>WBNM01018163.1:61906-124473 GCA_013399055.1 Ramphastos sulfuratus | reverse complement strand
TGGATAGGGCTGGGTGACAGGTTATACTAGATGATCTTGGAGGTCTCTTCCAACCTGGCTGATTCTATGATTCTATGAAAGGACCTGGAACAGGCTCCCCAGAGAAGTAGTTGAATCCCCCATCCCTGGAGATGAGGCAGAGAAGTGGTGCTGAGGGACATGGTTTAGCACTAACTGTGGTAGAGTTGGACTTAATCATCTTAAAAGTCTTTTCCAATCGAAACCATTCTATGACTCTTAAATTTGTTCCCTTGCTATGAAGTACAGATATGTATGCATGATCTGTCCAAAACACAGACACTGGAGAACTCAAGAACAGATCTCCTGTATTGATCACTCAAAAATAAAACCCGCAAGACTCAGCTATGCCAGGGTTTTCATGATTACAGCAGGAACTCTAAGACAATGGATCACATTATCATCAGATTTTTTTCTTCTTGCTAATGAACTTTTCAGACAGAGTTTTACAAGTAGAAAGAATGCAAAGTGTTATATTTAACTATTCAACCATCTTTATCCCTGACAGCACTGTAAACAGATGATTTTTTTGTTATTTACCAGACCTCAGTGATACAGCCTGCCTAACATTACAGCTTCACAAGTAGTTTTATCTTTAACTTTATATAGCTTTATCTGTATATAGATAAAGGTATATTATTATTACCTTAATACACCTTTATCTGTAACTAAATTAATATACCTTTATTAATTTACCTTTATCTGTAACTAATTATATATCTTTAATATACCTTTATTATTAATAAATAATTAATATACCTTTATCTGTAACTTTTGTCTATTACCTCCTCTTGTTTCTGGATAAATACTAACCTCCTTGCTTGGGGAGAACTCCAGAAGAAGATTGCATAGCGTGGAAGATGCTACTACAAGAATTTCATTTGGAGCATTCTGTAAAACCTGCAGCCACAAAGGGGAGAGTGAGAAGTCTCTGTTAACCGTAGGATATTGGAATAGAATACCTGTAATTATGTTGCACTTTTAATATTCCGTACTTAAGGAGTATGGCTTCTGCTTTGATGCTAGGAGTGTTCATTAAATTCACTGTGACAATATACATCATATGACAAGCTGGAGCAAACATGAAGCAGATCTGAAAGCTTTTGGTTCCAATTTAAGAAGAAAACCGTGGGAACAGATCCTCATCCTGCAAAGTACACATGTGCTGGCACTTGTACTTCAGCTCTGCAGCCATGCTCTCAGAGAAGAGACTGTCCTGCAGTGCATCTCTGTGCCGTGCTTTAGAGACAAGTGGAAGAAGCTCCAAGAGGACCCTCCACTGTTCTCCTGTACCTCATGCACAGGAGAAGACCACTGATTTCCCCATGACCATCCTCTCAGAAAAGCAGGTAGCCTGGAACAAGTTATGCTCTCTGATCTGTGCTTGGGTCTCCAGTGCTAATACATGTCATTTGTAAACAGAACAATTTTTCTGCATCTTCTGAGAAAACTCAGTGAGGAAGTAGGCATGGAGGCTACAACTGGTCCTCTAGCAACTAAAGGGGCAAATGGTGGAGTTGTTCTGTACTATCTTTTGTTTCAGAGCAGGGAGCAAACATAAACAATTGCTGCATTTACAGAGGCTTGGACTACAGTACCTCTGTGTAAGTCCTATAGTTTTAGGCACTGCCCGTGCTGTATGCGGTTAGACACAATAGGGGAGAGAGAAGTAACTTGCAGTTGTTAATCTGGAATGAAAATGTATTTATCTTTACTCACTTATTTTCTATTAATTCTGGATGGTTTGGGATGAATATACAAGTTTCTGACTTCCAACTTATTTGATACAAATCAAAGTGAACAATTGCCAGCAGCTGTGTTTACACAGTAGCCTGACATCTACATTTGTGGCTTGTTTTTAACATATGCCCCTCTTTTTCTGCTAGTTGCGCTTCTTCAAGCAATTGTGTCATTTTTCTCTTCAACGTTTTCACGTTTGGCCTTTCTTAAACTCTTAAAATAAGCCATTCCCTCCAAGCCATTTCACATGATAATCACGAGTTCTGTACCACAGGATTATTACACTATAGTGATAGTACAAAACTTGCATGATTAAACCTCCCTTGACTTATCACATAAGGCTAATGAATTAGCTATCCATGGATTAGTATCAACTCACACATGTACACTATCAGAAAATAATTTCCCCACCATTTCTTTTATGAAACTGTATGAAAAAGTAGGCCCATACTTTAGAGCCTCTAATTCATGGCAAGCAATGGAACAGGCTGAGCGAGCTTCTTGACTTGTATCCAACAAGATGGTTAGAGGGTACAGTGTAACTAGTCCGTAACTTGTGAGAACTAGAACATAAAGCAGAACAGAGAAAGTCAGGCCTGAATGAACCATCGCTAAGTACTACAAGCAATAGGCTTCCAGAGTGAAGCTTAGGAGAATCACCTCATACAGCAGCCTTGTTAGCAGGTTCATCAGTTCATTTCTGGTGGCACCACTTTCACTGGCCTGGCTCTTTTATTTCTGAATAGACTCAAGTTTGCTTTAAGTGATTTTCACAGATGTTGATACTGACCAAGCTTTCAAGGCTTCTCACTAGCAGACTTGGTCTGTTCCCCATTTCTGAGATGCTGAAACTGAGAAGCTAAGTTTATCTGCACTTCATGACACATTACATACATGCCTTACACATTTTGATGTCATTCCACCTTGTGAATAATTGCATTATATTAAAATGTCTCTTTCTTAAAGGTCTTGCTCAGCTCTTTGACTTCAGATTTAAAATCTGCAATGAGATCTAGAAGGCAGAGAATTACAGGAGAAAATGCAGATATAAATTGTTGTAGGGCTTACAAACCAACTATTCCATTCAGCGTCAGCCTGAAATTAAAAGATATAGTCCTCCTAGTGCCCTATTTAAACATTAATGTTAAGGATAACTCAAGTCTGACTCTCAGAACACTGAGAAAAGGAGAGGAAAAAACCACAACCCACCACACACACAAACGAAAAGGCAACCAAAAAAAAAATCAGTTATGGTCCACAGTTCATGTTGGGCTTGCCTTTTGTTGACTTATGACTCTCTGGAAAAGGCAATGGAATTTTAATTTCCAGATAATTTCTATGATAATTCTACAGGAAGGTATGCAGATTGAACAGACACTCTATTGCCTTTGAAAGGAACACAACACTTCAGTTGCTAATACCTACCTTCATTAGAGGTTTCCATACAGCATGATCCTGAAAACTTGTCCTGAGCTGCTGTACAGAACGGGACAAACTGTGCAGACACCTGTAATGGAAGGGAAACCTTCACTGTGAAACACACACACTCACATGTACAGTACTATCATACATGCATTGCTTCCACACAAAGGTTCAGCTTTGAATTTACCAAGTAGTAGACTAAACAGCAAAAAGAAAGTATTGCACTAGACCAGAATAACTCCCTCAGCTTCCAATTAAAATTTTCCAGCAGCAGAAATTACTTTGGATTAGCTTTTGAAAAATCAGCAGAAATTCTAACAGATACAGCATCAGACTGGAACAAGACTGAAGTATTTGTATGAAAGAGAAAAGCCTCCTACCTGACTGCAGCTAATCGCACCTTGATACTAGATTCAGACAAGCCATTAACAATACGGTCCATCATATTTTCAGTCTCAATGATCTGGAGCAAAAAGGAATTAAGACAATAATAAGCATTTACGGGTTCTTTGGCTTTTATCTGCAACATTTTAAATATTGCATATAAAAAACTTTTTGCTAAAAACAGTAAGCCACATCCGCCTCTCAGATTAAGTGGCAAGTCTGTGTATCTGCAAACAATGTAGAAAAAAGCCCACATCCTACATTCTGTGCTCCACTACTGCTCTCAAAATGATTTTGTTAATCATCAAGGAATAAGAAGGTTATGTATATAAGAATAGCCCTTAATGTAATTTTAAAACAAAAGACAGCACGTGAGTACAGACGACACATACAAACAACAGATTAGAAACACCTTGTACAGCCATCTGGGGATAAAGAGAGTAGTTCACCTACCATATTTAGACATGGCCAGCACTTAAAGTCAGGACAAAAGGGAGTTAATACTATGATGAAAGATGGCTTTTGTATAACAAAGCAACTTCTGTCATGTACACACCCATCACTTATTAAAAAGAAATGCTAGATGTGTAAAAGAAGGATTCTTACTAGTAGCTAAAGAATTTCACCCTGCAACAAAGGAGAAATGAATGGGTTCAAATTCTGGAGACCCTGAAAGGTTCCCTAACTGATAAATCTTTCTGATCTTTTCGATACTGTGTTTTCCCATCTCCTCCTTCCTTCTTTTTTTCCCCTTTAACAGCAAATAAACTCAGAAAATACTCCTGCCTGCAGTACGTGCCATTCTTGAGATAGCAGCTCACTGCTTAATATTAAGAATGCTGCTTTTAATCATTCATTGTTTATTTTTTCTCCACTTTCCCCACACATACTGAACTATAGGAGTGCTCCCATCATTCAGCTCTGTTGTGTGATATTTGAACAGAGTTTGTTCTCCTTCACACAACTGCTTTGTGACAGTGTAAGCTCCTTTGGTCACTTCAGAACATGGACCAATTTTTGACATTGTTTCCCAATACAATTAGGGTTTATTTTTGAAAAAAACATTTGCTTTCTAACAGGATGACTAACAACAGAGGTATATTCTGTCTCTCAGAACATGGGTTACAGAAATTACTCTTGTGACAACAATATTCTTGTACGGCTTATGAGTAGCTAGGACCACAACATGTTAAAAGACAACTTACAGTGAGAATGTAGCTCATCATTATGAAGATGTTTACATAAATAAAATTTAATTTTACATTTTGTTGCAGCAAGACATCAATTTTTGTTTGAACGCTGAACAGAATGTACAGTCTTAAAGTTTACATTCATGTAAGCAGAAAGAGAGATTATTTCAACTTATTTACATCACAAAGGTAAAAAATTGGCTACAAGGGTGAAAATTCTTGCACTGCCTCTCAGCCTAACCTTCACCTCCATCTTTGCCTAGTGGCTAACAGTTTTCACAGGCTCACCTTTTTTCGGATATCTTCATCATTTGCTCCCAGGGAAGCATAGAGCTTGAAAGCAGCCTGACGCAGTTCATGGGCATGCTTCAAATCATGGTCAAGCTATTTAAACAAAGCACAGATAACAAACTTAGACACTCAAAAATTACAGGTTTTATATTCTTATTTGTTGCAAACTCGTGCTTTTATCTACCATACCAAGGGCAGCCAGAAACACAAATGAACCGCTCTTCCATTAGCTGGTCCACCTTTACCAGCTGAATGCAACAACTGGTTTAAGAATATGGGTCCTGAGGGGCATGAGAAAGACACAGAGCAGAATATGGAGCCTTGGCTTCAGGGGAGCAGACCTGAAGGAGCAGACTGGGGGTGTACCCTGGATTGTTCAGCCAGGAGAAGAGAAGATTGAATCAAGACCTGCAAGCAGCCCTCCAACATCTAAAAGGAGAACACGAAGCCAGAGTTTTTATGGAGGTGCATAGCAAGAGGAGAGAGAGTCACATTGAAACAGGAGATGTTCTTACTGGATGTAAGAAATCAATAAAAATTCATTATTAGAACTGTCAAACATTGGAACAGATTGCTAGAAGAGGTTGTTTCATATCCAGTTTTAGCAGTTTTCACAAGCCAACTGGCCTCTTGAGCAACCTCATCTAAGCTCAGCACTCTCTGCTTTGAGCAGACCTACTTGTGTTCTATCTCGTGGGAATGATTTTAAGACTCCAGATGTCCTCAAAATCCTGTACCAAAGCATTCCACAAACTGATCACAGAATTGTTAGGGTTGGAAGGGACCCCAAGGATCATCTAGTTCCAACGCCCCCACCATGGACAGGGACACCTTCCACTAGATCAGGCTGCCAAGAACCACATCTAGCCTGGCCTTAAAAAGTCTACACAAAATGCCAGAAAAATGCTAGTACTAAGCAGCAAAGCACCGAGATAAGAGAGCTGTGAAGAATTAAACTGTACAAGTAACTCTCACCAGTGCGGCTGTATTAGAGAAGAATATATTAGATCATTGTTAAAAATACTTAAAAACAGACAAGTAATCTGTTTGGCAGAGTCCTCACTCACGTAGATTTTACCTTACAGGGTGTAAGTCAGAGGATCCTTTAAAAACTAAACACTCTGGCTTCCCATCTTACTGTTGTTAAAGACCTTCTGAACATTCAAAGCAATGTCATAATATTTATAATTGCCATGCTCACATCTGGAACCTAATTTTTTTTTATACTACACCCATAGCCATTACTCCCCAATCGGCTGCTAAACTGCTTTCTGCTTATTTTATTCTTTGCTGTAAATATTTTTTTAATATTTAATTTGCATTTTAACATAGAACTAAAGCAGTTTCATGTAAAGAATCAGTCCTATTGTACAGAAGTCTGAGAAGTGACTCTATATCTTGGCCTAGTTTCAGAGAAAGCTCAGGGCCCTGTAATCCACTTTTTGGGGGTACTTTTCTAGAAATCAGACGGAGCAAGAGGGCAAGGGAGTAGGCAAGGGATATTTCCCTATGTGCAATATTAAAACTGATCTTGCTTCTGAGACTGATTCATCCACTAGTGCTCTGGAAGAACACGCAAATTGTGAAACAAGTTTAGAGATAAGAATTCCTAGTACAACGCTTACTCTCCAAAGTACATCCAATCTCTGTTTAACCAACACCTCACAAGTGCAGTACCTCATAGTATGAAATGCTACATGACATCCGCATGTTTTTCTCCTCTAACAGAACAGATTTAGCTCTGACCTAAGAATTTAAAATCAACCTCTCATCATATGGATGATCATGAAGCTGAAATGTACCAGTTCTTGAAGGTAAGTAAGTCTTTTAAACTCTGCAAAGGACAAACATGACAGATGTCTCAGTCTGGTACTTCATTGCTCTCTCTGGAAAATGGAATGAAACTTTCATGGTGAACCTGTATTAAACTACCCATAGCCCATCTATCTCGGAGATAGAAGAATGGCAGCATCCTTCTTACAAGATGCGGAGCCCAGATGTACACAACAATTTTAGTTTGGATAAAACAGGCTCCAGAAAAGCCAGTAAGCAAGATAAGGCTCGGGGACTATATTTATCAAGAATCACCTAGTCAGCTTTCTATGGAGAAAATCCAATATGGGTTTGAAACAGAACACAAATATACCCTGAGCTCATTTATTATTGCTTTTGCACATTTTTCAAAACTTCAGAACTGGGCAAGGAAACATACCCTCTTGATATCAGTGATTGCACTCACTGAGCTGGGATACTTGAAGTAGTCAGCAAGCATGACAATGAGGTGGTCGGTAATACTGGCGATTCTCTGGAGCTCCACATCTGTTTCAATCAAATAGGCCAAGGTTTCTGCTCCTTCTACTCGCTCCTCCAGCAGTCTTTCTTTACTACACATTCGAACCAAACATGGTAGAGTCTGAAAAGTTTAAAACAGAATAGAAAAAAATGCCACCACTGCTTAGTGCAGAAAGAAGATTGCCAAAAAAGTGAAATAGATATCCTAGAGTGATTCTCAACAATATTCCTTAGATCAGCACCTTCAGACAAAAATATTTCAGTGGTTTTTAAAGACTACAGACACAGAGAAATTGCTCAGGCATTACCAAGTACACAATAGGCTACTTTCAATAAACTTCTCACGTAGTCAGAATTAGTCTGCATGAATGCAATGTTTAGAAGTGACCATGGTCAAAGTTTCACAAACACTAAAAAAAAAAAAATTTTGAAGAAAACCCACCAAAAATTCCCCTCAAAAGTTTGTATTTGCACAGGTTTCTTCTTACTGCACACAGGAACTACAAGTACCCAAGCTAGTCACAAGAAGTACTTAACCCCTCTTGCCCTTTTGCAATCTAGGATTGACTAAGGACAACACTGTTCTCTCAGGACTTCCTTGAGCCATGCAGGCTGCTAGTAATAGCACTATTCCTAAGTAGTATTTTTGGTGAACCAGAAATGAAGTCCACTTGGAATCCAGGTCCATTCTGCCATATCCTGACATATCCCCCACCTTGGTTACACTCACATAGCAACATTTTTGTCATTCCTTCTCTACTTACGATATTAAAGCCAAGCAAACCTTTATCTTAAGTTCAGTGAAAAACACTTAACTCTGGAAACACTAGTTCTCCAATGGATGGGACTGTTCACTCACACCTCACCAAACAGGAATGTGAAAATGGTTGAGGAATAATAGGAAGGTTTTTGTTTGTGCAGCTCCATGGGCTTCAACAGAAATACTCAGGTAGAAAATGTTTCTCAGAGTTATGTTTTGTGAACCTGAAATAACATTTATCCATTGACTGTTCAAATCACTAAATAAGTAAGATTCTTCTCTCCATTCCACAAGTAAGGAAGCAGAAGTATAGGACTTGCCAACATGATGCTAACCACAAGGATTATCATTCAGATTACAAATCTTGCACCTAAGCCTGTCATCTACACCTCCTCTCCATGTACGTGTCACTTAAAACCATCAAGTAAGACTTTCAGCCTAAACAGCTGAAAATTGGTTCCAATAGCACAGACACACCTAAGGCCCTACTGTTTCCTTAGGAGGTTTACCAGAACCTCTTAGAAGTGAAGACAGCTTGCTGAGGGTTGGTAAATTTAAACAGCCCTCAGAAATTACCTCATTCCAAAAGAGAGATTTCTAGGACCTCTGTAATTTATGCAAAGTTTCCTTTAAAAGCCTCCAGGCATTTCATTATTACTGTACTTTAAATTTTGTAAAACTCAGAACTGCCCCATAACAATTAAACATCATCAGTTTCAATTACCAGGCTGACAAAGTATATTTAAAACTGAGGTCGGCTTAAAATAAATCATGAAAGTTGTATATAAACTCTCCAAAAATATTACACTCAACCTGAGTAAGAAAAGTGGAATTTCATGTCTAAATCACAAAGATAATGCACTTCCTAATACTTTCCAAGGTTAAATGGCCTGAAAAGAGCTATTTCTTAGAATTCTAGGGCTAAATGTTAAGTCACTGGCTGCAAGCATCCAAGGAATACAAATCTCACACTTTTTAACTTTTGGCAATCCCATATATTCAAAATGAAACAAAAAAATCAAGAATTCTGAAGACATATTTTAACTGTTCCATTAGACCTACAGGTCAGTACAACCAAGTTAATGCAGAGAAGTAGGGCACTGTATTAGAAGCACAAGATGAAGAGCTACAAAGCATACCTGATCTTCTCTGGTTAGCTGATAAATGTCTGAAAATGGACTGTAAGATGAAATACTTAATTCACATGGTATTGTTGGGATGTGTTAGGTTAACTAGAAAAGCTGTCATTTTTGTTATTAGGATTCCAAATCAAATCCATGATTTACCAGCCTTCTCACCACCTCATCTGATTTTATTTTTTCATGTGTAATAGGCCAACCCTCTACTCAAACTGGGCAAAGAAAACATATCAAAACCATTTTGGAAGCACACATCCCTTGACTGTCCTCCAAATAAAGAAAAATTGACAGCAAAGGATGAAAGTTGTCTTTAATAATTTCTGAAATCTAAAGGAGGACATTGCTTTAATTCACCAGAGATCAAATAATTTGTGACTGGATCCACCACAGACTGAGACAGTATGTTATCTTAAAGCTACAAGCTCTTGGAGTGACCCAGAAGAAAAGCAGAAATTACTTGAGTTGTCTGAGCAAGAAGACAAGGTTTTGTGCCTTCCTCATGTCCTCACTCTTTTGTCTACTTCTCAAATATTGTAAGAAATTTTAGACCACAGCTTAAAACATTTCTTTTTAATGGAAGTTGCTTCAGGGCAAATAAAGTGCTCCTACTGCTGTGGGCTGACAAGTAAACCAGTCCATAATGTTTTGAAAGGACTGCAGTTAGCCATGTGACTCAGGTGGCAGAGCATGCACAGCTCCACACAGAGGGTTAGCAGCCAGCTCACAGCAATAACCTGTCTTTGCCTAGAGCAGTAGCTCCCTTTTCTTCTCCACAGAACAGAACAGTTCTGGAACTCACATATCCTGACCAGGACATAGCCCAGGCTTAAGCAGACAGTGAGGGATTTCTTAAAAAAAATAACTTTTCAAAAGAAGAATGAGGGTTACAGAAGTGAAATGGGTTGGGAGTATGAAATTGTAGTCCTCAATTTGCAAGTGTTTTAAGGAGAAAGAAGAAAGATCAGGGTACTAGACTGGAAAAAAAGCTAAGCAGAAGAACAGGGAAGAAGGATGTAGCTTGGCTTCCTCATTTGCTGTAGGTACTTCTTTTAAAAGCCATACATAAAGACACAAAAGGAAACAAGGGAACCATTTTTTTTTAAAAAAGAACAAATAAAACAAAACCAAACAAACGAACGAATGATCAGGAGTAATTTGTGTTTGGAAATCTTTAGTGCAACAGATTCTGTATGCTTTTTATATGAGACAAATAAAACCAGGATAGCCCCAGGCAAGGAAAATATTTGGAAGAGAAACCTGCTCACCTTAAGAACGATGCAAGAATCGTCTGTCCGTATTGCTCCAGCTCTGCACATGGAAGTAAGGCTGCAATGACATCATGAAACAAATATTCACCCATCAGAGGGTTCCACGCTCTTAAGTAAGACTTTGCAGCAACCAACTCTCTAATGAAATGTACCCCCTTTGTTTCGCCGTTCTTTTTAATAGATATCAAAAAAAGTGTTACCAGTAGGAANAAGGAAACAGATTTAGGGAATTCTAGTGACCAGTACTGCCAAAGCAAAACACACCAAACTCTCTCTTGACCTCATCACTAACTAGAGCAGAATTCTGAGCTTTTATTTTCAGATCTTTTGAGTCAAATTTGTCACTGGATCCTTTCTCCTCCCATCTGCATTTTTGCACCATGGTGTAGTGGAACCTATAAAAGCTCCAAGCTAGTGTGGTGTGACGGCGACCATGAGAAGATGAGGCTTTATTTATGGCTACATCATATTTTGGTTGAGCTTTATCAACACAACCCTTTGACGTGTTTTACACTACCACAGCATCAATCAGTACTCAAACTATCATTGAGTCTGACAGGAGAACAGTTATCACAAAGCCAGTGGTGAGTGAGTATCCAACTCTTTATACTTTATTCATCCTGCAGATTTACTTCTGAACAGTGTAAGACTTTATCAGGATTTATGAAACTTGTCTCTAGCTGAAATTCTACAATGGATTCTCCAGGGAGGTTGTAGATATCCCCCTTCCTGCAGATATTCAAGGCCAGGTTGAATGAGGCCTTGAGCAACCTGGTCTAGTGGAAGTTCTCCCTGCCTGTGGCAGGGGGGTTGGAACTAGACGATCTTTAAGGTCCCTTCCAGTTCAAGCCATTCTATGATTCCATAACATGTGTTTCCTAGACACGAGTTAACTACTCCAGGCATAATTTTAAACAGATTTCCAGTGCAGAACATCTTGCTGTAGCACCCATCAATACACATACCACACAGTGGTCCAGAAAGATCTAACCATCAAAAACTCAACTGATCCACAAACTTCTTTGATTAAAGAAAAAAAAATTAACAACTTGCATTAATATAAAGGAGCACTAATTGAGACCTGTTTGTAACTGCACACAGCATGGGCAAGCACCGAAAACTATCAAGAGAATCAATACAGGGTTGGTAGTTGGCAGCTTAGTCATAAACCAGTCAAGCTCTGCATTAGCCTGCAAGATGTGGTGGCATTATGCTGCTTGTCCATAGGCATGCCTTAGCACTGTGCTACAATAAGCACGTCCTTGCTAATGATAAACTAATTCAAGTCTCTGATGCTGAACTAAACCAGCATTTGTTCTTTAGTAGAGAACAGCTGAGACAGTGGATGTGGCAACTCCAAGGTGTTCAACTGCAGTGCTGTCACACAACACTAGACAAATGCAAAAGTTGCTTTGTTAATTTGCCTGTATGCATGCTCCAAGCTACCAGAAATGTGAAGCAGTTCTCCACCAATAAAAATGGTTTACAATTTGCTTTTTTCCCAGCTGCACTACAAGGAAGTGGAATGAGACTGGAGGATTAACTGCTTTGCATTCAGTGCAGAAATAGTCAAGTATCTTTTGTTTTCGCTTAACTAAGCCACTGTAACTGGCTTTTATGCCGCAGTTGATGTTGAAGACATAACTGAATTTCCGTAAAGGTGACTTAAAACTAGCATTTCCAGCTTTCAATTGGGCAAATTAAAGCGCACATAGGGTCAATTTTGATTACTGAGCTAAGGAACAGTAATATGCTAACAGACTGTAACAGTATTGTCTTCCACTGCATTCCTGAACTCCTTTCAAAAGTTCTTTCACCCCTTAGAAGGTTAACATCACTGATCCTGTTCCAAACACCTACCAGTGACAGCAATATGTAAAATCCCATGATAAGAAGTCTTTTCACATATTATGTCTCAGAAGATAAAAGATAAGACTTGACTGCTAGCACAGAGATAATTTTACAAACATTCATGTCCAAGCCTTGCAACCAACAGCAGGAAATACTCATTTGCAAACCTCAACTAGGAGGAAAGCACCCATCCTGCAGGTACCACTTAGTCCGGCTAGACCCTATTTGCCACACAAAGCAGCTCTACTTCAAACATGACATAAATTAAATATATTTTTACTTCAAATAGGCGTGGCTCAGCTGGAAGCAATTCAGGTAATTTTAGTAGAAAAGGTTACTGCTCCACTGTAGCTGCCATCTAAGATGCTTACAGCCTTCCTTCCATACCTACACTGTTAAGTGAAGGATTTTTACTCCGATGCAGTTAAAAGGTACTGACTTAGTTCTGTTTCGATTGTTGAAAAACAAAGCAAAATTCTTAAGATAGCCTTGTATGTCAGCCTGGATTCCAACAAATTTAACACAAGGCTTCACAAATGCATAAAAACACCTTCTACATCCATGTTCCGAGAATAATAAACTAGGCAGCAACTACAGATTCATTGACCAAAGCTCGCAAGGCAGGAATGAAGTCTGATGTAGAAGCAAGAAAAAATAAAGATCCAAGACAATTTCGCTTCCTGCTCTCATTTAAAAAAAGTCTGACTTGGAGGGAATCAAGTAGGGAATGGACTTAATGGATAAGCCAGCAGGTGTTTGCAAGTCCCCAGAACTATCATGAATCTGAGGCCTTGAGTGTTCTGCTAAAGATGACTGCCTGTGGACTAATTGGAAACTGATTCTGAAATTCAGGATAACTATTTACTTTCCATTTTCCAGTAATTTTCTTTTTAACTTTTCACCATTATCTTTTTATTCCATGCTTTCAAAGATTCACTTCAGTCAAAGCACTGCAAAGCAAAAGATGAGATTGTCTACCCAAATTCTTCTATTTTGAAGCAGATCAGTAAAGAACACTGACAGATCTGGGAGCGTTCATCCCAGAATGATACAACAGTCCAGAACTAGAACAATTTGTTTCAGTTCAACTTGCCTTCATAACTTCTCAACTGCTTTGTATCAAGGAAAAAAAAAAAAAAGTAATTTCTGATGCTTTTCTATATTTTTTCTGAATTCTCAAAAACATAAATCGACACAACAAAGACTGTTACAAAGTAGTTAATAACTTCCCTTCTTCACTAAGAATCACCTAACTAAACCAGTAAAACAAGATTGCATAGATTAATTGTGGTTGGAAGGGAGTATGGAAGGTTCCCAGACAAACCTCCCACATAGACAGGGATTGCTTAACACAATCCCCACACACATGTACATCTTCATAACTGCTTTCATGACTGGCTTGAGCCATCATAACCTGGCAACATGGCACAAGAGGCAATTCTACCTATCCCATTTGTCCCTCACCCAGAGAGCTCAAGCCTTTGCATTGACACAAGTGTCAGTGAAATATCAAATCAGTGATCAAACTCTTGAGCTACGTTTAAATTTTAGCAGGGGTAATTTTATCTCTTTATATAACTTAAACATTAATTTTTTCCATTATTATCAACACAGCAAAAAGGGAGTCAACTCACAGCTCGTGAAGTAAGAATAACCCCAGTGTTGCTGTCAGGAAATATGGTCATGCTTTATCACAGGGTAGACATTAATTACTAATGTGAACATACAGAAATGTACCCATACTAGATGGGAAAGTTTTATTTGGACTATAAAAATCAATAACATCAATTCTGCTGTATAAATTTATTTGAATCTTAAAGATTACTATTAACAGTTGGGAAGAGAGACTAGCTCTGCTCTCTCGTCATCTTAGTGCACACAGTTCTCAACACACAACAGCCTCAGCCTCCTGAAAGAGTTGTCTGAATAGTGATGCAACAAGGACATTAACTTGTACAACATGATGCTGTTTCAGTATCATACTCCGTAAGGACATGAAATTGACCACAGCCTATTCAAAGTAAAACTTAGCATAAAATTCAAGCTCCTTTAGAAAACTGCAGTTCAGTTTATGAAAATCCCCACGCCTGAATGCATTTGTGACAGAATTGCTGTCCAGCAACACTTTTTTCCACTTTATGTACAGCAAAGAGCAAAATTTATAGTAGAAAGATAATCAGAATCACAGAATCACTTTGGTTGGAGAGGACCTTTAAGGTGATCAAGTCCAATCATTATCTAACTCTACTAAGTCTGGTGCTAAACCATGTCCACAGCACCACATCTCCATGTTTTTTTAAATACCTACAGTGATGGGGATTCAACCACCTCCCCAGGGAGCCTGTTCCAGTCTTTGAGAAACTTCTTTCAGGAAAGAAGTTTCTTCTAGTATCTAAGCCAATTAACAATGCTGTCAACAATTTAGATAGTGAAAATATTAATTCCCAAGATTTTAGATTACATTACTTTTTAACTGTTCCCTTCTTGCTTATTGCAAAGTAAGCATGACACTGCATACTATTTCACTTTAAATTCTGATGAAAATTACCATTTGGCTGACGTGAGCTGCATTTCAATAGGCTTGTCCCTTTGTAACATCTTGACGAAAATTTGTGGTAACAGTTCTCCATCAACTGACACTGCAAGCAACAAAAGAGAACTCTTGAGTAATTCTAACTCACCCAAGCAGTAAAATCAGCATGAAGTTAGCAACAGCAACAATATACTTACCATTTACAAGTGTCATTGATACCTGTGGGTTTTCAAAGGCTAGAACTGAGAAGCATTTCAATGCTTGCATTCGAACCTGTGTGAAAACAGAATATATATGAATTATAAATGTAAATGCTAACTTAAGAACAAAACTGGTCTGTACTGCTGGCACAGGCTTGTAGGAAATAATTCTGCATAATCAATAAGAAATAAAAGGCAGATGGAAACATAAGACTGACACCTTGACTCTTGGGACCGCCCTGTTGGAGTGATCCTTCTACAGGGTGTATTTTCAACTGCTTGTGAAAAAGACAAGCAAGGATAAAACTTGGGAAATAGACCAAAACACTGGGTTTGTGATGCCTTACAAATGTGCAAAGCAACACAAAAAACAACCAAACAACAACAATAGCTCTTTTCCTTTCTAGGACTGTTAAATAAGTCAGAGAATCAGAAACACATGTCATTGAGGTTTATATTTCAGAAGCCCTTAGAGGTGAGTTTAATAAAATATCTAAGAACCACCATCCAGTTGAAGTAAGTCTACACTAATCTTAAAGCATGTATTTACTATACATTTTACTGCCATTACAGAGCCTTATGTATCATCTATACAGAAAGGAGTCACAAATTTCTGTATGATGCATTTTCCTCCTCCAGTCCAAAACCTCATGTTCAGTTTAACTGAACACTATTTCACAGTTGGCTAGTCATGCCAGGTTATGAAGTCTTCATAACATCTTTTTTGATACAGGGAAGACCAACCATTATCCTCTTCCCTGAAGAGCAACCTAATTTAATTCAGATACTAGTTTTCATCTTCTACAGCAGTATGTATTTAACCTCTGTCAAAACAAAGCAAAAGGAGTAAGATTTCAACCTAAAGAATCCTTTCACTGCAGAAAGCACTTAATGCAAGTTAGCTTCAGGCCCACCCTACTCTCCTCAACAACAACAAAAAAAACAAAAACAAACAAAAAAAATCTTAAAAACACTGAAGTCAACAGGTAGACAACAGCAGCACTGACAATCACACTTCTGTGAATTAATTTTCTAGTATCTAATCATAGCCACAGTAAGATCTTTTCTNAAGCAGAAAGGGGCTCCCTGCGCCCATCCAGTGGCTAAACAGGGTAATTAACTGCAAGCGGTGTAACTGACCGCACAAACCTTCTCTTTTCCAGTTTAAATCGAGTTTAGTTAATGTATATATTTAATAGTTATTTCCAGATCCTGTTATAACCTGTATATAGTTTCCATAACATTGCAAAGAGCCTGTTACTACTGTTATTATTATTATTATTATTATTAAATGGTAGTTGGGGTGGTGTGAGTTCCGATTATTTAATATTAATAAATTATATATTAATATTTTTATAATATCATCTCGCAGTACCTAATTACCCCTTCCCCGACAACCAGGAGCAGAGAAGCCTTAGTCAGAAAGAACAGAGAGCAGCTCACCTGGCTTCAGACCCAAAGCCCTGTTTGACAACACTTCGTTGACTTGTCAGGCCATCTGATGATTGCAGTGTATGCATCAAAGCATCAGGTAACAGATTTTGTATCAAAAAAGTATTACAAAAGTCAGACCCACAGCTCATGAGCTGTATTCTTTCAGAAGGAAGTCAGGGGCAGAGCAGGGGTAAAGGTTCTAGTGAGAACAACTAAAGTCTAGCTGAAGTGCCAGAGGTGCTACCTTCAGGTAGGTTTTGGAAGTCCATCCTTGACTAACAGAGAATGAAACAGAGACTCAGGTAATTCAGTGAACACAAAACTTAGGTTGCTGGTAGCCTCCACATGCTCCCTGTCACTTTTCACAGCTACAACTTCTGTTTAAGACAGCTCACATTTGCTTCACTTCATCTCAACTTCTTTTTCTTGTTTATTGCACAACAAATTTATTGGATTGACAAGTGACTGTTCTCCTTTGGATCAACGGCAGTTGGCTGTTTTCAGTAATGGTGCTTTAAATTTACAGAGAACTCCAAAACAACAGGTCTCATTCCAACAGAAATCCATACAACAAATAAAACAAACTGTTACTCTAAAAGTACAAGTTGTACCTGCCTAGAGTGCTAGTTCATATGCACAGTTTCTATAATCTTAATTTAGATTTCTTTCATAAACATACAGAAAACATGAAATAATTTTAATGTCTTACTTTGTAGGAGGTGGAGACTAACAGATGTGCAATATTCTGAACAGCTCCATGGTTAAATAAGATTGTCTGGTGATCTGGACCCTTCAAAGGAAAAACACAGAATGTAATTAATTTTTTTATAGAAAGAGATGGAAGAAGTTTCCATTATCTGCAACTTAAGCCTTAAAGATAGATTTACTAATATTTACTTTGTTATCAGCTGATATACCAATATTATTTTTTTTATAAATAAACAAGTCCAACTCCTATTTTGATAGCATTCGTCCTGTTCTAGTTATAATTTCCAAACTTTGCTTCATCAGACAATGAAGTCAGCTTTCACAAATGAAGAAACATTGTTAGAGAACTTCTGTTTCCATTCTTCATACTGGAAACAACTGAAAGCTCCCAATTTTCTCTATAAACCGTATAAAAGATCCAAACAGTTACTGCTGCCTTCTTTACTGGTAATGTGAAGCACTTTCAGCAATTCTAACTTCAGAAGAGAGGGGATGAACTCTGGAACTGTTTCCAGACAATGTCACAGTGCTTTAATAACAGATTCACACTTTCCTCCCACAGATTATTCTAGTTTCAAATATGTTTAGCCATAAATCTAGTAAGCCATCACACATTTATGGACTTTCAAGATCCAAGCTGGCTGACATATCAATATTTTTCCAAGATTTAAAAGGCATTTGGAATTAAACACGAATACTGAATTTTGCTATAAGAAGGTCTCAGAATTTCTGTATTATGAGGCTTAATGAGGTTGGAAAAAACATGAAATCTCAGTGGGGCCTGCAACTATCAATAATCTGTTGTGAAATCTGATCTGTGACATAAAAACATCTCTTCAGAAGCAGATTCATGCAGTCATCTTTCTATTATGCAGAGATTATCACAGAACACATTGGGTTGGAAGTGGCCTATGAAGGTCATCTAGTCCAACCTCTCTGCAGTAAGCAGAGACATCCCAAACTAGATCAGGTTGCACACAGTCCCATCAAGCCTGACCTTGAATGTTAACTCCATCACCTCCCTGGGCAACCTGTTTCAGTGTTCCACTACCATCACAGTAAAGAGCTTCTTCCTAATGTTCCACCTAAATCTACTACCCTGTTCTAGTTTAAAATAATTTCCCCTTAACCTATCACTACAAGCCCTTGTAAACAGTTCTTTCCCAGCGTTCTTGTAAGCCCCCTTCAGGTACTGGAATGCTGCTAAAAGGTTTCCCTGCAGTCTTTCTCACAACAACTGAACAATTCCCAACTCTCTCACACTGTCCTTGTAGGAGAGTTGCTCCAGAGATGGACAGAGTACTCCAGGTAAGTGTTCATTTTCATGGCCCTACTCTGGACCCACTCCAGCAGGTCCATGTCCTTTTGTCAAGAGCCCCAGAGATGGACACAGTACTCCAGTTGAGGTCTCGCTAGAGCACAGCAGCAGAATCTCTTCTCTTGATCTGCTGTCCACACTTCCTTTAACGTGGTCCGGGATGTGATTTGCCTTCTGGTTTGCAAATGCACATTGTCTGCTCATGTCCAGCTTCTTGTCCATCAGTACCCCCAAGTCCTTTTCTGCAGGGTTGCTCTCTATCACATCACCGCCCAGCCTACATCATTCCCCTATGTGCAATTTAAATTCAACTTTGCGGTTGTCACAGCGTAACTCATACCTCAAAGCATTTTCTCATCTCCAAGTGAAGAAAGTATCTTCACTCCTTAATCTTTTTGTTCAAATCCAACTGAGCTATGGGCACATCTATGCCTATGACTGACTGACTTTTTCCACCCCACATTTGAAATACAGTTGAAATCAGATCCCTTATATTCAGAATAAAGTTTTTAGGACTCTTACTTCTAAGTAAAAAAGCATTTAAGTTACTCTTAGATGTAATACATCTGGTGCTTTAAGAGATGCTTCAGCTGCTACTGCCACCAAGAGCTTTCTAGCAAAAATGCAATTAGAACAGCATGGGTGAAGTAGGAAAACAACTTACATTGGCACACAGAAGTGGCTGAAGCAATGACTTAAAGCCGCCACTATGCCAGTGTTGAAGCTGAAGAACAGATATTAAAATATGTAGTAAAAAAAAAATTAGTAAAACTAAAGTAAAAGAAATCATATTGACTTACATAATTTTAGTTATTCACAAGTATTAGTGATTTTCCCATTTTCAATTTTGTGCAAACAGGACAAATGCATGCACAGGTGACACTTGGGTATATCCTTACTGCATAATGAAATGTGTATGGAAATATCTAATCTGCACACATGGTGTTTGTGTACACCAGTACAGCATGTTTAATGCACAACAAGTTAAACATTGAACCAGAAATAGAGAGAGCTTCAAGTACTAATGTGAAAACCTGAGAACAGAATGTATTATTTCCAAGCAGCTTAGGCACCAACTTAACAGCAAGGTTTTCTGCCTTTAATTCTCTTTAGGTACACCAATAGAGTTCCAGGAACCAGTCCTAGTAAAGTAACCTTGTTATGCAAATACGACCGAACAACATATTTCAGGAACAGAAATCACACTGCTTGCATGGTTTTCCATCATAAAATGTTAATTTTCCATAAGACAGTAGGACAGAACAATGTAACAATTCATTGCATAATGAAATTTTTAAAACAGTTATCTAATCCCTTTTTCAGGGTTAAGATCATGCAAGAAAATACTGTCAGAATGAGCTTGGAGAAACTGCCTTTACTACAGGCTTTATTCTGGATCCTTCACAGACACAAGATGTAATTTTCAACTGGTGGTGAAATTATTGCTTACACAGAGATGTCACCACATTCAAATAAAAGGTCCAGAACTATCTTTTCAAATTATTCATAGTGCTTCCAAATGTGTGTGTTATCTTCATTATGTGACCATTACAATAGTAAAGCTTACCTACTAACAGCACTTTCTCTGAAAACAAATCAACTGTGATAGAGAGACTCTTACAAAGCCAGTTTTGACTTGCATTTTAGCATACCATATATATTAATCTGCTTTCAGTTTATTTTTTCCTTTTATGTTGATAGAATCCTGGCTCTGTATGTTGAGAAATGCATCTGCTCCCCTTGTAAATCAACACTTTCCCTTGCTTAGGATGGCTCTTCTCCAGGGTAATGTTTTCCATGAGTTAATTTTAACTCCAAAAATGCAGTGAGAAACAATAAGAGGATGTAAAAGCAGAAAACAGCAGCAACATGCTAGAAACCTGAATTAAGGATTTTCTAGCTCAAGAGAGCAGGTCACAGGGAAATTAAGGAGGCAAGAAAGAAAGAAACCTGAGAAGCCAAAACAAAGACAACTCTAGCAAGGAAGAGGAAAAAAATATGCACGAGATCTAAGCAGAGAACAGTACTCAGGAACAAGGAGGGTAGGAGCTATGGATATGCCGCTATAAGTTCAATCGATACATCTAGTAAGATCAGACATGACAGCAGCAATACTTCTTATAATCTATGCTATGCCTTACCTAAATACAAAAGCTTACAGTAAGTTATTTCTTCAGGAAAAGAATCAGAAAGGCTCAGTCACTCATGGCTTTTTGGGACAAAGATGGAATTTTCATTAAAAAAAAAAAGTAATGACTACTGAAACTTTCAGTATTTAATTGAAAAAAAAATTGCCTATCAACACAAATCAGGAAATCCCCTGCACTGAATTAGATGTGTTTTGGTATGTCTAAAACAAAAATTAAACTGACCTTGATAACCAGACTTGAAACTTAAGAACTAAACAAAAAAAGAAGGTATTTTAGATTGTTGCTGGACAGCTGCATTTGTCTGGGGGACACAGAAATGAGCTCTTGATCAATTTAACATTTGTGAAGATCTGTTTACTCAACCTCAAATACATTTCTTCATTATGCAGCTAATGTTTATTCTGTAAATGCAACTATTTCCTAATACTCAAACCCATCCCCCTGCTTTTCTATCTGAATATTTTGAAAAATGCAGTCTTTTGGAAAGAAAAGCAGTGTTAGATTTGTTCTGGAGATATTTCTGCAAGTGGAAGAGACATTAAACCAGTATAGCGAGACCTTTGTAAGACTTGCAGGACCTTCCCTACTCTAGTCTTGTTAAGTGACTGGACAGCTGCTCTGTTAACAACCTATTTGATATTTAAGTCACCAGGAGTTAATGGAATTACAAGGAACTTACTCAACTGGGAAAATATGACAAGAACTGTTTTCACATTGGATTAATTACCTGAAGTCACTCAGCAGTTGTCGTAGTCAACAGATTTCAACACAGAACTAGCCTGATAGTGGAAACTGATTTCTATACCAACCCACATTCAGTCTTGTATTATTTTCCTTGCAATGTGGCCCAACTTTTCACCTGTTCCAGCTACTCAGCCTATTAAGACAACTTTCAAGAGCCACATAAACATAAGATGCCTCACTAGTGCATTTTTCTTCTTAAAATACAAAATTATTTTCTCAATATTAGCCATGGAGCTGAACTTCCACAGTCCAGGATTTTGTCCTTTATCTATAAATACTGGCAGCTGGGCTATGTTTTTCTATCATATTAACTCTACAGCTTTCAGTCCTCAGTTTCACCTAACAGAAGAAATGCAGTCGTACATAAATAAGTCGAAGTAGAAAAAAAAAAGAATTTTTAACAAAGGAGTAATTCAGAGCTTCAGAAGACCCAATATAGCTACTAAGGGAGAAGACTTTTCAAGGTAAATACTTAAAAAATTATTAATTTGGGAACTTTTGCATTTGTTAGTTTGTGCAATAAATATGACCTATGATCTTTTAATTTTAAACTGTTTCTAAAAGAGAAGCATGCTGTACAAATCTGATTTCCCACACTGAATTCTTCTGATAGTTACCATGTAGCTCATATGTACAGTAACTACAAAAAAAAACACAAAACAAAAACCTTCTACAACAATATGAAAAAAAAAAAACAACAGAGGTGTGTGGTAATTTGGGGTAGGGAGGAGACAAAAACATCTGTGTTTAGGGTGGGGCTGCTGCTCTTTCTACATTAGTTTTCCCACATCAGAAGAACTGCAGGAATGAACATTTATCTGGATAAACCTGAAACCAGTAGAACTCAAATGAGGAAGAGCATTTTTCTTCCTCTCAACCTACAGAACATCTTAGAAAACACTCTCCGGGTTTAAATCTTGAAAGCAGATGCAAGACGTCTGCAAAGAGATGACAGTGATCTAAGATTTCATGAGACAAAAAGTAAACCTTCCAAACTTACACTGATGTTTCCCTACATTGTTTTATTTTGTTTAGTAGCCAATGTATAAATATACACATCCTATTAAAAAAGGAGCACTTATTTGCACATTGATTTACTATAGAGAAAAACATATCAACTCAAATAAATGTCAGCAGATTCAGAGCAGCAACAGTTCAGCCATTACTATCTTGATGTTCCTGCCACAAAAGTCAGTGTCATCTTACAATTTCTTATATGCAGAAACACAAGTTGCATAAAGAACATGTACTCTCTTCCTTACTTTGCAGCAATGTGAGAAGATCTGACATATGTATTCTTGTGTATATCGAGACCTACTGAGCAGTGCCATGAGGTGGGAAATAACTGTAGCATCCTGGAAACAAATCGGAAAAGAACAAAGTATTAACAATACGTTTCAGCATAGTTTCTTCACACTTTGTTACTTGAAAGTACTCTTGGCTCTGCATTCAATGTTCTCCCACTGAAACTTGTACAGACACAGGACAAGATCATCAAAGTAGTACAGAAGAGACTTCAAGGCACAAGTGACCGAAGACCAAAACAGTCAGTACAAGCTAGGTATAAAACTTTTGGGATTTGTCTCCAGAATATTTGCTTCATGAGAAAACAATAAAAGAACGGTGGGGGGACACACACACACACCCCATAGCATACTGACCACAAACATGATCACCGAAAGCAATTGCTTAAGTATTTTCTTACTACAGGTGTGATTTACTTACCTCATTTAATCTGTAGAAGAGCAAGGAGGAGAACAAGCTCCAGACTGACCAATGTACACAGTCCACCTTGAATTCTGTGGCACCCACTTTATAAGGGATTAATGTGGGGCAATCATTTCCTTTGTAGTTAAGTCAAATGCATACTATTAGTATGTGTGGCACTAATGACAGGGAATTCCAAATAAATTGGCAAAAGAAAAATCATTATCCTTAAGCTGCCTTCTGAAAATATATCCAGTTATTTAAGCCCTGTAGTAGGTTACACATTACCACATTTTAAAGTTTTCAGTTACTTTTACCAGTGGGTATTAATGACAGTAATTGCAGTGATAATAAAAGAATTACTGGTCATAGTCATCTGGAAAGGTGGCAAACTAAATTACTTCCATGAGATAAAGGGCACTGAACAATGGAGATGAAAGACTTGCAAAGAACTTCTAGAAGTCAGAATGACACTTTTGTTCTACCTGTGGAATGATGAATTCCAACCCTCTCACTAGAGAGAGGTGCATTAAAATTAGAGCAGAACCTTCACATTCCTCAGTACTTCTACAGTAACGGAAGCAACACTAACCTGATTTTTTTAATGACTACAGCTTCAGAGATTCAGCTGTTTGAGAAGTTTTACTTCTCAATTAGTTGGGAAATTTCCAAGCACTCTTTTTATATTAGCAAAATAAACACAAATAAGTCTCTCTGCTTTGTATACATGTTTGAGATTAGACAAAGCTTTTAGGTATTTATTTTTTAATTTCTTTAATATACACAATTTAGTAGAGTTATTTTAAAAAGCTTTGCTGCCAACAATCCAGCCTTCTTCTTCTTGACACAAAACAATAGGACAAGGCTGAGAAACACAGAATAAAACAAACTTGTTTCTACTGCTTGTTTCTCAAGAACTGAAAAGAATCAATGTGCAACAGCCTTGTTTGCCATTTCATCATCATATAGAGAGAAAGTTACTTGCTAGAACTGGAGTTCATTCAGCTCACTCACCATTTGTCTGCATAGGAAAAATAAGACAAGCTATTTCAAGGAGTATTCTTGCTATCTGGTAGCAGCAGCCCCATCTGATCTTCTGCCTTTACAGATGGCTTTTACAAACACATTATTTCTTTGCAACTTCAAAAGCCAAAGGCCTGCAAGGAATTGGTTCGATTGCAGGGCAACGATGGATGTTAAACCCACAACTATGTTGTAATAGTGCTGATGATCGTAACAATAATGGAGTGTCTCTTGACTCTCCCAGACAGGAGTAAGCCTGCAGTGGTGTGTAAACTAAGTGAGTATTGGTGTTTGGGCATATGCCCAGCAGAGCAACAAATTTTTATGCGAAACCAAACAGAAGCAGCTAACAAGCCAACCTCCTTCTCAAGAACAAAGTGTTATAACCTCACAAAATCATAGCAAGTCTCCAAAACATTTAGCTAGGTGTCTCCTTAGATTTAAAGCGAAGCAAACTGACAACATACTCAGCATTTCTCTGTGGTTTAACACATTTGACTGACTAAAAGATTTTTGTTAATTTTCTTGTATCTTAGGCAGCCAAAGATACCAAGCCATGTTAGTGTGCAAGACAACATATATATATATATACACATACACACATGCTAAGAGGCTTACCAGTGATAAAATGCATCTTAGACAGAACAACCAACTAGTCAGGATGGAAGGTTAAGTAGATACCTCAGAATTTAGAGGCAGTAAAGTATTAAAAAAAAAAAATCTTCTGCAGGGAAATCACTGACTATGTAATCTGTCTTATATCAAAAACTGCAGTTAAAAGGATGTAAAGGGTGGCCTAGAAGTTAAAGTCTAATGAAACTGTCAGAGATGTTGCTCTTGCCAAAGAGAAGAGTTACAAGAATTCACAGCTAAAGAAACAGATGCAGTGACCTCAGTGAAAAATCTGCACCAGCTTAGTAACTCTTTGTGCTGGTTTAAGGCTAATTGGAATATTTTAATAGAGAAAATTATACTATATGCTGTGAAAGGAAAACAATGGTGATCACTCTTAGCTAGCAGAGATGTGCCTGATCTCAAAAGGACTTCAACTGCCACTATTACAGAAGCACAGGCACAGTGTTCCCTAGTTTAGTAACACATTTTTCTACCTACCATAGGAGACTCCGGGCAGACCTGGGTGGGTGGAGGAATCACATTCATCCTGCTTTGGACTCTTTCTCCGAAATGGGCTGAATTCTAATTTATAAGCACTTGCTTTTATATTTTGCTTTGTAACTGTATTTTGTTCTTCAACTTGGGTTTCTCTCAGCTAACCAGGGAATTCTAGATAAAAATTTCTAGACCTTGGTAACCATCCAGATTCTTAGGGAGGAAAAGAAAGGCAGAATTGTAGCGACTCATTTATTTACTACATCCTAGGTGATGGCCTGCAACCAGATTTGGCCTTCGCACCAATCTGGTAATTCTTATGAGCTGTGATCTACAGAGATACTGACAGAAACACATCTGCATTTTCCCTCAGGCATTGAACACAGCTGACTCTCAATGATGACACAACCAATGCACATCTGGATACTAAATAATGCCAAAAACTCTGAAGTGGTCCCATAAAGGCTTTGTCTCTTTCCCTCAACCTAGTAGAAAAGTTTTGTCCCTTGTTTCATTTTTTAGGCTTGAATCGGTGGAATTGCTTATCAATTCAGCTATTATATCTATTTATGAAATTCAGATGTTAGTGAAACTTCACAAAAATAACACTTAGGTTATTCTTCACTAAGTACTTGAAATCTATAGAAATCTATAGACAAGCTCTGTATCAGGAGCCACCGTAAATCAACCTGAAGCTGCAGAACTAATGGTTGGACTCTATAATCTTAAAGGTCTTTTCCAACCAAAACAATTCTATGGTTCTAAGTAGAGACAACTTCCGATGGTATCTCTCGCAGATTCTACTGAAACATATCTTCCCATATCTCGTTTTTACCTCTCAAACTACTGCTTTCACATTTGAGTAAATTGTTAAGTCTTTCATTCAACATAGATGAATGCATAACATTTCGCTACCTGTATCTAACACTATGGAAGGAATCAAAAAACCTTTTCTTTCACATCCTAGACAGCAATATTTCCATGCAATAGTTCAGTTCCACATAAAACAATATTGACCATATGAGCATTTTTGGCTGCAGATTGATAGGTTGGAGAGTTTTGGTGAAGGTTTAAGTGGACAGAAATTGAACCATAAGTTACAGCAATGGAATAGAACAGCACACAGTGATTTGCAGAATTGTACTGACCACTGGGAACCACGACCCACTGGTAAATTCCTGGATAGGAAGATGTTTATATTGGATGATAAAAAGGATTTTAATTTACTATTTTTATGATTGGGCTGTTACCAATCCACACATCCTGACAGGGCATTTCTGCTGTCATTGTGGCCCCAGCAATGATATTGTATATATACTGTAAGGGTTAATAAATCCTGGCAGTCAGCAGAGCAAGGGTTTCCTGAAATTCTACCAATACCCATAACTAACTCTTTTATTAGCTGTTATGAACTATAAAAGGATATATTTGATAAGAGATTCTTTGGAGATATGTTTTATGTATACCTTTTATGTCATTCTCATTTTGTTGCATCAAATCAGAAATGTAGGTGTGAAAAGTTTAGAGCCTTGGAACGCTGCAAGGGTGCATCCTTAACACTCGCAAGGAAGTTATGGTAATTTTGTCCCTGGATTCTGCTAAAATATATCTACATCATCTACAATAATTTTGGTATTTTATCAGGAAAAAAAAAAAAAAAAAAAAAAGAAGTGTGGGCATTATCAACTTCCAACTAAATGCAAACAGTAACTATGTGCCAATATAAGGCTACATAATTCCACTTTTTTTTCATTTTAGTATCTAAGTAACAAAAGATCTTTCTAGCAAATCTGGGAAGCAAAAGTGAATCCATTCTCATAATTTGCAATTAAATGAGATTCAGAAAGCCATTAAAATGTCTGCTAATAGAGACTAGTTTCAGGCAATTTATGCCTGTAAACATGTGTATTTTAACAAAATTAGTGCCCATTCAAACAGAATTCAGAAAGAGATTTAACAGTTGCATTTTTCTTCATATTCCTTTTTAACATTAACATGAAATATTCAAGATCTGTTCTTAAAATATTTTGGCAGCAGAGGATTATTATTCTTTTTCTTTCAAGTCAGAGCACTTTTTCTGTATCCAAAAAAATACAATTTTTTTGTATCCAAATAAATACATTCAAGCTTTCTAAGCTAGAATGCATCATTTTACAATTCTCATTTTTAGGAGACAGTTCAGATTATAGAACATTTAGCCTTTTGCATGGGTTCAGCCATAACAAGCAGGAGGAAGGAAAAGAGTTAAGGTATTAGAAGATGACCTAGATTCCTCCTTTAGTAACTGCATATCACTGAGCCCTGGTGTAACACGTGTACACTTTGCATTCAGGTTTCATTGCTCTTTAGATATCTGGTTATTAAGCAGTGTAACACATGCTACCCTGTTCTGCTAGCCTTGTCCTCTCAATTGTTCCTCCTCCCCTTCATTAAGCCTGGTTGATCACCAGGTGACATGAGGTTTTCCACGTAGAACCTGAAGAGTAACATTACTAGCTCACACAGGCTTACAACAGTTAAGATCACTGAAACTTCATTCTGCATTGTCTCAACAGCAGGGAGAAACTCATCCTGCTCCAGTGCCTTCATTCTTCATGCTTCCTGTAAGAGTAGACTAATTCACAGCAGAGCACCTGCTACCTGCCTCTTCCTTCAGGGCCAGTGCAATAGCCACGGATAGCAATTTCTCAATAAAATTACATCTGTATCCCACTGAGAAAGGAAGAAAGTCTCCACAAGATGAGTTTACCTGGCACGGACACTAAAAGCCTGGCCTTTTGGAAAGCTCAGTGTTCATTCAGCTCAACGCATGTCAATGGGTCTTCACATTTGCCTGGTACAGGTCCTGCTTCTCACAGGAAACAGTCCAAATGTTTCCACCCCTGAAAAACTATTTTGACTCTGGAATTGACAGTAAAGGCTAGAAACTGTCCACAGTTTATTCTTCAAGATCCTGTCCGTAAGGAAAGGTTCAAGAGATAAGATGCAGTTTCTAACACTTTTGCTGAAAGCAATATTCAGGACAGGATGGATAACATGGTGAGACATGAGATTTTATGTTTATTCTCTCTCAAATCTATTACAAACAGAAAGAAATGTTTTCAAACCCCTTTAAACAGCTCTCTTCAAAGCAGTTATCACAGTATAAGCAAGGTTGGAAGAGACCTCAAAGATCATCAAGTCCAACCTGAATCTTAAGTTACAGGTGATCTGAAACCTCTAGAAATGACTGCAGCATCCTGGGAGACACTGACCTAAGCCATAATGCACTGCCTTGGGAATAGCCCCGAACAAGGTTTGAGAGATAGCATACTTCCTGCAACCTGGGAAAAGTTGCTATCTTAGGTATAACTCAGGAAGCAACTTTTAAGAATTCCCCAGAGCTGTTGTGATCAGAAACTAAGAGGGAGCAGGACGGCTAAATGAGAATTTTAAGTTCTTCTTGTTATTCTCAGGGTCGGCCCAGTCAAGTGTCTGCCATGAAGTGCTGATTAGGTCCATAATTACTTCTTTAATTGCAAGGACAACTTCTCAATCACTACCTTATGAAACAGCTTGCAGCACAGGGAGTTGTGCTTTTAAGAGACAGGAGGGAAAAAAATATCCAAAAAAAAGCCTTCTGTTCAGAGGATCTGTATTCTTTACTTTTTTAAAGCATAGGTTTGGGTATTCCCACAACAGAAGCAAAAAAGAACTAGATTTGCAGAACTAGGACCTTAAGCATAGTCACAAAATATTTAACTTTCAAGTGTCCAACTAGAATGGGAGACTGGAAAATGGGTATTACAATTGAAAACACACAAGGGCACTCTCACCAATCATTTCCTATGGCTATGATTAATTAAGGGACATCACATGTCTGAAAAAGGAACAGGGTGACAGTTCTGAGGCCAGCTGTGCAGCAGAGAAAGCAGAGGCAGAAACAGAAAATCCAGTTTCTTAGGCATATTGTTCCTACAATATTAATGGGAATTCATATGATAATACTTCCACATTTCTGCATATACTCTTCCATTTCTTCTCCCTCTGAGATTTGAGATACCAAATCTCTCCTCCAAAAAGGAAGTAATTCATAGTCTTCATTGAGCCCTGATCCCCAGGAAGAGGTATGGATTGAAGGACAGTGTGATAAAATTAAGTATAAAAAGCTAGCTTTTGCCCATGTAACTGTGATAATAGCATCTGTAAATACCAGTTAGAGACCATTTTTCACTCCTTAAGATTGCACACAAACCTGAACATGCAATTTTTTTATCGGTGTCCTACCTTGTCAATCATTTCATACCAAATATTTTTATAAGTGTTGGGTGAACCAGATGCCTTAAATGTAGGTAAGAAATGCTTGCCTTGTTGGTAAAATGAGTCCTCAGTACTACTGCAGACAACAAGACCTTTCGCTCCCATCAGATCTACAGGTTTCACAAGGATGCAAGGATGTAATAATCTGCCTACAACTTACTGTGTATAGTAGATCCTCTGGAGTTACAGGACTGATGAAAATGGTACGGAGACATCGCAGGCAAGCTTCAATAAACTTCAAATCTGGTGAGAGTAACCCTGTAAATATGCACAAAAACTACTATTCAGTTTCATTATCTTGGCTTACTTGAGTTCTTAAGGAACTCAAGTCTACTAACATAGATTAAGGGTAAAGTACCTTGCAGTAAGGCTGGGATAATATGACAGTCTAGTAGCGATTTGACATTATTCTCTGTACCCATTGCAAGGCTTCCAAGGACCACTGCACATTCTGTTCTCAGTTCTGTGCTGGAGCTTTCTTGCTGAAGCAAATACAGCAACCTGAAAACAGAATTATTTTTACAGAAAAATTCAAGAGGGAAGTGATCTTTTAAGTCTAGTAAAATAAATCTGAATCCTGCTATGTAAAGAAGATTGTCCTTAACAGAAAGATGCAGAGTGAACAGAAGAGTAATATGAACATTTTATTCCAAAGAATCTTTTTACAGATTACAGATTTACAGATTTCTTATGGCAGAAAGATACCACATAGCGTTTTCTAAATCACAGTATCATGGTACTGATATCTGGGATGAGGTCTTTCAGAATACCATGAAGATCCTAAATTTCAGTGGAAAAAAGTCTGCAGCTTGCTATCAGTGGGAAAGGGAACCTTGTGCATCTCTCCTAACACCTAGGAATGTGATTCCTGCTATCATGATGGTCGCTGTCTTTTGCAGTGATTTCTTCTGGGTCATGCTGCAAAGTAATTCCATCATCAAGCACAAGCATGGGAACTGAGGGTAATGAGCTCTGAACACTGAGAAATGATCAAATATGAACATAAGCAAAGCACAGACGAGCTTTATGTGCAGTTGAATCGTAGCTGGACAGGATCACTTCAAGCCTAAAACACATCCTGACAAATATGCAACCTGGATCTCAATCAACCTGGATTCTTTATACAGTATCAAGATACCTAGAAGCCACTTTGAACCTACTTTAAGTTACACCAGAAGAATCAGAAACACAAAAAGAGGTCACCAACACTAAGCCTAAACTTTAGGTATACAAAGCTGAGATAGTAGCCAGCTTCCTACCTCACAACAGCACAGAAGAAAACCTCTTTATGATTCACATGGTTTATAAGCTTAAGACGAAAACTGTCTAAGGGCCTTACATACAAGTCTGTGCATAGTTGTAGCAGGTAAAAAGACTTGGACACTGATATATAACAATTCTTTATGCATATGCAACACACAGTCACTTTTTTAGATTCACTGAGCTAAGACAAAAGTATTCTCAATTTAGCAACACACTGCTCTGCCTAGTTTGAAAGGTTCTCTCCTAAAGCCACATGATATACTGAATCCTTTTCCAGCCAAAGCCATCTCCCCCACTGCTGAAGGGAACAGAAGTAACTACTGAGGTAAATAGATCCTCAAACTGCCAGGAAAGCTGACTTCCTAAATCAAAGAAAAAGGAAAAAAGTTGAAAGAGCACATGGGACTGGAAAAGGGCACCAAGGGAAGTGCAAGCAGCCCTGTAACATGCAGTAACACAGAAAAGTATCTTTAATACACACACAGAGCATATGTTTCCTACTTAAGTAAGGCAGAAATTGTTTCTTCAAATCCCCTTCATTTGAAATGTAAAAGGCCAAAAGACGTAACTATGGCATGCCACTGAGAGAAAGCTCTGAGACCAAAGGTCTCTTCAAGACCTCTAAGTGGCACATTCGTTACATAAGAATGAAATTTTCCCAGGCAGCAGATAATTTACTGAGCTCTTGGAAACAGAGAACAAAATAATCCTCTGGTATTTCCTAACAATATGCCAGCATCTCCCAGAGCACAAAGGCACTCTTTCTTGAAATACACCTAATCTCACCGTATTACAGAGGTAACTTTTCTCCTTTGAACTTCCTCTAGATTCAAAGGATCAGGTTGGCATAAGTTCAGACTGACACCAATTTCCAGAATCACTTCTATCTTCTTTAATCCACTGCTTCCATGAATTTATCAGACAAAGCATCCAGTTTCTTTGTCCTGCTTAACTATTTTATCTGAAAGGCCACTTAATGACAACATTTAGAAACCTTTTCTAATTTCTGCTATAAATCTATTCCTGACTAATTTACATCAATCTGGTATTACATACATATTATCCTTTAATTTGTGTTTTTTCTTCTAATTTGTTACACCAAACAGCTAACTGTTCTGAGGCCCAAACTGCTCATGTGGCTCAATGAAACTAACCTGCTGTTTTGTTCTTCATTTCACTGTAGGCCCCTTCAATATTGACAGAATGAGGTATGTAAAACAGGAATTCCACAAAAGCGTTCTCTCAGCTCATTTGTGCAAACTCAAAATTAACCCTACCTTGATTATTTGCTTCTGGAGAAAGATCAAAAATTAACCTGAAGGCAATTAAATTGCACATTTCTAAAGCTACAAATTCTGGTACCATACGTTTTGAAGTATCAGCTGTGCTATGTTCAAGGCGAAGATAAGTGCTGTTTCTGAAAGTCTGTAAAAAAACCAAAATTCATAACCTATGTTATGCAACACCATCACAAAGGGGAAAAGTGATTTGATCTGAATGGAACAGAATCACCTTACATCACTATTACAGAATCACAGAATAGTGGGGTTGGAACAGGCCTCTGAAGATCATCTAGTTCAAACCCCCTGCTAGAGCAGGTTCACCCAGAGAAAATCCCACAGGAACATATCTATCCAGGTGGGTTTGGAAAGTCTCCAGAAGACTCCACAACCTCTCTGTACAGCCTGCTCCAGTACTTTGCCTCCCTCCCAGCAAGAAGTGTTTCCTCCTGGTCAGATGGGAATTCCTGTGGTATAGTTTGTGCTTGTTCTATCACTGAACATCAATGAAAAGAGCCCCACCCCATACTCTCGACCCACACTCTTCAGATATTGATAAGGATTGAGAATATCGCAGTTCTGTCTACTCGTTGCCAGGCTAAATGTAAGACAGCTGGTCCAGTTTTCTCATCATCTTTGTGCCCCTCCATTGGATTCTCTAGTCATTCCCTGTCTCTCTTGAACCGGGGAGCCCTGAACTGGACACAACACCCCAGGTGAGGCTCAGGCCTCACCATGTAGAGTAGAGAAGGAGGAGAACCTCCCTCAACCTGGTGGCCACATTCTCCTTAATGCACCCCAGGACACCATTGGCCTTGCTGGTCACATGGCATCTTGCCAGCTCGTGGTGAATTTGTTGTTCACCAACACTCCCAGGTCCTTTCCAGCAGGTCATTCCATAATCTGGTGCAGGAGTTATTCCTCCCCAGGTGCAGGACTTCACACTTGCCTTTGTTGAACTTCATGAGGTTATTTCTTTACAGACTTTATTCTCTGCCTTCTAGATCAGGTAAGCAAAGACAGGCTTCTTCCTTGGCAACATATAAATGCACTGAATGATTCTGGCTAAAACACATATTTGAAAAGATGTTTTTTTTCTGGACACTGACCCACTATACGGAAAGTGCAGCACTTCTAATGCTGATTGACAGTTTCCAACTGCCATAAAAAAATCCCTTACTGTAGAAAATAATGTCAGAAATTACCCTGAGCTGATCAGATAAATTAATTTATTGCAAGTAATCTGTACAGCTGTTTTATTTCAATATAAAATACTTGCTTTTTCTCAACCTTCTTAACTTACACACACATTTTGTAAGCTAAAGCTGCAGAAGTTTTTAATGTTCTATTCATAACTCTACTTCTAGAAAGTTATGCATTTTCTACAGTCTGTATTGCTTTATTTCATAGCAGAATTTAATTCCCTATCCCCCTCAGTATTTAAAAAGCTGGAAAATTCTACTTTAAAGAGCTGGCAATTCAGAAAACATAATGACAATAGACCAGTCAATAACAGAAACCACCATCACCAATTATTTTAAAATGCTACAGTACACAAAACAGTAATTTGACTAAGGCAAGACTCTTAATTCCTACTGTCTTCACTACAGTTTCTCGGTCTGCTCCTTCAAATGTTCACTGTCAGAACTCTTCAGTGATGGTAGCTGTACAGACACACCCAGGCTCTTCCATACTTACACTGCAGTAAGCAGATGTTGATAATGCAGGGTCATAAAAGTGCCTCACATGGTCTAACTCAGCATGTACAGAACGCACGTGCCATACAGCAACATAAAACAATTTCCAAAGTGGGAATGAAAGGCTTCACTTTCCCTAAACCTTCAACTGTACCTCAAGGCAAGTGTTTTGGCAGTATACTTTAAACTGGGTTGTTTTCTATAGACTAAGCTGGGAAATAGTTTTCAGAATACTGGAGCAAAGGCCATTAACATCTGCCCCTTTCATACCAGAAAAGTCATGTACCAGAAAAGTCACATCTGCACACTGTTGCTGGCCACTACTAACTTGTAGACACATGCAGAATTATCTGAAGCAGGACTGATTCAGAAAAACACCTCTTCTTATATTAGATGAAGAATCCAGTCAAGAAAAAACCTCCGAACTAAGAAACAAAACTACATCAAACTTTTCACTGGTTATTTTCTAACAAGCTTAGCAAGCTGTTCAACCAGCTTTTCAGACTAATTCAAGACTCTTCTGACTTAAATATTGTTAAATATGGATTTGTTTACCAATTAAGAAATGTTGAGTAACACTTCTTTTTTTAGGAATAATATCAATAACCTAGACATCAATTTAGGCATGTGAGAGTCCTTCACTATAAAGTCCTGAAAATCTGCTCTGAGAGGGATCTTCCCTGTACAGATCATAGCAATAGCATTCTCTGATCATTAAGGACTTCAATAATCTGTTCCTTGTATCCAGAAACGTTCAGTCACAGAATCATGAAATCTTTTTGGTTGGAAAAGACTTCTAAGATTACCAAGTCCAACCTTTACCCTAGCACCAAGTCCAAATGAAAATGAAAGACACTGACTACAATCTATAGATTATGTGTTTAAAGTAAAAATCCCTAACTAAGCTTTAAAATTAGTGAAGATAACAACTTAAGTTCAGATTTTACATAAAATAATTCTTTGAAATACTAATAATATCTTTTTCTAGATCTTGAAAAGATGCTTGTTTCAGATTAGGTTTTCCAGATCTAAACACCCATATGATAACATTTTCTGTTTATCTTCACCAAGTAACAATGAAAAGTAGTTAAATGACAAACTATAAAATCAAAAAGTTTTGAGCAAGGAGAACCCATATAATTCATAAAGATTAAACTTGGTTTAATCAACAACTGTTAAAGACACAGACCACTTCCTTCTGTTGTCACAAGAAACAAGGGTAGCCCAGCCTCGCACATCCCGGATTGCTTTGTTGTTTCCAGGTTCTAGCATAGGCAAATTCAGAGACGTCTGTAATACACTTCAAGGCATCAATATTAAAAGAATAAAAATACAGAAACATAGCCATGTACCAGCAGAGGATACTGGAAAAGTTGTGATTTGTTGTCCTTATTTTTTAAGAACACGTTGTCAATATTTAACCTGGATTCCTTATCTCCTACATTATCCCTCATCACCATCCATGTGACATCTACCAAACCAGCAGAAAATCTGAAACGAGGCTTTGTTAAAACTCATTTCTGTGGAGCCTGAGAACTTCGAGAGAAACCGAAAGCACACAACAGGTACTCTAGAACAGCAAAAATGTGCTTATGTTCTTGTTGACTTACTCTTCAGCCTGTGACTCCCACAGTAAAGCTCCTAACAGTGAGACAGGAAATGACAAAAGATAACAGAAAGATCCTACAACACCTGCATGAAGGTTAATCCAAGGTTTGATGCTATTGCATTTAAAACATGTTTGGACTTTTTTCAAGCTTCTGGAAGGCTTCCTCTTAGACATTCTACTTGCACGCTTATATAGAATACAATTTCTCCAATTTCTCCCTCCACTTCTAAGAATAACTAACTGATAACAGCCTCTTTTCTTCAATGTCAGCAATGGTACCCAGGCAATCATATCTAAATGAGGTGGGACAGTAAATTCATCCTGAGGGATACTTCAATGAAGTCCAAGAACAACTATACCTAGAAACCAAACATAAGGTCAGCTGGAAGGGGATTGGACAAGATGACCTTTGAGGGTCCCTTCCAACCCAATGCAATCTGTATGTGCATCTAAGAAACCCACACAATATTCCAGAAGAAGTACAAAACTCTCAAGGAAAGTTCCTGATGAAGATATAACTGTAGTGGCTTAACAAGGAAGAAAAACACTCCAGATTTTCCTCTTTTGAAGATTGAGGTGGGTGTGGTGCATCAGAGCTGTACACTAAGACAAAATTGCATAGTTTAGACCTCATTAATCCCATCAGAATACTGACCTCACAGTTTGTTAAAAATACAGAAATTTACTCCTTGACATTCTCTCTCACAAGTTGTCACAAAAATCTCTTAAGTTCTTAAAATACCTGGGGAAGGGATGAAACTCAGCTGTTAGTAAAAGAACATTGTCAGCACTTCATCAACCCCATAAGCAAGCTTGTGGAAAAAGGGCTCAGGATAACAATTATAGTACCCTGAATCTTAACATATCTTTTATCAGAGTTTATGATTAAATAACCATAATTTAATTGAAGCTTGTATCTGAATAATATTAGTCCCCTCACAAAAGAGATGAATGCATTTTTTACTGTAATTATAATTTTTTTATTCTGCCTTGGAAGATGCTTGTCTTCAAGTCCATTGCAAGAAGGCCTGAAAACTGCACCATGGAAATGTGTGAGTTGAATATACAGATGAAGGTACCACTGAGACATTTTACTGACTGTTGGCTGAGAGAATATTGCATATGAAGTTAATGTATGCATGGGATGTCCCACTCAGCATCAATCCCAAACTGAACTGAATTGAGTATAAAAACAGATCAACAATACACACTTTTTTTTTTTTAATGGCTCCTTTTTCGGCATTGCTTTTCAATAGCATAACAGGAAGCAAACATTGGCCACAGAATTTTCCAAAACAAAAGTTAAGTATAATTTTAAAAGTTCATAGACTATTCCATCAAACATCTGAGGTGACAAATGAAACCGTTATGGATTCTTACATGAGGATTCAAAAGTATGAGTGATTTTTATGACTATTAGTCAAAGAAACATATCCCCAAGTAAGATGTCACAGTCTCAGTTCTGGAAACTTCAGTAGCTCCAAAAGCAGAATCTAAAGGGTTTTAGCTAACTCCTTACTATCATGCTAACAAAAAAAAAAAGTGGTTACTAAGAAAAAAAATTTCATACAGAGCAAACAGTACTTGTCAGGTGTTTTTAAAAGCCAAGTCAAGAAATGTGGTGGCAGGACGCAGCTCTGAACTATACAATTCCAACCACTTAGATGTCTGCAAATGAGACAGTAACACAAGCATTCCACTGACACATGGATGGTAGTGAAACCATCTTCCTACTTCTACAGTATTAGAGTGCTGTGAGTAGCAGGGAAGTCAGCTGCAAAGAAAACAAATCAAGCAGTCTCAGCTTACAGCTCCAGTAACTGTTTCTAATGCTCAGCCTCACTTACATTAATATTCTAGGACTTGTTCTACATACATCATATAACTTATTCTACACTTGACTAAATCCAGTGTTGGAGCATTATATCTACTGAGCTGTAAGGGGTCTGAATTTAAAAACATATTGTTACATAGAAAATTTTGTGAGTAAATGAAGACTACAATCAAGTTCTTCCTCACCTGGTTCTTTTAAAGATCATCTGAAAATAATTCTCCCTATTCTGCACTGAGCAACTCAAGTCCCTTTTTGTACCATGAAAGTTTTCATTCACCAAGTAACATTCTAAGCCTCTTCCTAGCTCTTATTCCAAGGTGTTACCAGTTCTTTAAAACTGTTTAAACATGCACACTTTTAGAGTTAACTTGGATAATGAAGTTGTTACAACATGGCCTCTCTTTTCTGTTAATAGAATTAAAAAGCTCACACCCAGGTGCATTGGTATCACCAAATCTGCAGTCTATTTGAGCTGAAGTTACTCTCATTTTTCACCCTCCACAAGCCATTTCACAAAAAATATATCCTTTATTTGCAGCCATTTTTATTAGAACATGAGGGATCAGCACACAACCTCTGAAGTCTATGACAGATGTAGTAAACTTATGCTAACAACATTCAAAGCTTTTTAACTTAACACTGTGAACGACACTATTTCAGTTATTATTTTAAAATGTGACACAGGCTCAAATATTTATAGCACTAGGACAGTTGTCTTTCAGACTACTTTTGAGATGATACAAGCTTTTTGTTTTATAAGAAATGTGTAAATAGGCATTAAAGCAACATCTCCACCCAGTCTTCTTTGAACCATCTTATCACTCTGCTCAAGACTGATGCCTTATAAGTTTGTTGTTGAACCAATCATTTAGTTTACCTTTATAAATCACTAACATAAGAACTTTAAATCTTCCATAAATTCATGTGTATAAAGATGTTTTTCCGTGTTAAAACACCAGTGAACCAGCCTATGATCACAAACTTAAACTACTGTTCATTTAGACAAAGACATTTTAAAAGGTTTTTCTTTGAGAATGCTAAGCAACCTTAAAACAAAAATTAAGCCACACCCTGACTTCCCATTCACCTGCATTTTGAAATTTGCTACCACACACAGAACAGCTACACTCTATTCGATACCACTGACCACCATGTAGTATCTCCACATGAAGGAGAATGCCAAGACTTTGCAAAGTTTTGGGGATTTTCTTCGATGTGGGTTTGTTGTTTGTTTGTTTTTTTTAAACAGATTTGACTCTTGCAGTTTCATAGGAAAGAGGTCACAAGATCTGATCAAGCTATCTTCTACATGATGTTTTTCCAACCTGAAACTTCTGATGAAAGTACACAATTGAACAGCTGTCATTGAAAGTACAGCTTTTATTAACAACTTCCCTTTTGCTACCAAAAAAGACAATTCAAAGACATAGAGCTGCACAGTCTTTAAACAAAACCAGCTCTAATATAATTCTGCTATCTGCAAATATTTTCCTTGATTTAAATGTACTTCACATCTGGACTGAAAGATACCTTGTTGCAGTAATATATAACATGGTGAGAGTTATTCCTCAAAGAGACAATTATGTAAACAAGCCCTGACTCCTGACTTCCTTTGAAGGAAAGAAAAAAAAAAAAAAAAAAAAGAGACAACCACAGGAGGCCTCATCTCTCCACCTCTGTCACCACTCTAGAGAAAAAAAGTCTTCTGAAATGCCAGCATCACAGATGCAGCTCCTTCACCTACGCACCCAAATCACTGGTTTTGGGCACTCAGCCCTACTCCTTTGTGCTGCTCTTGGCTGCACTTCACATCAGGACTGTGTGTCATGTACTCAAAGAATTGGGAAACAGCTCTCGTCACCCTTTTAGGGATGTCCAAGAAGTTTGCATAAAAACACCTCTTTAAGTGTGCCTGATAGACATAATAATACCATGTCTAAATATGCTGAGTTCTTGAAAGTAAGCTGGTAATATGCTAAAGACCGTGAATGTTTCAGCAGACATACATAATTGGTAACTAGTAGCTAACTTCTTGCCACAAGCAGCAATGGTCATGAAGTAAAAGCTGATCTGAATGTCTTACAACTTCTGCAGTCAGTGGGTCACTTCAGTCACAACTGAAGATCACAGAACCAGAGCTGTGAGGAATCTTGACAGATTCTCTAGTCACTGGCCTTGGCTTCAAGGCAGGGTTGTCAATCATTAAATCATTCAAAGTTATCCTTTTGCTTGTTTTTCAGGATTTCCATTGGAGGGGATTCATCAAGATAGCTAGCAAACAAGAATAAAGGAAAAACCTCAAGATAGGCATGAAGCTTGAAGGACCACTTGAACTGAAGTCATCAGCTCATCGTACTGTTTCAAGACATCAAGGTGCTAGCACACCGCATGTTCAGCAACTCTTCTCTAAGAAATAAAATCCCCATCTGCAAAAAACCTCAACTCAATCTCCTGTTTCTACTGTGCATCCAAATGGTCTCCCACCAAACAGACCAAGGTGAAAAGGTAGCAGCACTGGAAGCCAAACTGGAACTTGAGCCTATCCTAGTGTTTTCCAGCTTTGGAACAATCTTGCCAAGAACTCCTTAATAAAAGATGGAACAAACTACGAAGATAGTAATTTTTTTCTGAATCACTAAGTACACCAGGTCTCTCTTCTGGAAAGAGACACACAGCACACTTTCTTCTGTAGTTAAGAGATATTTTTCTAAAGCAGTTCATATAATGATTACTGATAGACCTCCAGATTTGTTAGAATGGTCAAACTCTTCACAAATAGTAGTTTCCAATTTTAAAGTGGTTTGGTTCCCCCAGGATACCAATTGACCAAAGGAAAATGAACAGATTCCTTGCCTTCTGTTAAAAGCAATTACACTATCGTAAAAAAAAAAAAAAACAAAAAAAACCAAAAAAACCCACAAAAAAACCCACACATCACCATACAAAACCAAAAAAGTTTTATTGGTAAGTAAAGTTAAAAAAAAGGAAAAAAAAGAACACCCAAATGTAATACTCAAACTTGACATCAGCTTTTTGTTTAATATCCTTTTTTTGTTCAATTAAGCTTGATTTCTGTTCACTGTTAATTCCTGCTAGAAACAAAGATCCTCCACATGTGTTGAGAGGTTATCTTGCATATTAAAGCCCAGTTTACCATTCAAAACACAAAAAATGGTCATATTGCCAGCTTCATACCTGCCACTTCACTAGCATTTCTAGCATTGCTCTTTCTCTAGACCGCAAACTAGAAACCTTTCTACACATCTGCAGGACTGAATGCAAGCATGCTTCATCCTCTCATATTTAAGAATAGTTTGGAGTTTATTCTCTGTTTAACAAATGGTGTTGTACAAATTAGATGGGAAGGAGTTGCCACCTCCCTTCCATAAAAATAGTAGATCCTCCATGACGAGGTTTCTCCTCCCTATTCCACATCATGAAATTAACCAACTGCTCCCCTGTTCTTCTCAAAGCGAGTGAACCTAGAAATCCACCAAAGGTAAAAGTTCTTCCTATTTTTTATTACTGTACTGAATCCCAGGTTTGTATGATTCATCAGAACTGGCAACCCTGCAGTATACTTCATCCTTTACCAAGGAAAACAATCCCCAGCTACTAAGGATTTTTAGCCCTTTTTATTTAACATAGAAACTAAGAAAACAAACCATCAGATAAAAAAAAAAAAAACAGTCAACATCATTTACCATCAGTCATTCAGAAAAAAAAGGAACACACAGAGGTTAAATATTTCTCATACCAGTTCCCACCATTCATTGTCCCTTTCCTCTTCACAATACCAGAACTCTTCCAACACAAGAACTTATTGGTGACTAACTTAATTATTTGTGACTAACTTAAGATTAGAAACTAAAAAATATTTTTAAAAAAATTCTGCTGCCATTGCCAAACCTAATCATACCTATCTAGTAATTCAGACAGTAGTGGAAACTGATGGCTAAGTTTGAAATAGTGCAAAGGTTTCACTGCCCCAGATACGGAGAAAAAGTCACGTCAGATCTACACAAGTTAACTCCTTCCTTACCAAAAGTCTGTACTGGGTCTATGGATCAATGCGTATCTCCAAAGGTGGTTTAGAGAATCTCTGTCTAAAACCATTTTGGGACAGCACTGGGTTCAATACTGTTATATTTAATCCTTATCAGCCAGTTACTGAAGAGATCCGCATGATTACATCAATCAAGCACAACACACTTGCACAAACATCTGTCATGCATAATTTCAGCATACAAATTTGTAAATTAAGGAATTAAGACTTTCCTTGAAACCACACTCACAAGGGAGTATTTCCTTTTACTGGCTGAATACTCAGGCAAGTGCTAGTACATCCTGCTTGTAAATAATTTGGTTGTCAAGCAGATACTTGCATTCCATGATTAAAGGATGGCCAGTCCTTTAGGAGTACCATCATTAAAGCCACTAATTAAAAAGAACTTAAAGAGTGAGTGTCTGAGTTCAAGGATAACCCTAAGGAAAAAAATCTTAACACAATGGTAGTTCTTCAATAAGTCATACTACAGAATTGGGAAATACACGATTTTAGAAAGGACCTCTGGAAGTCATCTAGTCCAACCTACTGTTCTAAGCAGGATCAGCTAGAGGAGGTTCCTCAGTATTCCAGCCATGAGGTCAAGCTTTCCAGGACACAAACTAACAGATGCCTTCTAGGTGTTAAACTACAGTCATACTTGCTATACGCGCAAGCATGCTACTCCTAAACACCCACAAATATGAAGTTTGTGGCTTCTCTTCTACTTAATAAATGAAGAATCATATAACCTTCTTGACTACCTGAGTAACTCCAAGAACAACTCAAAGCAACAGTGTAGTTTTTCAGTCTGTGCCAACATGTATCTAGGAGGTCACAAGGAACTGTAGAGCACAAAGGAATGACACCTATCTTCATGTCAAAGAATAGCATGACATCTGTGTGGTTCTGGTAGCCACTTTAGTCAGAATATTTAGTTACTCTATGACTTAGGTGTTCAGGGAAAATGAGTATGATGACAATACAATTGTAAGCCTGGACTCCATAGTAAACAAGTGTTTTTCTAGCTTCCATTTATAAACTCCACCAGATACGGGTTCTGATTACAGCTCAGAGGATTTGGAGCCAAGAGCACTACAGAGTAACTGCTACTAAATGAACACTGTTTTGGTAAATCAAAAGTCCTGTAAAGATAACTTAAGAAGGAACAATTTATATTTGAACTAAGCACTCACTTTCCTGAGATCCAGGACTTAAGAGCAATTGACAAAAAGCTTTGAATACTGAACTTGGGCTCCTAAGAGGCATCTGATGTGTTGATAGGCACCAAGAGCTGTCAAGTGAAGAGCACTCCAATAATTAGCATGGATTTCTCCATTCTCTGCTAGCAGTTATGTCAGATAGAGGAGGGGGAAAAAAAATAAAATTAAATTGAAGGACAGTACAAAGAGTAAACCATTTTTCAACAAGGCTAACTTCCTGCCACTGAAAGTAGTTAGTATTACATCATTTAAATACCTTTTTTCTCCCTGACCTTTCAGAAATTTCCTTTTCTGGGACAGTTACTATATAAAGTAGGTTTCCAAAAAGTCCTGACAGAGGTGCCTGAGGTCAGTATCTAATGAAAATGCAAAGAAGTAACTCATTCTGTAGAGAGGAAAAGAAAGAAAATAATTTAAGAAGCAAAATCCACATACAGGCTGGCTACATTTATATTCTTAAGATTTAGGACTGTGTTTGCACATTATATTTGTACAGTTTTCAACAGTTCTTGGTTCTCATGTCCAGACATGGCAATTCTATAAGCATTTTACAATCAACTTTTTCTTAGCACCTTCTTCAAAGTAAGTGGTCAAGAGGTGACCATAAGTCAGACCTAACTTCCAAGAAACAACAAATAAAAGGTATAAACATATTTCCCTTTCTAGCAGTTACACCTAAGCAGTTGGCTCATGGACATGGAAGGCCGCTGGCCTAGAAATGGCAGTAATTCAGCCATTCTTCCCCAGCATTTTCTTCCTGTATGGAGAGCTTCAAAGGACTTGGCGTTTCTTCCACCACACAGCAGTCTAGTGTTTTAAAACACAGATACTTCGTAGCTACCAGTAGTATTTGGCCCAGTTTCAAACAAAAGATACTCCCTAGACTTGTTTCCAAACCCCACCTGAGTTTCTTCTAATACCTGAATGTACTATTTTCTTTTCCACTAAAATGACATAAATCCAAAGGGGTTCTTTAGGACTGAACAGTCTCTCCTGAAGAACACTTGGGGAAAGACAGAGAAGCAAGAAATGAGCATACAAGGAGGCTGAATCACAGGACAAAGCAGCTGTAGAATTCTAACAATCTCCATAACATTACAGAAAAACAATCAACTTCCCTTAGGAGACTACGATTTAATCCTGTGAAAAGAAAACTCTTCTCCTCATTTACCTTGCAGAGGAGACTTCAAATAATATTACTTTTTAAATTGCTAGCTTGCTTATTCCTGTTCTTACTGAAAAGTTTGACTTGAAATTCCAAAGGTTCCCGTATTTTAACATCTCATGATTTAGAAGGCACGTCAAAAAAAGCAAATGAATTCTCAACATATTGTTAGAGAGAACAATAGGAGGAGTTCTCTAATCCAAATAGTCTATAATCTAAGCCTGTCTGCAATACCTTTAGGAGCTTCTAAAAGCTTCAGAAAGACACTTTGGAGTAATGTCACTTATGTTTTAGGCAGTGAAAAATGTCTTTTCTCACAATAACCAAGCAATTTACCTTCATCTGTGTCTCTAGTCTGCAAAGTCTTGACATCACATTTACTGTCATTTGAAGATCGCTTGTACTTAAGTGAGGACAAACATGGTAGTTTACCTCTTATTATTTTCCAAAGCCAGACATTTATTTGCAGTTATAGATTAATCATATCATTTACTTGGACAGTCAGAAGGCATTAATAAAAGGGTTTTTTTGGTTGTTGTATTTCCATTACTGGGCACAGAACAAGTAACAGCAGAAAGCAGGCTATCTGAAGGAACCTAAAGTCCTACAAAACTGAAGAATAGGCAGATTCTAGATTTGAAGTTGGAGATTTTCCATTGTTTTTAAAATGGGAATCGTAAGATCAACGGTAGTTTTAAGAATCCCTTTTGGCCTGTGGCTGATAGAAATTCCTTGAACTTTGCATAATCTTCAACAAAGGTCCATTTCCATCTTTTCATTTCATATGAATTCTTCTCTTCATCTGTTTATATTTCATTAAAATGGAAGATAATTCAGCAAGTTTTGTAGAGAGGATTTCACCACAGCTAATGTCTAGAGAATGTAAAGGACTAGCCTTGACATAAACAATCTGTAAATGAGAAGATATTCTCTGAAAATAAAACCACCTTTTGACAAGCCAGAAGCAGCTCTCTCAAGCAGAACAGTCTGGGACCTGGTTGGGTGAGTCCCATTCTGCTAGCACATGTAATGCAGTGCTCAACATTTTGCTTTTCCATTGCTTCAAATTATGGCCAAAAGCAAGCTGCAGAAGAGGAATGAAATGAAAACTGTAGTGAACAACTCAGCAGCTAAAGTTACATGTTACATTTGTTCCAGTGAAATCAGGATTCAGAAAATGTCAATACCAGCTGAAGAAGTAATTCAGCAATAAAGCACGATCAATGGATTTTAATTCTCCACAGCAGGTGGAGAAGACAAGGAAATTATATGGGTTTTACTATTTTTAAATTCTATTTTTGACAGAACCTTACACATTTTCACTTGTGAACTCACCAAGCTATGGGCTGAAGAATAGGATTAAGATATAACCATTGTCATCCATCATTAGTATCATCAATGTCGGAAATTCATTTAATTCCTGAGCTGATAAAGTTTAATAAAAATAACCAAGACTACTTTAGAGATTTCTATTAAATTCTAAATTAAAATCATTACTCAACACCCTGTTCTGTAATACATGAATTTAACAGGTATTTCAAGTCTCTCTCAGTTACGTTAAAGTATGCAGTCAACTACAATCAAAGTTAAAACAAAAAGTGCCTGTGAGCTAAGGATCATTATTCCAGATCTGTTGTGCATCAGTGAAAAGGAGAGTAGCAAAGGACATACCTTGGAACTGCTCCCAAAACAATCAAGTTGGCTTTTTGTTTGTTGTTTCCAATTACAGCATTTTTCATATCTCTGTAAATCCAGAAAGAAAAACAAACCCTGGTAAATTATGCTGAGGTACTGAGGGCTTAATCTATAGAATTTACTATTTCCATGAAGCCTTATCAAGCAGTCTTCCACATGTCCATGCCGCATCTACACAACTAAGTAGTGCTTCAGGGCACAGTTTCCACAGCCCACAGGCAAATACCCCAGGGTTCTGGGATTCTATTATGTCCCAGATTATGCAAGTAAACAAAACCCCAAACTACCTCACATGCACACCAGACATGAAGAAGTCTCATTATTGACAAAAGCTAGATACACTAGTTCTCTGTGCCCATATATTCAATAGACTTGGGAGGTGGGGAGATGGAAGGGAGGAAAAAACAAAGCCACACACCAACAAAACACTATTGGTTGGGAAATCAAATGTTGGTAAAGTATTAACTGAATATTCTACTTGGTGCAGGAAATGACAAGCTGAAAAGAAAGAAGAACTATCATCAGTCTCTAGAGACCAGGCTTTCACTCTTGCCTTCATCACAGGCTACTTTTTGTGACTTTCAGCAGGACACCCAAACATCTGCATACCAGAATCTTTATTAGTGAAAACAATAACATTTTCCTGCCCAACCATCACTGCAAGGTTAAATACATCAAAGGTATTAATTCATACCACAGTAAGGGAACAAGGGAAGTATTTTGGAAAGAAGGCACTGGGTTGCACACACCAAGAAGTCCTATGAAAATGCATGGTTTGTAATGTTGTTGTACAGAAAATTGTTACTGTGCCCTAAAAACCATCGTGATTTTTTAAAGTTGGTTTGATTTTGTGGTTTGTTTTTTTTCCTTCGTATGAACATACTGAATATTCATAAATATCCAGAAAACCTAAAAGAAAGCTAGCAACTTAGGATCAAAATTATATTTTTAGAAATCTTTCTAGTTGTAGGGACATTAACAAGAGAAGGGAGAAAGAACACAGTCCAAATTCAGATAAGTATTTATCAACAAAAGCCAAAACTAGATTATAGTGTTTGTAATTTAAGCACTGAATACCCATTGGCTTCCTACGTCCATAATTCATTCACACAATTTGTGAACTTTAGTGCTTGCCTGAAGTCAGTATGTTTTCACATCACTGTACCACTCTTTCACCTGCTATCCACAGGATCAGATACCCTCTGGTCTGCACGAACACTACTCAGTCTTTGCCTACCCACTGAATGTGCAAATTTGACTGCAATAAGTGGTTTCCCAACTGTCAAACACTCATTAGAGCTACGAAAAAAAAAAAAAAATTAGCCAAGGTAGACAATATCTAGACTGGCGCAAACATAATCTTTATAAACCTCAATCAGTAACGGTAATTGCCCATTTTTCCTGAAGTATTTTTTTCCATTTGACTTACTCTCCTGTAGTACACAGTTACCTGGCCACAGAAGGGTCCTCTAGGAATTTTAAGCAAACAGAGGCTAACTACTCAAGTCTGGCTAGTGATCTTGGAGCTCCAACAAGGGAGCAGCATTAAAAGCAGCTAAACACTGAACCGCAGTTCCATGTATCTCTTAAAACCAGAAGAATCAGGATGCCACTTGACTCCACAAGTTGGCCATTGCTTAGCAGGAATTTGCCTACTCAGTACACAGTCTTACACAGTTGAGTACCAGCAGAAAATGGTGGGCCCTTCTGTTACAACTTTATGTAAGACAGGAGCTCTTGGTGAATCTGCTCTGGAGGAGGGGTTGGACTAGATCTCCAGAATTCCTTTCCAACCCCTATCATTCTTTGATTCTGTGAGAGGAGGTAGAATAGAAAGTGCAAGATCAGAAGACAGGCTAAGCTGGAAACGCCAGAAAATTTATCGAATGGACTTGAAGACTTGACAGAACTCACAAACAGTACTCCAGTGGTTCCTATGCTGAATGCTTGTTACAGAAGTAAGTATCCTGACCATTTAAAAAGTTTTAAAAAATTAGGGTCAGTCCAAAACAGTGGCAGAAGCACTAGCACTGATTAAATGTCTCAAACGAATGGAAACTGCACCAACACATATGACAGGTTCAGGTACTAAACTGCTTAGGTCACTTCGGGATTTATAAAAAGACTGCCTCTCCCTGTTACCCTTAAATGTCAGCTCTCAAAGACATCACAAAAGCTGCATCATATAATGTATCCTCAAAGGCATCACAAGAAGCCAAAAAGAAGGCACTTGTCAAGCACTCTGAAGAATTAAACAGATTTTACTGACATTTTAATGCTCTGCTCAGCTGATTTAACACTTTGTGTTAAGAAGTCAACAACCAAATAACACCAAAAAAAGCACAATGGCAGCAATTTTTTGTGAATCCTGTGCCAGCTTCACAATGGAAGGGCTTGCTAACCTTATAGTCATTTTATATGTAGTAAGTTCTGCCTATGAATCCAGTTTAGACCTCTTCTGAAGTGGCAGGAGCAGGGCCAAGTTCTACATCACTCAAGCTGAGATGTTTAGTGAGGTCACAGTCTTGATCTGTAAATGACTCAGGTGAGTTTCTCCATCCTAATTCATAAAGTTCCTCAGAAAGACCATGGCAGATAGACAAGAATCATCATAAGCTGGAGATTTCTGACCAATCCAACACAGGTCTATTCAATCATTTCAACTTAGAAGTAAGTAATATACCTTGAAATTGATAAGATGACCAAAAACTATCAAAGATAGGACTCAAAGATCATGTGTGTTTGTGTATTATGCCGTGGCACTCCCAAGTTGCATGTCATGCTTTACTTCAAACTTGCACTTATAGAAATTAGTTTGATACACAGAAATCAAGTTGATATGAAACCAAGAATATCCTCAACATGCCATAATCCAGTGTTGAGTAACAGTAGATTTTTAAAAAAATGCTTATTATGAACAATAATTATAACATTTTATGGATATTTTCCTGATCAGAAATATAATCTCCTTAACAAGCACTGTAGCTGCTGCCTTTGTCTACCAGGTCCTTGGTGAATCATGAACCTTGGAAAAACTGAGGACAACTCCCTTATTTGAAAACATCATCTCTAACAAGTTTGAGCTTGACTGATTTCAGGTCCAAAACAACATTAAGTTCTCCAGGGGAAAAAAAAAACCAAACCAAACAAACAAAAAAACCCCCAAACAAACAAAAAACCAAACCAAACAAAAAAACCCCCCACAAACAGTTAAAGATCATTATCTTCTACAAGAGGTAACACAGGAACCTCAGAAATTTGTAATCCAAAACTGGATACTCACTAGATTCCTAAATGTCACGCATACTGCTCCCACTTCCTGTTATAGAAAGAGTGTTTGAAATGAAGAATAAAAATCAGTAGCAAAAACACAAAGAAAGGAGAACTTGAAAAGAATGACTAGTCTATGGCAGTTCTACACCTATCTTGTGAGAAAGCCATGAACCAGAAGAGGAAAATACACAGGCATTCCAATTGTCATCAGCTTCAAGCTTTCAGGTCGGTTATCAATCCTACTTCCAGGAACAGCAGGACACAAACAGCTTCAGAAGAAAAAATGCAGATCTTATCCATGCATCTAATACACTGCAGCACTGCTTAGATTCTCAGCCTCATGTAGGTAGCCTTCTACAGAGCTAAAAGCCATGAAGCCTTCATATATCACAATGTCAGAGGTCTTAAGATTCATTAGGTCTTAAGATTCATTTGAGGTTGGTTGTTTTATGGGTGTCTTTTTGTTTTCTGTCTTGTGTATTAAATGCTATAGTTTCAGTTGAAACTGAATTAAAAAACATTTAACAAAATTATCTTAATTAAAATTTTTAATGCATAGATTTCTAACCTGATCGCCAAAATTCATGCCTACATTTACAGAAATGTGATAACTTAGGGGAAAAAAAAAACCCACAAACAACTTTCAAGCAGATAATGGACACTGCCAACAATAAAACACAGCAGAGATCCTAGCTAAGCACTTGGAAATATTGCTTCCTGAAGTGCCAAATCACCTTTCTGCATCTCTTAATTGCTTATTAAAGAAACAAGAATATAGTTTCATCGGTTCAGTCCTGTAATCACTGAGTCTCCATTTATGAAGTTAACTAGAAACTGGAAAAGCAGATTTATTTTCTTCCTACAAACTAGAGGAAAACTAGAGTTTTTTTCATCCCTACAAAAAAGAGGGATGAAAAAAACCAAAACTTAGCAGATGAGACTGACCAGTTCTAAAAATCTTTTGGAACATAGCAACCCAGAAGCAATCAGTTCAGTTAATCAGCTGTAAATAAAATGCAATGCATGCTAGTTTTGTAAATAGCATAGTATATGTGTTTTAGAAGTAAATTAAACTAAAAACATTTCCATCTAAATGAAGCTCAACAACAGTCATTAGAGGAACTAGCATGCCAATTGTGTTTGAAATTGATGCTGTTATTCTGATGTTTAATGTGTAATTGTTTAAAGGCACCAGATATAGCCCTCTTCAGATGAGCAAGAACCAACATTACATGTAATGATCTGCAAGTAAAATATAGCCTTTCAGTTCTAATGATTTCTAGGCAATAAAAAAATTTCAAATCATAGTTTGAAATGTCCAAGTACTGAGAAAATTAGAATTCTAGTCTATCAATGTAATTTTTTATTCTAGAAACAGTTTAAAGTACTGATCTTTGTCCTAAGCAGAAATTAATGAAGTTCAACATCTTCATGAAGCTGACTCTAAGTTTGGAACTCTTCCCACAAAAAAAAACCCCAGAAGTGTCCCATTGTTAGCATGCAGTTCTCTGAACTTGTGTGAGCTAACTTCTCAGCTGACGAAGAACAGACCATTCCTAGTAAGTCCTGATACATGCAACTCTTCTGCAAGAGATCATGAGAAAGCAACGTGGATATGTGGACTCCTCAGTGAGTATTTATCTGTGTTTTCACACACAGTGTTTTGATCTTATGGTATTTTCTCATCTTACGTTTTCTGAAAATAGATAAGGTGACCATATTTAAGAAGTTCCTACACAGAGAAGGTTATCAAACATGAAGTGAACAATAACAACTGGAAAAGTAGTCCCAGACACTTCAAGTCAATGCTTTCAATTTTAGTATGAAATAGCTACAAGAGATTCCAAGACAATTACACACAGAGGAAGCATCCAAAACAATGCACTGTCAGACTAGAATATTTATCTGCCAAAGGCTGATCAAAATTCTGAACAATAGAATGACAACAAAGCAGCATTCTGAACAGTCTTCAAAAACTCAGTATGCAAATACCAAAAGAGTTGATAGAAGGGCATAGTTCAAATGAAACCATCTTCAGTTTAAGTTCCAGTACCATATAAGTAAATGGTACCTGGACTGACTCAGACTGGAGTCAGATGTTGAGGTGCTCCACTTTTAACAATTATGCTTTATATAACTTCTGCCTCCTCTTCCTTCTCCCTTCCTCCCACTCTCTCAATGTTATGGCCAGATGCAAAACAACCAACATTAGGCAGTAATGACAAATTTTGCATGTTAAAGTATGTCCATCATTATTTTGGCAGAATTAATTTCCAAGAGGCACATTACTTGTGTATCTGTTAATTACCAAACATGTGAGTCACGTCCTGCCCCTTCATCAAGCAGGACATTTGAACTAACATGATTATCAGTCCAGCCAAGGGAATAAAATGTTAAGAACTCCTGTCAACTCAAGCAAACCACAGAAACCATAAATCAGCTTAATTTTAAAGGTAATTACCACATTGGGAAGAAGAAAGGGAAAAAAAAAAAATATTTCTAATCTCGTTCAAAAAATATCTGTTGATGCAAAGATGGTGATTTTTACAGGAAAGAACAAGGTGGAACACAGATACACTGTTACTCAACTTATTTGAGTTTTAACATTTTAAAATTGTTACACAACTGAAGCAGAAACCAAGTACAAAAGTACTGCAGAAGAACAGTATATGGCTATAATTTCGGCTAGGCAGAACAGTAGACTTGAACATACATAAAATATTCAAACTGATCATTTAATCCAACTCCTCCATATCACAGTGCCACAGGAAACCATTCTAACTGCTATCTTTGGAGAGGCAACTTACCTTGTCATAAGTTTTCTTGGCAAGGAAATCTTCTAAATAGAAAGGTTAGTGGCATCAGTGATCCACACCTGCAGTCAGAATTACTTATAGCTTATTCTTGCTGTGTGTGACAGACTGAAGAAGCCTCTGATACCACATCTTTACTTCCTCATGAGCTTTAACATCGGTCAACTCACATGCTAGTCTTCTATACTAAGCTTAACAACTTAAGCTCTCCACATCCTAGGCTGCAGTTTCAATTCAAATTCCATTCAAATCTCTGGGCTGATTGACTAAACATGACATGCTACTTTTCCCACTCCTCTTTCTCAAACCTGTTTTATCACCTCATCCTTTGCACTGACTCCAGAAACTGCTACAAATGTAATGAGATCACTCATCAACAGAAAAAATTGCCTACTCAACCTCAGGAATGACATAGCTTAAATTTAAAAAGATTTGACTCAGCAGAGGATGGGAGTTTAGCTAGTTTTTATTATGTAAACTTCTGAAACAAAGAGGCCCAAACCATAGATAGAGCTATGTATTATCATCATCTCCATTTCAGCACCAGTCTCTGCAATTTAAATAAACTAGGTCAGAACAGCAAAGAAATATCCAAAGAAAGAGAGGTGTGGGGGAAACAGCTGCAGTTCAGCAGAACTCTGGGAAACAGAGATCTTCTGCTTTGTGATACCAGATCAGCAAAATAAATTTTTCACAGCTATCCTGAAACAGCCAAACCACATGAAAAGAACAGGTTTCATCACTGTTGTCTCAGGTGAATGACCCAAGTCATCAAATAGAACTGTGTTCCTTTATTTTATAATGTCTCTATCTCCCTTCTAGGATGAAGCAATGCCTTCATCATTTAGCAATATATCCCACAGCTGAAATTTCATTAAGCAAAGAATGCAAACACTGCATTTCCCTGGCACTGTTTTTTCACTCTTCGCCAAAAGTTATTTTTGTCCATCCACACATTTTAAGCCCACTACTCATGAGAAAAAGAATGTTGTCCATTACAAGTCTTAAGAACTCTCAAGCTTCACTCTGTACAGGAAAATACCTTAAAATGGCTTTCCAGTACCTGCCTAACTGTTTTAAGATCTAAGCCTGTAATACTGTATGACATTGTCCACTTCGGCTTAGGCCAGCATTCACTGAAGGATCATCAAAATCTGATAATTTGACACAGCTACTAGCCATTACATCATTACAATCTAAAGTCTTTACAACAGTAAAGTATAGCCTCAGATTTTCAGCTCCAAACAGCCATCAGCTAAAATGATATCAACCTCCATATGTTTCAGTCATGCCTAAATTTTCTTTCTCACATGGGTGTTACTAAATGCTCACTAGGACAAAGTCTGCAATTTACATATAAATAAATGCTCCTGGTCTACACATTCACTGGACAGTTACTGGACATTTCAGACAAAGCATGTTTGAAGTATGCTTTAGCAAGTGACTTTACCAGTTAGCCTTTCTGCTACTTTACAATCCCCCAAAAGAAAAAATAATCTCAGTACATCTATATTATCAGTTCAGCACCAGCAAAATATAGCATACATACCAAAATCAGTTTCATCATCTGGTAGACAAATTAATTGGTAAGCAGAGTTCAGTCCTCTGAATTTTACTAGAAACATCAATTCTTTACAAGGAGCTAGCCTAAAAGAACATAGGTCTACACTACAAACTGAGTATTAGCTTGTTTTGGAAAGCAAGTAAATTGAGGGTTTTTTTAACCGATTCTGATCAATTTGAAACTGAAGATTATAACCACAAAATCAAACTCTGAATATGACAAATCAAACTCAGCAGCATTGCCAGTTTTGTGGCACACATCCCTTGGGCCCAATCGCTAGTTCAGCCTCCATAACGCCCCGACACACACACCCCCCGCCAAAGAGCGTAACAACTATTTCTCCCTCAGCGGCCTGATATATTTTCCCCTCCTTTACAGGGCAACCACTCTACATTTTTAACTTTATTAGTATGTTAGACAACTCTGAATTACCTTAGCTCAGACTATTCAGCTGTGCTTAGCTTAAAGTTTGTCAAATTTTTACTCAGATCTAGAGACTTCTGCAACCAATACTGACTTGATTTTCTCCAGCTACATAAGATAGCCTGACAGAAGTTGCTTCCCCCTCTTTCATCTTACTCACAGCCTGAAAACATCACAGTAACACCATCATTACTCTGAAGCCAGCATGAAGAAAGGTATTTTGGAGAAAAGTGGCTTCTTGCCCTTCTGAAAGGCAGCACTGAAACAGCTTCATCAATCATCAATCCTCTTTCAGAGGCTCAGAGCAACAACTGGAAAGCTTGCAATATCAAACAGCTCCATAAGGCTGAAGACTGCTAGCCAAATGTTCTAGGTATACCTAGAAGGTCATCCTACCTCGCATTATTAGACCAGGAGTTACAATGCGTAATTTTTTTTTGGGGGGGAAGGGAAGTAGTATTATTCGTTTGTCCCTTTTGTTGCATTATAAAGAAAGCAGAAAAGCAAAAAAAAGAGTCTTAGTCTGTCAGGAAACCACTTTCTATTGCATCTTCCACTCTTCCCTCTGTATCTTAACTTCTTATATCTGACTCTACAAAAATCTTCATGAAACTGCCTCTTCTATTTCACAGAGCTTTCCCTGTAGATGTGTGGAACACTGCACTGACACTCTCATCCCAATTGCCATAGCTGAGAAATGTAAGACACTGTTACAGAGACATCTAAATTCATGCCTTGAACATTTTTTCCAAATCTGAGAATGCACAAAAAGAAAGCAAGCTGGCTGTAAAACACATTGTTAGAGGTGTTCCTAATTAATATCCAAGCAATAAACCACAAGAGAGATACAAGATAGGTTCCACAAAAGCATTTTGGCTACATAAAATAAGGGAGGGTTTTCGTGGTTTTTGAGTACCTTCTGTTTATCTTCTATTTGAAGATGGCAGATAGCAGGAAGCAGTACAATACAGCTTCAGCCAAATGCAAGTACAAGCCCACCAACCCTTAGAAGAGCCTTGAACCCACACCTAATGCTGCATCAAATAGCCTACCACAAAAGCAAGCCCAGTATCTTGGTTCAACTAAAACGTCTATTTCAGAGTCCTCAAAACACTAAGCATAACCACTAAGACTGGCTATGCTGCAGTGGTAAGTCCTCACAGATACATAAAACCTGCCAGATTTGAAGTGGTCTGTGAGTTCTTGCCCATATGCCTACTGTCATACTCAAACAACAGCAATTCTAAAACACTCAAAATCATACTGTGGAGAGAGCATATAAAACTTGAAATATGCAGTACATACAGACCTGTACTAGTGTTCCCATCACAATACTAGACATGGTCCCTGAGAAAAAGGCAGGCACTACAGACATACACAGTGAAATTAGTTCTAAAGTACCAAGTGCCATTTATATAGGATGTTTCTTTCATTTCCCTGACACACAAATGATCACACAAGCCTGGAAAATGCTTTCCTAGTAACTCCAGCTGGCTGGACAAGCACATCCATGAAGGACAGAAACAGCAGTAGCATAGGAATTCTTAGTGCACCACAAATATGATTATTTACAAGCCTTATGAGATGACACCCTCTGACTGCTAAGGATCAGGCTGATGAGAAACAGTTGGGACCTTGAGTAAGCCAGATTTGTCAGAAAGAATGTTGCTTTTAAAGCTAGCCCTCGAGATGGAATTACATAGCTCCCAATACAATGACAGATTGCCTCTTTCAAGGCATTGGGCTAAACAGAAGCAGGACAAAATGTCTCTTGAAGAAGCTCCTGACCAGCAAATAGAGGACAAACATAGGTACAAGTCCTGCATCTGAATAATGAGGTCATGAGCTTAAGGGTGAGTAAAAAGCCAATGATAGTACTTAGATTACCACCACTCAACTGTTAAAAAAAAAAACAAACCAACAAAAACCAAACCACCACACACAGTAAAATACCGTCACACTGAAAAGCACAGGAAGATGTTGCAGCAATCACGTTGGGACAAATGAAGCTCCCAAAGCAAGGCAGAAATATACAGCTCTGCTTCTCTGCCAATAACAGCAAAACATTTAAGAGGGCTTCTGAAAGAACACAAGATTTAACCCCATATGATATCTGCTTGAGGTAAACTGTGCACTGTTAACACAGAACAGACTGAATAGCTGCATACTTGGTATCAGTGCTGACCTTGCAGAATGCAATCAAAGCATCTCTGACAAAATTTGAACTGCAGAATAGAACATAGAAGAGGAAAGGTTAGAGGAGCACCCAAGTAGACACGAAGCAAACCTACAAGACCTCTCAAGCATAAGCATGGCTATAGTGTAGAGTTTATGCTTACAAAAGGGAACTACTCTATTATGGTTGTTCACTTATAAAGACAGCAAACAAAAAGGTAAATGCATACACTTCCATACAGACCTGGGTATGAAGGCATGGGCCTTGCACACTTCACACTTTGCTATCAGGTAATATAAGGCGGCAACACTCATGCTTCTAAGAATCTCAACAGCAGTACCAGACAAAAGGGAAATGGCTGCCTGGTTTTCTCATGAGGAGGAAGAAGAAAAAGCTCCTAGCCAGGTAAGACTTCACTCTCTAGACAAAAGAAGATTCTGAGTACAAGCTCTCTGACAATTCGGGGAAAAAAAAACAGAGATTTGTTCATTTAAATAATTTCAGAATATATAACTAAAAGCTTTCTGAAGTTAGAACTGGACTAGTACGATTTTCAAGTTCAAGAAGAATTTAGCTATCTTTTACCTTTATCAAACCTCATTCAGAAGTTGGTTTCCATTAAAATTACAAGGATGCAATTTTTAAAAGTCCCAAATCCAAGTTATTTATTCGTCTTTAACAGCATACAAAGAACAGAACTATTGTCACTGAAAACAATCTGAAGAAACAAAGACTCTGAAGACACCCTATTTTCTGATGCTTGATATTCATACAGCTCTATCAATCAAACTAAAAATCTAGGTCATTAGAATTTTCAGCCAAGATGCAGGGGAAAAACAAAACAAAAACCACACACCAGGTCATCCTAGGAATCAAAGATTTTCAAAGTATGCAGAGTATCTGGTAAAGCTTCTGACAGGCACTTCTGGTAGAACTTTGATCCTCTGCTACTCCACCCCAAATATTAGTTCACTCCAACTTCAGTATCTCTTCAGATACCTTGAAGAAGGGCAAAGCAGTATTTATTGGACCAAGGAGAATGTTGGACTTTTTTTTGTATATACACTGTTCTAAATTTCATTTTCATATGTATGCACTTTTCTAAATAGGATTGTTTCACACCCATCCACCAGTATTTGCAAAATAACAAACCTACCACATTGGATTTACTTCATGTCAGGAAGGAGGTACTCTCAGGATTTTAACCAGACCATCACAAATTTGGGGCTTACCATACAAATCTACTCTTTCAAAGCTATTGTAAAATAAATCAATACTTTCTAGCATTTAAATGCAAGAAAAGCATCTCAGTATAGAATCCACTGACATCCATGGACGAGATGAAGATTTTAAGATGTTAACCCAGACAAAGGTACTGCCTAAAACTTTTGTTTCTGGGAAATGAGTTATACTTCGAAAGGTATAAATAACACCTCAAAAGACAGGGAAGGGATTACCAAGGGTTGTGGATTCCAGTCCTTTGGAAAGAAAGGAGAGCAGGGAGGGAGGGCCACCCAGGGCTCAGAGCATCTGCCAAGGAGAAAAGAGGGGCTCAGTCAACCCACTCAAGGATGAGACATATCCTTACACCCAAGATCATCACACCATCCCTTCTGAATAGTGAACTAAGGTGGCCAAGGGACAGAAGCAAAACAAGACTCTCCTAACAGGAAGAGTTAAGAACCTGCACATAGTTACAGAGGTATACTAGAAGTTTTTATACAGATAAGGGAATAATTCAACCAATAAAGTTTCCAGTATGCTGTGTTTTTCATGTACTTCAAAGGGATGCTAACTTTGATATGCTGCCTCTGGATACCTTCCGCAATATCTTTTCATCTGCTACTGGAGAATACCTTGGTCTGTCCTAGGCCACACCAACACTCCCAGCTTTGGACCCACTCAGTCCTTCAATGTCTTCCAGTATTTTTCCAGGTAGTCACAGCCAATAAGTTGCCTGAAAAGGTCTGGTTTAGCCACCAAGTCAGCCATGGGCAAGAACTTGTTGGCCACATTGCTGTGTGGTTGTAACGAAAAACCTTACAGCCCAAAGATAGCAAGAAAACCAGATCTTTGCACCAGTTTTACTACCTATTCAGCAGGACAAGTCCTCTCCTCGCTCTTTCAGTCATTATCCCATAATCACTGGTATGCAACAGAAGCACACAATTATAATTTGCATCCAAACTAATTTCTATGGAAGCATTTTCTTCCAGCTTGCACTTCCCTTCAGAGAGACAAGCCATGCTTTAAAAAAAGAAAAAAAAGCCAACACTCAGGCACAGCAGCAGGGGGAAAAGTAAGAGGCAGGTACACTGACTTAGTGGAATAAGAGAAGAGTCTCAGCAGACCTAGAAAAGGAGCAAAAGGTGGCCAAAAGGAAGAAATGCATCCAAAAAATGTGAATGCTCACAGAATGTTTAACCTCATTTCTGGTAATTGGGAGGCTGCCTTATACAATACATAGTGATAGTCTGCTAAAACAATACTTCCATCTTTGTAGAAACATTTTCCAATGAGATTTCCACAAAAAGGGGAGAAAAAAAAAAGAAAGATAGGAAAGATAGGAAGAGTTTCTTGCCCTGGACATAACAACTCCAGTGGAATCCAAGTAAACCTAGCATAGGCACAACCAACAGCCCAAGTGTTTCCAGATGACTTACATGACACCTTGCAGGACTTTCTGAGGATCAAGGTCAAATAATCTATCAACATAGTGGCGGCTACTTGCTGTTACCTCCTGTGGAGAGAAAAGAAAAAGAGAAAGAATGATAAGAGTGTATATTCAATTCAGGTACTGGCAGACAAACAGGAATGGCTAATGCTCAGCGAGTCTACAAAACCTATCATGCAAAATAGCAGCAAAACCAGAGAATCATAATTAAATGTGTAGGATGGAGGATGTTACTGCTGGGCAACATCTGCACAATGAATTAACCCTGTGTTCAAGTGTAATTTGAAAATGACGATGCTCAATGTAGGTAACAACATATTACAAGTCAAAGAAAGTTAACAGGGCACACAAAAGGGTCCACTTCAATTGTCACTACTTCCTTCTTTAAATCCAGTTCTATTTATTTACTACATAGGAAAACCAGGAATTCCTGAAAGAAATTTAAGAGCAATTACTGTTACTCAAGAAACACACTCACAAACAAACTCTCAAAAATAAGGAAGATCATAGGAAGATATTTTTCTGTAACTTTATCATATCTACACATTTCAAAGATTATCCCACACAACTTCACAAGGGTCAGAAGCACACATCCTCCAGAACATTCCCATAACTGCTTTATAAGACAAAGTGAACGCTCAGCAACAGGACTGTGCTTGTAAGCTAAACATCTACACACCAATTATTTGTTATTCCCTTTGAGAAGATCCAAACCCAGAGACGGCAAGCGTTCCAAAAACCAAGGGTGGGAAAGGGAATTTTCCCTCCAGGTTCTCATGAACGCATGCCAGGGTGTGTTTCAATTATCTCGCTTTTTTTTTTTTTTTGCCAGCTCGACTTTTTATTAGGCTTTTCCCATTCTGTCCTCATGAGTTTTCCTTGAACGGAGCTATAAGGGAATTAAAAACTTTCCCCTGCTTTTTCAAGTATCTACTGGTGGGCCGAATCTACTTCTGTTTCCCCACCCAGATGTCAGAAGCACCAGCAGCTTCTTGCCTGTGGTCTCACACAACTCAGAGAAGAATCATCTAGAGGCAGCAAGACTCCTTTGTCTCCAGGAATACTATTAAATGATGCCAAATAAGTTCTACAAATAAGCTTCCACCATATAATAAGAAAGAAATTAAACCTGTAGCAGATTTTCATGTACCTGATTTATGTATTTACATTCAGGGTCTTCTGGACTTTAGAAACCAAACTATCCTAGCCTTATCAAATACAAGGTTTGTGATATGTAGGAGAGCATTCATATCTAAACAAACAGGTTTTTCAGGCAGTTTCCAAAAATAATTTATCAATACCATCAGTTACACAATTCTCTTACCCAATAAGAAATTTCAAGGAAAAAATAAGGGGTTAAGTCCAAAACCTTGGCTATTTCAAGAAGTACCCACCCATACCTTTTGCACTGTTCCTCTCTGCTGACAACTCCAAAGACAAGCAGAACGACAACCAGCACTGGTTGTTCTACTCACTCTCAGCTGTCCCCAAGGAGAGGAAAGCAGGGAGGCTTGTCAGACCCTCTTCTGCAAGGCCAGCGCCCAGCCCACAGATGCAACACATCAGCCTCCTCCCTGCAGCAAAAGCCAACAAGGCCGTGCCGGGAGATCCCCAGAAACTATTACAAGATCAGCGCTTCGCCACCAGAACTCCACAAGCTGGGAGCCCACTATACTTCTGTGAGATCTTCCCCACATCTGCTGCAGCCTGCTCAGTACCACTCCAAATAACGTCAGCGATCCCTCTTCTTGCTGAGCAGGAGTTTCAGAGGGACCAAAAACATTTACAGAAGAGCAGCTGAAGTGTGTTAAGTCGTGTCAGCAGGTACAATTACATTCAGAGTAGTCAGTACCCGTAACAAAAATAGGAACATACTCCTCACCAACGAGGGGAACGCTGTCTGGAACAGATTTCCCCCCCGCTGGCATGAAGTTGTAGCGACGCGGGGAGCACAAGGGACCGAGCGCGCTGTCGACGCCCATGTCACCCCTGCGGCCCACCACAGAGCCCATCAGGCCCACTCCCGGCTCCGGGGCCACCACACAAAGGGGCCCGGCAGGTGCCGGGGGCCCGCCGCGAAAGCCAAGGTCAGGCCGAACCCAGTAGTGAGCGGGCGGGCGTCCTCCCCGCGGCGGCAGCATAGGGCCCAGCGGCACTCACCGAGAGGACGCTCATGCGGAGCGGCGCCTCCAGCACACACGCCATCTTGGGGGACGCAAGAGCAGCTCCGGCGGCGGCGATCTCAAGCTCGCCTCGCCGCCGCCGGTGGGCACGGCCTCATCGCGAAAGGCTGCGCTGCCGGGAGGGAAGGAAGAGAAGGGAAGAGGGGGTGGCGGCTTCGCGCCCAGCGAATCGGCCGACGCCGAAACCCCGCTACCTTCCGTCAGCCGCGCCGCGCAAGGCGCAGGCGCTTCTCTGCCGCCCCGCCACAGCGATCCGCGGGGCGGACCCGCGTGCGCCTGCCGCTGCCGCCCGGCCCAGCGCTGTGTGCGCAGGCGCGGGACAGGTGTGGGCCTGTCTCCGGCGCTGCGCTACGGTCCTGGCACTCGGCATCTGGGGCGGATGGGGCTGGCTGTGCCTCCGCAGGTGACTGACCCGGCCGTCACCATTTGCCTCAGCTCTCTTTTCAGAACACTCCGTTCAGCTCTCTGGGAAGACGGCGAGTGTGGGGCTGGGTGGATAACTGACTTCATCTGGCTGGGACGATCTCAGACGAAGAGAGGCGAAGAGACCCGGGGCTGTTTAACCTAGAGGAGAGCTGACTGAGAGGGAATTGTATAAATGCTGATGAATAGCTAAAGGGTGGAGCTTAGTGGTGTCCAGTGATAGCACAAAGGGCACAAACTGGAACTCAAGAGATTATGCTTAAACATAAAGAAACGTTTATTTTCTACGAGGGTGGCAAGAGCACAGCAGCAGGCTGTCAAGAGAGGTTATGGAGTCTTCTCTGAAGAGATTCCACACGTCTGGAAGTGTTCCTGTGCAACCACCTGCGTGATCCTGGGGGAGTTGAATTAGACGATCCTTAGAATTCCTTTCCACCCCTACCACTCTGTGATACACAACTTCTTGTTACCAAACTATAGTTTAAGCACAACCTCCTGATTCACAATGTATCTTCGATTAAATCAACAGTACCAATAAAAAAATACAGCACTGGCTCTGAAAACAGTGGTCCTGTAGGTAAGGGGCTTCTCCCCTTAAGGCAGGGGGATGTTTTAGCATTATAGCAATAACTTCTTGGGAACATAACTTGCAATAGTTTTGCATCCTCGTGGTTTGCTGATAAAAACTTGTCAAAGGAAGAAACTTTTGTTTCTTTACCTCTTGCTGGCCTTGGTATCTTCTTGCAGCCTTTTGTTTAACTTTGATGGAAATTTCCAACACAAGGCAGGCATTGTCAATCTTTCAGCTCCTCCACAAAGACATCTTATGAATGATGCCTGGGAACTAAGTAACCAACTTAACACCATAAAGCTCCTAATCAATGGTGCCCTCCTTAGAATTATATTATTGAGATGGAACTTCAGAACATGGTGTAATGACTATGGTGGTGTTCAGTCAATGGTTGCATTTATGATCTCAGAGGTCTTTACCCACTGAAATGATTCTACCTTTAACTCCAACAGCTTCACTTGGATAACAGAGTAGCTGACCTTAGCACACTTCTCACACATCCCACTACTGTTTCCATATTCCTTATTCTGCACCCTATGGGATAGGGTCACCAGCACAGCTTTCAGGACAGCCCCATAGCTGTCCAACAGTCTGACTGTTTTTTGTTGCAAGCAGCCAGGTTTAGCTTAGCATCTGTCTTATACTGTAACTGCACTAGTAGAAATCATGGAGTGATGCAAATCCTTCTGACATATATTCCTGGGCTTTGCCTGTCTGTGTGGAGTTCCTGGAATGTAATAAAGATGGTGGGAGTTAAGTGTGTTGGCAATTTATTCACACCAATTATGTGGAGAGCTACCAAAGCACAGTCTTGATCTGGGACACAGGTATGGCATGCCACTTCAACTTCTCTACCTTACTGTGAAGAGATGAGTTGGGTTCTTTTCCTTGTCAGGTTGCATTGCTTGGTTTTTGCAAAAAACACGCTAAAAAGCCCAAGAATTCAGTCAGTTTTGCCACAGACTTCCCCAAGATCTGTGATATTAGTCCCCCTGTATTTCCCATCTTGAGGCACAGGGATACTGTGTCTATGAACTCATTGCTCCTGAAGGACAGAATTAAATGGAGAGGGATG
>WBNM01018163.1:0-61842 GCA_013399055.1 Ramphastos sulfuratus | reverse complement strand
GCAGCCAAAACCAAACCACCACCAAAAAAAACCCACACCACCAGGAAAAATAACCACAAAAAACACACAATCATCAGGGTTCGCACTGTAAACTTTTGCTCCTCGGAGGTAAATGCAGGTTTGCTAGCTGTTAGCCATTGCAGAGGACAATGGGAGCACAATAAATGTGCTCTGAGATGTTGTCACAAGTTGACTTTGATACCTTTAATTAAAAAAAAAAAAAAGCACCACCACAACCTTCTCATTAGTTTGTTTTTTTCTGAGTAGAATGTTCAGTAACATGCTTTGAACAAAGCACCTGTGTTCTGGCTTGGAATGAAACAGAACACTTTACTTCAAACACTTATAGTCTAAAAATATTTTGCTGTTACCTAAATACAAGTCTCATATATTGAGAGAATCTGCAGTTATAACTTGTATGTGTGTCCAACACATTTAACAGATGTTTCTAATCAAAATTTAAAAAGTCAAAACTTCTCAGAAAGACTTCGAACCTTCCTTTTTAAAAAAGGACTGAAGACTGATCTTAACCCACAAAACTTTGTCAGCCTTCCCTAGTGTTTTATGTTCTTTTTGGAGTATTTGGTCTTTACTGGGAAAGCTTCAAGTTCAGAGCTTCTGTTGAATTCTACATGCGGCAGAGGATCTTGCAGGCAGAGAAGATCCATGAAGGACAAGAACACAGAGCTCGACACTTCAAACTGCAAAAAAAAAGATGTGAGCAACTGCAAGAAAGGGAAGAGTAACTACATAGGTAAGACACAATTTGTACTAAGAAAAAAATGTTCTTCACTATCTACCACCTGCACTCTGATCAATGGATGCTAAAATACTTTATAAAAACAAAGTCTTAAAAAGTATTTAAAAAAAAAAAAAAAAATCAATCAGTATTCTATCTTCTCAGTCTCCAGCTCTCAAGAAAACCAAACTACATTTAGCAGAAAGGGAAGGATTAGGGACAATGCACAACAGAATGTGCTTTAAAAACTTACCAAGTCAGGCTAAAAAAGTCTATGACATGTACCACACATCTTCACCCCAGTTCATGTAGAATTTGACAGATGAACACATACTTAGATTTCTTGGGAGACTTAAGTTCATAACAAAGTTTATACTTAAAATACTTTGTTTCCATGATAGCCTTTGGATCATGATGCCTGCTTAAGATTTTCGCATTGCTGAGCCAGGACCTGAAGGTTTGATATTCAATTACCTTTAGTAATTTAGCTGACAGTTCACAGCTACTTTAGATAACCTGTGGCTTACATCAAGCACATCCAATTTTTCATCACCTGGTACCACAGCTCACTCTCATGGGTGTTCCAACAGATGAGCAAGCATAGAGATACAGAAGCAGTATTAAGAAGGCTCATCTAATAACTTAGTAAACAAGACAGTATCCTCTGGGGGCAAAAAGCAAACAAACAAAACCAGATGTTAATGGCATAAACCCATTAGTATAAAGCTGTTAATCAGAACTGTAGAGACTATTATTTTTGCCATTTCTACTACTTGAATACTTATACGCACTTAGTTCTCACAGTGAACTGCTGAGAGGAACAAAATCAATTCTGCATTCTGGAATTCATCTTTAAAGTCCTGACCTTAAAAGTGTTTCCTTGCTATGTAACTCACAAACATCAATCCATTTCACTCGTGGCTCCAGTACCTTCCTCCTGCTAGGACACTTTTTTCTTTACAGTGTCTGTGATTTAGGAGTAAAAGGACACAGATGTTACCTCTGCTCTTGAAGTGGGACATCTTATTGATGAGCTTTATCTAGACTCCTGAAGACTTCTGTTGGCTCAGAATGCCAACAGAACTTTACTGTAAGACTGTAAGAGTCTAATGGCATATGCTACAGCTCTTGAAAACACTCCAAGTTTTGTTGTCCTCACAGCCTTTCAGGCCTAAAAGAGTGTAATTTCTTTGTTAATATTTCAGGGCAAGCTTAAACAGTAACAAGAAAACTTCCAGGAGGATCTATGCTCTGGCAACTCCTGTTCTCCTTCAGCTGAAACTACCTTGTAAATGTCCGAATCCAGTTGTAAGAATTCAGCAAGTTACACACTATTGAAAAGAAGTGACAGATGAAAACTTAGCCTAATCATAACAGTAGGCATTAGTGTCTCAAGCAATTTATAGACATCAATCACCTCACATGGAAACACAGAACAGCCTACTGATGATGTCCACATTTAAGAATCTGTTCATCCTAACTACTTGCACTTTTAATGTTTAAGATATGGTTCTTGAACTTTAGGTAACAGTGCACAAATGAGATTCCACATGCCACATAAAACTGTCATGCTTCAGATGAAGAGACTTGGTTCCCTATCAAAGCTGTAATTAAAAGCCAGCACTGGACAATACACATTGTTCTGTCTATGACCATTAAGTTTTTCTATGGCACAAATATCACCAAATTTTTTTCTACTGCTCTTCTGTTTCCATGGGAATTATATTTTCAAATTTAGTTCACAGAGTTATTGCATATGCTACTTTGTATTAAAAGTTCAGTATAAAACAAGACAAAAGCAATAAAATCAAATCATTTGGTCTTTTTAAGTCAGACATCCTCTCCCTTTCACTTGGATGACAGTTTTAAGAGTTCTTTAGTTAAACAAGCAGGGTGAATATTGTCTAGCAACACAGCCTTTGATATGCAGTGTACTCTACTAACCAAGAACTGAAGCAAAATAACTGATTATATATGAACTTTAAATCCTTTGACAAAGTACTTTGTTGGAAAAGTCTACTTATGACTTTGATGTTCAACCCAAATAAACCTTTTTCCCAGTAAGAGGAACACACAGCCTCTTCAGCTTAAGAACATTAAAAGCATGAGTAGTCCACCACAGTTCTCACCACCTTCCCATAAAAGGACACAGAGAGAACTTGTATATACACATATACACACATAACATGAACTATTACTCTGGTTTATCTTCATCCTCTGCAGCATAGATAGCTTGGTTCCTTCTCTTAATTTTAATGCCACTGTTTCCATTTTCATTACCACCTACACGCTTTAATGGTCTCTCATTTAAGCTCTTCTCTTCCACCTGCTTACTCTCACCAGATCTCTCTAGTTCCTCATTAGTGGAATCCATAGCATCATCAGATGATACCACCATGCAATCTGGCATGATCCGGATGTCAGAAAAACTTGCAGAAAAGTCAGGAGGATGATCAGGAGAAGGATCTACAGAACATGTACTCAAGTCTTCATCACCACCTTCTTCATCCAGCAATATTTCATCTGGATTAATGGATGATAGTCCAGAATTATCTGTATTATAATCACTGGGTTCCTCTGCTGACCCAGTACTGTCCATCTCCTCTTCTTCCTCATCCTCTTCGTAGTCACCTCGTACTGAGCTCTCTTCTTTAGCTTGCTGGATCCTGGCATTTATGTCAGTGAGGCCAAACTGGGCACAAAACTCAGTGGTCTGAGGATTGATGGTATGAACTGGTTGCATATGTTTTTGGGGCTTGCTGGGATCATAACAAGGAGCTGTTAGAGTGAAGTTACAAGGAATTTGGAGGTTATGATTCAGCTCTTCTAGCACTTCTTTGATGGCTTCTTCTGTTGCACTGTAATCCCACCTAAATAAGTTAAAAACTGCAGCTAGTCAATAAGTATTGCCAGTTCCCAGTGCAAAGAGAAACTTTTAAAGATGGATAACAAACTCATCTTACAAGAGATAATTAACTTCTCAAAGAATTTTTCAGGAAATTATATTGCCTTTGGTCAATACTGAAGTTGCCCTCTACTCACCAATGATTTGTGCATTACATGAACCCTCACAATAATCATTCACTCTCCCACCCCCATAATCCATCCTCATCTTCAGTCTCAGCACAACTGGCAAAAGGATCAGCCATCATCATATATCTTTTGCATCTCAGAAGGTGGCACTGAAGTCTGTAGAACAAAACTGCCTGTGTAGACCAGTAAAGGTCTAGAGTACAGCTCTTATCACCACCCACTTTGATTTCCAAGACATTTAAGAAGTCCTACAGGCATTATAGGATTCAGAGCAGAGAAACCCAACTCTAAGATATGTTTACACCCAGCTCAGCAAACCCATGCTTTCCTCTCTATTTTGCATGGAACTTACCTTGCATGGAGGCCATTATTCTCAGGCACATTCCAGGAGCTTTGAGTCACATTAACAAGGCTGTTGGTGGCCTTGAGAACTGCAATCCACTCAGCATCATACTCCAGCGAGTCACCTGCAGTAGGATCATGCTCTATGTCTACTATCTGTTTGGAAAAAAAACCCCAGAAAACATGTGAGACAAATTGTTCCTCTTCATGCACAGAAACTGATGAGAAGCTTTAAGTCTTACTCACATGGTACAGCATTTTAATTGTTTCAATTACACTGAACTAGTGATCTCAAACAATCCCTCTCACATTAGCCCTACATAAAAGTTTATAGCAATGAGAGGGTAAGAAAGGACAAGAAAGGACAATCGACAAAGTTCTGCATTTTAGCTCACAGCATTCTGCACTAGTCAGTTTCTGGCTTTAAATGCATCAAGTAATTCAATCTTTCAAGATAGTTTTGAAGGAGAGCTAAAGGGATACACTTTAAACCATAGCTACACATATATGGACCACACTGCTGGAAGCAGTACTACTCCAGATCTGTGTGGTCACAGGATTTTGTGCCTGGACTAGCACCCCAATATACATTTGTATTGCAAAAGCCCATCCTCATACTTTCTCTTATCTTCACAGGTAGCTACTAGGGCAAATGGATCCCACCACACATCTAAAGAATAGGTAATGGATCATTTTGCCTTTAAGCAGACAAATAAAAGCTGAAGTAAGACAACTAAAACACTGGAGTACATTTGAAGAACATGTCAGAAGCTCCCTCTCACAGCAAAAGAATTTCAGATTGACCCGTTTAGAGATAGCAGCCCAGACTGCATACACATGCCACAGACATGAACACAGGTTTGGCACTTGTATCCAAAATTTCCACAGCCTAGACTTAACTGTCCACTGCCAAACAAAGAGAAGCAGAGACAGGACAAGGGGCAATAGGTGGAAGCTGAGGCATAGGAAGTTCCATGTAAACATGAGGAAATTTTTTTTCCCCTGTAAGGGTAACAGAACACTGGAACAGGCTGCCCAGGGGTGTTGTGGAGTCTCCTTCTCTGGATGCCTGGAGGCGTTCCTATGTGATGTGCAGGGGCATTGGACTACATGACCTTTCGAGGTCCCTTCCAACCCCTCACATTCTGTAATTCATTCTTCTAGGAAATCACTTGAGTTCCTGCTGGAATTCACAATACTGAATGAAAATTAAGAGTACTCAGCTTAGGCCTCAATTCTGTCCAAATTAACAAATACAGATTTGAAGAAAGAGGCACTAGCTGGTGCAAACTAAACTGTGTAAGAGCTTCAAGATGGGTTTTCTTCTTAGATTTGACATTTGGCAGCAGTTGGGATCCCTAGCAGGAGATGCAGGCATTGATAAGGACATAGGGAGACAGGGCGAACTGATCAATCTCTGGTAGCATCTTCTAAATGTGGTGGAAGACCAATTCCCTAACAGGGACGATTTGATCTGGAACCTACCAAGATGGTGGAACACTGAACGAGGCGTTACATGTTTGCGCAAGGTGGCAGTGAGAGAAATCCCCTATGGAGAGGCTGAGACAGATGATCCTGATGAGGTGCATGTAACCAGACCTCTTTTGAAAAAGCTGATTCAACTTGCACCCTCAAATAATGCCTCTACCTTGGGAAGTATATTTATGAGAATAGCAGGAAGGAGGAATTCTCCCACTGTTAGAGATTTTGCTAACCAGATGAGGCAGCTGGCAGGCAGATTAAATAAGGATGGAATGGTCTCAGCTATTGAGACTATGAGAGAGGACATAAAAAGCTGGAAAGAAAAGCTGAATCCATCTCCTCCCTCTAATTCAGCCCGGATCTCAGCCATCAACAATACAGGGCCACCTCAGGTTTGGCAAGGCTCTCCTCAAGGATGACCTTGGGCTAGGCGAGGGCAGCCACAGGGAAACATGCAGGGTGGCAACACCAGAAGGAAAACTACAAAAGGGTGAAACTGGCATTTCACAGTGATTATATTTCTGTCCCAGTTTGGGGCCACAAGCATCCTGGTACTGTAGGAAAGAAATGTGTCTTACCCCTTTCCAGGACTAAGAATGAGGATACTGCACAATGATTGGAAGTTTAAAGAGAAATTCTATTTACAAGAGACATATACACACAAAGCAATCAGGTAGAATAAGTACAAAAACCCACCAGGCCCACACTGGCTTTCTAGAATGCTCCATCCCTTCCACCCTCAGTCAGCCTGAAGGTAGGCCAACACCACCCTCCCTAGCTGGGGCCTACAAGGTCTCAGTAGCCACAGTGACCCGGCTCAACTCCTGCCATCTTCCCCACAAACGATGAGATAAGAACACACACTGTTCTGAGAGAGAAGTGAAAGGAAAAGAGGCAGGAAAGAGTAGGAGGAAAGATCAGTCTTTTAAGCTGTGATACTGGAAGATGAAATAGAATAACAAAATTACAATATCCTGGGACAAGCAGGTCTGTCCCTATGGTTTTGTTTAAGGGGGACCTAGGATCCCTCAGACTACCATATTACAACACAAGAGGACATTCAGTTCAGGTTAAAGTAGAGCTGCTCTTACAGTTGAGTACTTGTTCTAGAGTGGAAGGAAACGGCAGAAATAAGCAAACACTGTGCCTGAATGACAGAACGACAAGCTCTGCTCATTCCAGGACAATATTAATGACCATTCCATACATGCACTTTCCCTAGTTTCTTTCGAGCTCCTCCATTTATTACAAGTACTCATCAACTTATATCTAAACACAGCACTTAACACTCCAGACAAGTGAAGTTACTGGTAGAGTGAAAACCCACTGCACATGGTCATCACCTGCAGGAAGTCTCTGTGTGGCAAGCATTTATCGAGAGCCAAAAACTTTGTTGCTTTTGGTAGCTCTTCTTTGGAGTTTGCCTAGAAAACAAAATGTTAACACAGCGTCAGCATTTTTATGAAATTTGACCATTCTAAAATTATAGAGAGAGATTTAAATATATAATTTCCACAGAAAAAATTACTTCCTGGAATATAAAAATCAACACACGATTTTAAGAAAGGGATGGAAGGACAAAGACAGACTTGAGTGGAATTCTAACAAGAGTCATACACCTTGAGTATTGTGATCAGTTTTGGGACTCTCACTACAAGAAACGCACTGAGGTCCTGGAGCAGGTCCAGAGAAGGGCAATGAAGCTGGTGAAGAATCTGGAGAACAGATCTGGTGAGAAGCAGCTGAGAGAACTGAGAATGTTTAGTCTGGAGAAAATGAGGCTAAGGGAAGATCTTCTGGCTCTCTACATATCCATGAAAAGAGGTTGGAGCCACATGGCAGTTGGTCTCTTCTCCCTAGTAAAAAGTAACAGGATGAGAAGAGATAACCTCAAATTGCACCAGGGGAGGTTTAGTTTGGAGATTAGAAGAAACCTCTTCCCTGAAGTGGTTCTCAAACACTGGAACAGGCTCCCCAATGGGCTGGTTGAATCCCCATCCCTGGAGGTGTTTAAAAGAGGCAGAGCTGCAGTGCTGAGGCACACAGTTTAGTCCCAAACTTAGTAGAGTCAAGAATGGACTCAAGGATTTCAAAGATCTTTTCCAAATGAAATGATTTGATGATTCCAAACTATGACACCAAGAAGCTGGATGCAGATGACAGCAAGATAAAGCAAGAGCCACACTTGATCCTTAACCCTGGCAGCTAAGCACACTTAGCCTTGAACAAAAATTTAAGTATTTTAACATAACTGAAAAGAAACCTGTTGAACCTAGAAGGAATAGAGTTAAGAGGCAACCAGGTAGCTTCATCTGCCAAGCCTTATTACAGGCATCCTCCTATCTTCACAAAACCACTAGCTTCAGTCACTTCTCTATCACCTTGAAGTTATCTCCCTCCCCAGTGAAGTGGGAAACGAGTGCTTTTCAAGGAGCTTCAAGTGCAGTATCATTAGCTATTTCACACTTACCCTGAAGATTAGGTAGCTATACCACTGATCTAGAACATCTCTTTACCTTACATAAGCTAGTATCCTTAACACCAATTAATGTTTTGTGGTTTAAATTGAGTTTTTAGTAACTAAGCGAAAATATCAAGAAGTTGCTTCTTAGACATGATTACTTGCATTGGAATTTTAAGATGTGCTTGGATACAGTCATCCCCAATTTCCCACCTCCTCTTTTTACCTGGTGTTGCATGAAAGCTGCAAATTTAACGTGAAGATGTGCTGAGAACCAGTAGGTGGGTTTCAGATGGTGCAGAAGCTCCGAAGCAGCAGGACTTCCTAATGTGTTGCTCTCCACTTCTTGACGGAAGAAGGATTTCATTTTCAGAAGCTGTTGCTTGTTTCCATAGTGATATATGCTCCTTGGCCAATCATGTGACATAAAGATATCAATCGGACGCTTTAACTGTCAAGATGCATAGGGTGTAAACACAACACACAAGTTTCCAAAATAAACTGCACATGATGGAATATCTGTTACATGTTCTACCTCACATCAGAGTTAGCTGCAATCAATACCTTCATTTTCCAAGCAAGCAGGTGTAGCACTGAGCCCAGTATTTCAGGTGACCTTTGAAGTTGCCAAGGGACTCTAGTCTCCACAGTTTGTGCTACACTTTCTTGGGACAGTCAGCTGTCTTTCATATATAGTGCCTTATAAAAGAGACTATCATCACAGAAGACAACTCTTAGAAAGTACAGCTATACAGAAGTTCCTTAAGGCTTCTTCCCCAAAAATGTCTAAAAATAAGCGCGATAGTCTTCCTCAAAGAAGCTTAATCAATGTTTTAAGCATGCCTCGGTTCAATAGCGTATTTCCATCGGCTGCATCAGAACACACTTCAGCTGAAACCCAAATCCAGCTAAAAAGAAACTTAATGAAATGCATGACATGCTTTACAATTGCAGCAAACTTTTGTCCTGGGCTCAGCAACCCTCTATCTACTCAACACTTGAGTGTGCAACTGAAACCTAAATAATCATTCGCAAGATCTTACAAATACATGGTGTAGCACCATATCCTGAGGCAAATGGAGTATCCCTTGTGACCAAGCAGGGAGTAAGCAATAGCTCAAAAATAAAACTATTCTGTCCTCTGAGTTTCTCACCCTAGAGTCAAAAATACATTGGCCACAGGACTTTATGATCAGCTTATTCAGTTGCTTCAGTTTTGATTAGTTAACTTTGTTACTGACCAGCCTGTATGTTAGCTTTAGGAAGATGGATGCTACCTTGTCTAAGAGAAAGCTGGAACAGCTGGACTAACCCCCCTTCTGTGAATTTTATCCAATTTGGGAAAACAAACAAACCCCCACCTACCACATCCAGTCCTGCCAGTGCCTGACTCAGATCAAATTCACACTGCTATGCAAAGCACTGGAGGAGACATTCAGCAAGAACAATGGTGGAATAACACACAACATAAAACAGTGTGTCCTGATCATCTAGGAGTTGTTGATAAGATTAGTCGTGAATAACATACAGAGTAGCTTCAACATCTCACTCTCAAGTAAATGAGAACTATTTACCACTGTTTAAATGAAAAATTTTCACTAACCTGCTTGAGTTTGAAGACTTCAATATTCCTCACATGGTAAGCACTTCTGATTGTTTGCTGGTTGTATGGTGGACACTCAAAGTGACCTGAAACATTGGGCGGGGTGGAAGGGAAGAGTAGGTGCCTGAATCAATAGTTGTGTCCTGACACTGTTTGCAAGCAAGCCTCTTGGGGTCACACAGGCACCTAGAGCACCACAAATATCAGGCTGCCGACAGATACCATATTTCCTTTATACAACGGGCTGCTAGCCTTTTACTTGTGACACAGGTATGCTGTAAAAATGTGCCTACAATAATGAGCATTTCTTCCATTCTATGTCTTATTTTCATAAATATAGAGAACATGGCAATTCAGTTGTGGAAATTAAACACAGGACTTGTATGAAACAAATAATTTCTGGCAGAAAAATTATGTACTTAATTCCTGAATGAGATTTTGTACCTCTCTGGTAAGACAATGCCCCTCATTATTTCCCCACAGCCCTTACCTCGGCGGGGTGGAAGCACAGCCATGCTGCACAGCCATGTGCAGTCACACATGGAGAGAGCTGTTTGCTGCACAGGCATGAAACCTATGTATCTACATGCACAAACATGGCATTGCCAAAGAACACAAGGCAGTGGTAACATGTTAGAGTACATAGCAAGCCTCTGGGACTGGTAAATAATAAGAACTTAGGATATAACCATTCAGGAAAAGGCGCTACCTAAAGGATCACAGAGCACTGCAGGAGATCTCATTCCTGACTCAGGACACTGAGGCTGTGATTCTTTTGTATTTTTTCAAGAGTACTGCCACCAACTGTGAAACTACAGCTTAACAGACTGAGCAACAGCTTAAACACGCCTGTAACTGCTCACAGGCGCCACAGACTCTGCAAGTGTAAACATGTATCCTGTCAGAAGGGACCCAAGTCTCCAACTTTGCCTTCGGACAAAAAAAAACCTGAACACCTAGCGGAGCTCCTGCGTACTCTTAATTACCAGAAAAACAATGGTTTTTGTACTAGTTAGCATTATTGTTGAAAGAGTCATATCACCCACATGCAATATTCTGGCATGCAAATTGTATACTTGAAAATGACCAATTTATTCAGTACTGACAGATATTAGACAGAATTCAGTGTTTCAGAAAACTAGTTTAGTACTTTGCTGCTATAAAGCTATCTCCAAAGCTTCTCTGAAGCAGTATGTAAGCAAAGACAGCATCTCTGTAATCACAAGTAAAAGACTGCTATTTCATGTGCTGAGGAGATCAGAAAGACTAAACTATCATCTGTGACAACATTTCTGTTCACTGACAGAGGCCCTTCCAAGAAAGAGCTTTTGCATACACATACATATAAACAGGAAGAATTGATCTCAGGATGTTCTCAAATTAAGCCTTCACTCTCGACAGTACAGTTGTACTTATAAACTAACCATTTCACACAAAGAAAACTAAATGGTCTTGCACTGCATGCTTAAAAGGACATTATCAAGGTTGTTCCAACGACAACGTTCAAAAGGCTTCCTACTATGCTGGCCAGGCAGTTCATCGACTCATCTGCTCCCTCCAGAAAAAAAAGTGTGTTCAGGCAAGAGAGATTTCCAGTATAAGAACTGGTTCAGATATGAGAGGGCACAGACAGACGTTCCCGCGGCGGCTGGGCTTCAGTACTCCCCTACCGAGGAGCCCGCTCTGTTTCGCCGTACCTTTTCGGTAGTCGTGAGATTTGAAGATGCCCGAGATGCCGCCAATCCTCACGCCGCGGAACCGCACCACGCCCGCATAACCTAGGGAAAAACGGGAGGACAGCTGCTCACGAGTGTGGCCCAAGCAGGGCAAGCCTGGGGGAGAAAACACCAACGGGAGTCCTACCGAGGTAGTAGATGTTGGGAGCCACCCACCCTCCGTAGGGTAGCTCCTGCAAGTGGTTGGACGCCTCGTGATTCCCGCCGATGAACACTGTGAGGACCGGGGCTTTCTTCTCGCCAGAATAGTACCTGCGGAGACACGGCAGCTGCTGCAGCGGAGCAGACCAGACCACACCAGGCCAGGCCTCGGCGGTACAAGGCAATGCAAGGCAAGGCTCGGCTAGGCCAGGCCAGGCCGAGCCGAGAGACACACCTGTAGAAGGACTCCATGTGGCGGTACTTTGCGGGCACGGCCATACAGCGTAGGTCTGCCTCGTTCCGCACGGCCTGGAAGTCTCCGCAGCAAAGCAGCAGGTCAGGCCGCACGTTATGCCGCCGTTGTAGCAACTCCAGCGTCTCGTACATCTTCTCCAGGGCGCCATGGCAGCAGCCCGCCACCGCCACCTTCATCGCCGCCGCTCCAACACCGCGCAGGCGTCGAAGAACGGGCGGTGACCTCTGCGCCTGCGCGCTAGCAGCAGTTAGTGGGGCGTTGTGGGTAGCCGCTGTTCTGGGAGGGAGTTACGGCCTCGGGCCGTCTATCTCGCCGGCAGACAGCAGCCGGGGCGCTCCTCACGCACTGTGCGCGGTCACGGACACGCAGAGTCCGCTCTGACATCAGCCGCTGTCAGATCAGCCCGGGGCTGTCTCCGCGCTCCCCGTCTCGTGGAGATGAGTCACGCCACGGGGCAGGTGGGACCTGCGCAAGGGCTCGGCTTCGCGCTGCCGCGGCAGTTCACGCAGCGGCCCGTAATCAGAAGGTCCTGTCTCACAGGCGTCCAGCGGAGTCTGAGGAAATTCCGAAGCCTGTTACAGTGGACAGGAGACCCTGTAGAGGGTATGCAAACTGCTTGAGGAGACGCTGTACCTTACAGCACAGAAACCACTTCACACCAGAGCTACACACAGCCCACTCCTGTCAGCCTTGCAGAAAGCAGTACAAGCTTTATTTGGTTATCACTGCGTGGCACAGACTACGAACAAAACGGTGGTGGAGCCGTGGCAGCAGGAGGCAGTAGCTGTGTGCACTTTAGTTTGACATTTGTGGTTTGGGCTCACAAAGGACATGCTATCCCTGAAGTGCTCTTGTCCTGGCAGTCCAGCATCAAGCAAGTATATTTTTTAGCGCTGTCAGGCATGAATCCTTTAACTTCCTAATACACAAGGCCAGGAACAGTCGGTGGCTTTAACAGGGCAGGGGTATACGAGGAAGGGTGGGAAATTCTGTCTTTCTTCCTACTTAACAGGCTGTTGGGCTGTTTTTCAAGAGAACACCAGTGTCCTTGCTTTGTAGTGCAGTGAATTGGATCAGTGTATTATGGTGTCACATAATAAAATCACTCCGGACTTTTTCCACTATTTGTTGGGTGTTTTTTTTTTACCAGCCTCGAGGAATTGAACAAAATAGTTAAATGTTAAGTTGCTGCTACTTACAGTGTAATCGTGAAACTAAGTGCACCTTCCTGTTCCCCTCCAGTGGCAAGTATTACATAATGGCCTCTCTTTTGATACTAAGAAAATATGAGTGTTCTCTAATAGATGTCATAATTTCACAATCTTGGGTGACTGTGTGTTCTTTGGGGCTCTTGTCCAAGCCCAGTTGAAATGGAAGGCAACGTTCTTCTGTTTTTCATCCACACAGGTCTCCAGAGTAAAATAACACAAAAGGTGTATTTGGCTCTTTCACCAGCTTTGCTGAGACTTACCCAGATGTAGTGTGAGAACTTTGCCAGTCCAGCACATCTCCTGGGAAGGCCTTCCAGCTCATCTGGGGAACAACAGCAGTCCCTTACATTTACCACTTCTCAGACTTCCTGAAAGGAAGTCTGTGGAAGACAAAAAAGGTCCATAAGTCTCTGGAATATATCACCATACCCACCAAGATACGCTGTTTGGGGGCTTCCTGAGACTACCAGAAGATGCTTTTCCTGCATACCCAAATTTATCCTCAGAGCCTCACCACTGAAGCACGACAGTCACTTTCCCCTTCCAGTTGTACTTTGGCTCTTTCTCCCTTAACTTTTATTTTTTCAAGGAGGCACCTATCACACTGTTTTGCTAGAGGGCACTACTAATGACTCCCTTGAGCCAAAGGGAGCTGAAAACTCACCGAAGCCAGGAGATGGAGCAACCACGTTGCTGGCTTTTTCCAGTAGCTGAGGCAAAACAAAAAACACCGTCCTGGTGATCCCCAGTGCCCGAGCTGTGCGGCGGAGAGGGACGGGATGGACACAGGGCTGGGGCGAGGGGTCGGCGAACGGTGGGCAACAGGAGGGACGCGGGCTGAGGCGAGGGGCCGGTGGGTAGTGAGGGACGCGGGGCTGAGGCGAGGGGACGGTGGCGGCGAGGGACGGGAGGGAAGCGAAGTTGAAGCGAGAGGCCGGCTGCTCCCGACGGCAGGACCGGCGGCGGTGACGCGAGGGAGGGGCGCAACGCGTGCACGCGCGCGGAGGACGTTCTCCCCCGCTCCTCCTCCCCTCAGCCCGGCAGCGCCATTCCACCGCCACCGCCTCCTCAACAGCCCGGCTTCGACCTGCGTGTCCGGGGCAGCTCGCCCGCCCTCCCGCTCGCTCTCTCGCCGCGCCTCCGAGGCGGAGCCCCCCGTCGTGCGGAAGGGGCCGGCCAGGGCGGGCAGCAGATCGCGCTCGGCGGCGGGAGCGGCGGTGCCGGCATGGGACAGAGCGACGCTCCAGCGGGTAAGTGCGGTAAGGAGCGGTGAGGCGACGTGAGGGGGGAGCGCCGCGGTGGGGCCTGGAGGAGGGGCGGCCACGGGGCCGCCGGAGGGAGGACGGATGGCGACGCGGAGGGGCGGTGGGGTTGGGGTTGCCGTTCTCCTTGTCTGGTCTATAAACGGTTGTTCCCCTCGGGACCTGGTGGCGGGGGACAGGTGCTGGGTGGGCGGTGGCGGTGTGATGTCTATCAGTGGAGGACCACCCTGGCGCGGCATGTCGCGGGAGTCGTGGAGCCGGCGCTGACAGGGTTCAGGGAGCTGCTGTGAGCCGAGGGTCCCGGCGGGCGCGGTGCACGGTGCTGGAGGCCGCCGGTCCGCCGTGGGGAGCGACGGGGGGTTTCGGAGAGGGAGTCGGGGCAAGACGGTCTGAACCGCGGTTGTGGGAAGCAGTGATTGAATGGAGTTACTGGGTAACGCGCAGGGCGGAGAGGGAGGAAACAGTTCTCGCCTTCGCACGCGTTAAAGTTGTGAAAACTAGTACTAAGTGGTGTTGGGGAGGCCGACGCTGCGAATTGTCTCGGAATTCTGACGGAGGGCTGAGAGGCGTAATGGCTTTTAAACACAGTGGTTCGAGTGTAGTTCTCAGTTCAGGATGGCCCAGAGCTGTGGTGGTTGTAAAGTGAGTGGTTAACACCGATGAAGGGTGGCCTCTACTTAAACTGTTCTTTTTGTGTGCGTGTGTGAACGCTTGCCACTTGTCCCAGGACCCTGTGTAGCTGGACTTTAGGTCTTCAGTGCAGCTGTTAGTACCTTGTCATGAAAATATTTCTTCATGGGCAGGAAAGGGGACAGCTTTGCGAGACTTCTTTGTTCATAGGCAGACAAATCCAACATAAGGTTGTGCATAAACTTGTAAAACCGAATAACTAATCGAATGATTTATGGAAGGATATTCATACTGGGGTAGTTCTGTCTGAAGGTCATCAGATTGCGCTGGTCTCAAGTAATGTAAATATTTTTAAGCCCAGGACTAATTTTATTACCTCTGTTCTTCACACTAAGGAAGGAAGCCTTGGAAGACGTGCTGTTCTGTGCCACTCATCTTTCCTGTTAACAGCAGACTAGCAGTGCAAAGGGTAGAATTGGAGATGAGGCAGGTGTTCCCCAGGCTGTTTGCTGCTGAAGTGCTTCCTAAATGGCTGTGTGCATTTTTCTTGGTGATGGTCTCATGGCTTTACCTCACATGATCTTATGGTAATAAATTATCTCATATTATCTTCAGGTAATAAATTTTCCAAGCAGTTACTTAAAATAGCCAGCTCCTCTCTTGATATTTTCCTTTTTTTGTGTGTGTATATGTGTGAATCTCTCACACTTGTTAGGTCTGCTCTTGCAGGTTATCTAGCGGGAAGTGATTGTCGTGAGGACTTTGAGGAGATCTGTGTATTCAATGCCTGTTTAATGGATTCTGAGAAGAACGAAGAGACAGTGATGGGGTGTTTGCTTTTTCAGTATTCATATACCTGGAAATGGTAATGTTACGTGCTTACATTTAATTTTATATGAAATGAAACAGAAAGTTGAAGTTCCCTGATGGCATTTAGCCAGTTTCCCTGGCCTAGACCTCTGCAACTACTGTAATGTGTCATATAACTTTGTACTTGTAATTTGCAGAGGTGTAGTGTTAAAGGCAGATATGGGCAAAGTGCCTCAAATTAAAGTTGATGAATTTGTAACTGCTACATACTACAGAGATTCCCAGGTAAAGTGTCAATTTTGGTTCCTTAGCTGAAACCCGTGGAACGAGTGGTAAATACTGTGGCTTGGCCAGTTCAGAAATCTCTGTAGTGGAGTCCTGAGTCTAACACACACTACTGGTAGCCCTGGAGTTGTAAATATGATGTTGCACAGTGGAGTTTGTGTGGAGTTTTTTTGTAAGAACCTTTCTCCTTTTTTCCTGCAAGTACTTTTCCCACCTTGAATTACACAGAAAACCTGTCTTTAAACAGTAATTCTGAACCTGGTTATCTCTTGGTCGAATACAGAGGTTGCTCTGCAGGGTTGCTTCATGTCCTTTGTATAAATGTTTTCCAATGCTGTTTTTACTTTAATGTTTAATGACTGCAATAGTTTTCCCCCATAAGAATAGGTTTACTTCTGTTAGGCAGAACTGAACTCTTCTGAAGACTAAATTAGAACTTAGATCTTATGCTCCAATTCTGGCAGCAAATGGACAGCAAAGTAGAATCATGGAAGGAAGGGAATTTTCCCATATATAATCAAGTGCTGTCTTTAAGAACTGGTTTAATGTGTGTTACGGAACAAGCTTCTTTCATCAGACTTCACTATTGTATTTACTCTGTTGCTTATCTGGATCTGATTTGTGCCATTTCTCATGTAAGTGCAGGCACAACTGAATGGGTGCTGTGCTTTGACCATATTAAACACTCTGTAATGTCACATCCTTTGGAAAATCAGGCTTTGAGCACTGAAAGCTATGGTGTTCTATTTGCCACAATTCTTGCATGGTGAAATGAGGATAGTAGCGGAAAATAGGTTAATGTTAAAGTAACATGTAAATACTAGTGGAGAAATTAGTAATTGTGATTGCAGACTAGTGTATGAATAGGACACAGGAAGCAATACCTGAGGACATGCATAACAAGCAAGCTTGTTAAAAATGACTGTTCATTTTGAGTATTCAGGTTCATGAGGGTAAACACTGCTGTCCGCTCAAAATAAGGGAATCTTTACATTTATCTGGTTGTCTGTTTCTTGTATCAGTTGGTTTATTAATTTGCTTCTGTTTAAGTATACAGGGGGAAAAAAATAAATTAATACAAGGATTTTTTTGAGGCAAGGGGTTGTGTGTGCTAGTTTTGTTGGTTTGTGTTTGTTTGCTTTTGTTTGCTGTGTGCTTTTGGTGTTTTATTTGTTGGATGTTTGGGGTTGTTTTTTTGTTTGGGTTTGGGGTGTGTTTTTATTTTTTTTTAATAATTTTGGATTAGCAAAAATACAGGGAAAACTACTACTCCTGTCTTACTGGGATGTCAGGCTAAAACACCCTTAATTTTTACTTGATAGACAAAGTGGGATAGAAAAGTTATGCTCCCTTTAAATTATGTGTTGCTTTGATCACACTGCTCCATGCCTCTGGTGTGGCTTACCAAAGTCATAAGCAGTAAATGCTGTAGCAGTGCCAAATGCCTTGAATGCTAGGACAAGCTGCACCTTTTGGCATAATTTGTTACATTTCCACAGCTGCTCCTCTTCTGAGTGTGAGATGAAGGCTGGCAAGAATGGGCTTGTGGAAGGTATGACTGGTGGAAATGATTGCTTACTTCTTACTCCCGTGGTTATGCCTCAGAGGACAGGATGAGCATGCAGCACAGTATCAGAACATTTGTCCCCAGCTTGAATGTACAAGGAAATAAATGACTAAAGAGAAACACAATACAGATAAAACACAATACAGTTAAAACACAAAAGGCAGATAGGACAGCAGTGAGAAATGTATGAACTCTGAATAGATGGGCAATGAATGAAACTAAAACTTTTTTTTTCGGTTAAATGAAAGATTACTTTACTCTGTAGATCGCTAGCAGAATACTAATCTGCTACAGGAGAAATTTAGGAATTTTACCCAACTTAAAATTTTGGGCAATCTGTAGACTTTAAGTTCAGTATCAAAAAAAAGGTTAATGAGCAAGGCAATGCCATTTTGGACACATCTTTTCCTTTGTTACTGTAACACTTTAATAGAATCACTTCAACTTGTGTAAAATAGTTAGATATTTCAAATACTAAATGAACTGAATTTTGGCGAAAATAAGTGTATTTTGCTAATACAAAATTATCCCTTTCCATATAAGATTATAAACAGCCAAGAGACACATTACATAATCAAGCTGACTGTCTGATCTCTGCTCTGAAACTTGCTAACTAGATGCTTTTGAAGCTTGTTCACCTCCTCTGTTTTGTAAGTCACCTTACTTTGTACCATCCTGACAAAGTTCAGTTGGGCTTATGCTTTCTTCAATTACTTTATTCTATTTTACTCCTACTTTACTAAGCCTCAGCATGTATATTGATGTATTGGGGCCTGCTAAATGAGCTAAGATTAAATGGTAGTTCTATGCAGGCATGGCGTTGGAACAATAATTTGCTGCCAAATTATTTATACTTAATACACTGGTGTTATGTGGAAAAATTGTGTGAGCTTTTAGTCTCTTGCTGTCTCATCTGTATAACTGGAAACCAGTCTCAAGGGACACAAATTCCTGTCTGGTCAGTTTTAGTTCCAAGTCTCTGTGCAAAGGGAAAGCTGAAGAAAGGTATTTCAGAAAAGCTGAAAAGGGTGAACTCTTTCTTGCTATCATTAACTATCCTCCTCCCCAGCTGATAGCCAGAATGACAAACTTTTCAAAGCCTGTACGTTGGTTCTCCACAACAGAGTTTCTACTATAGTTGTGTTCAAGGACCCTGCATGCTGATATCTGTGGAAGATACAGGAGCAGGGGAGTATTAGATAATTCTGTGACGTAACCTGAAGAAGTTACACTGAATAATACTGCATTCACTAACTAAAAGTCAGCATTCTAGAGCAATAGATTAGAGTCAAGAGCCAGGTTTATTTTTGCAAAAACAGTATAAACTGTTGTTACTGATACTAGCTCAATTCTTCTTGAGTGTTGGGCTTTCTTAACATTTCTGCTGTAAACATGGAAGGGTTGTAGTTAAGTTAGCGTTGGGGTTGATTTGGGTTTTTTAGGGTAAATCCACTGAAACAGATTTCCTAATGTGAAACCTAACTTTTCCAAATCCATACTGACTGTACAGCAATATTTGTCATCCTGTCATGCATGGTAATTCTCAAGGTCATGTCTACTTGGAAGCCTGCCTTGGTAAATGCTCTCATTGCAGTGACCTTCATAGTTCACTGCAAGAATGCTGAAGTCCAGCTTCAGCTGGTGAAGTTAGATTGTCTGAAACTATTTGACAAGAAGACATGAGACAAGCGAGTATTCTGCTGTTTCCGGATTTTCAGAGGGAGTTTAACAAAATTCTTTGTTAATGGTTCTTAAAGGAAATGACCTGGAGTATGTAGGAGTGTACCTGTTTTGAGTAATTAATACCTGGTTAAAGTGTGGGAAGAGCTGTCAGCACTTCTAGTGAAGAGCAGTTGCTGGTGGAATCCCAGAGGGACCTGTGTTCTGGCTTGTGTGGCTCAACGTAGTTATAAATGATCTGGATGTGAGGCTGAGTAATGAAGTGACAGTATGTGCTGAAAATCACAGCACTAGGGTAACAGACGCAAAAGGTGTCTGAAGTTCCAGATGTTTCTCACAATACTTGGTTAGAGGCAACTGGTACTTCATAGCAGTGGATACAAAATAATATGCACATTAGGAAGACTAACTAACTGTGTCTGTGCAGTGATGAGCTCTTAAGAATTTATACCATTCAAGAAAGAGATCTTTTAAGTAATGTGGATAAAGCTTTGTGAAACTCTCAGCAGCTGTCCAAAAAAATAGGAAGGATTGATAGCAATCTGTAACCATGAGAATATGAAAGAGTTATTCCCTGTTTTGTTACCTGAACATGGCAAGAATTAGAGGACATCAAGAAGTGCCCAAACGAAAGGTGGTGACTTCTGAAAGGAGAGATACTAAAATACAACCCCTTGATTCCCTAGAACCTTTCTGGGTCCGTAGCATTCTTGGAGACATTTCACAGGTTCACCACCTGTATGCTTGTTTAAACCTGCTTCCTAATCACACCTAATTCTTGTGTTGGAAGGGGAGGTAAGCAGTTGGACCTTCCCGTGCCATCCATGATTTTGTAGAAGATTGTCATTCTTCGAACATTACCTCTCTTCCAATCTGAAATGCTTGGTCGTGCTCAGTCCGTCCTCACAGGCAAGCCACTCAAGATCTTTGGGTCATTACTGCCCTTCTCCTAACCTTTTTTCTTAAATTGTATGAAAATTGTGGTCTCAAAGAGTAAATACCTTCCTCTTGCTTGGAGCATTCCATCAGTAGGTCCCTTGGCATTTTACAAAGGATGACAGTAACACTGTTTCTTCTTGAAAGATAGGCAGTGATAGGAATAGAATGCCTGAATTAAGCCAAGTGATTATGAGAGCAGACACGTGAGAATGTATTATCTGAAAACAGGGAAGCTTGGAAGAGGAAAGTGCTATACAGTAAGAATATGTATATTAATTTTTGAGAGGCAGTTCAAAAATTCATTTGTGAGTATGGTTCTCATCCATTCTGGATGTTTTGCAGAATTTGAGTTCCTGCATCTTGAAATTGTGTGAACCAGATGAGGTATGGGAGAAGCAGTGGAAATGAGCCACGGTGCAAAATGGCTTCTACAAAAGAAAAAACTGACTAAGTGAGGACTAATAATCTCAGAAAAGAGATGGCAGAGGGGTGATGTGGAATTCTGTAAATTCAGGAATGCGTTGGGCAATGTACATATGGGTCCTCTGTTTAGGTACAAGGTCTTGGCATACTAAAGCTGGTGAGTGACAGGATTAAAAGGGATGGTAGGTGATGGAGTGCCTTGTCAGAAGATGTTGAGCAGTGTCTTAAATCTGGGACACGCCCAAGCACACGGGAGGGAAATCCTCTAAGTGTTACTAAGCACACAGATATCACTGCTGGATTCACAATTCTGATCAGCTGAAAACAGTCAGAGGCTGGGGCAATACTCCTAGGACAGAGGAGGGCCACAAAGATGATCAGAGGGCTGGAGCAGCTCTCCTATGAGGACAGGCTGAGAGAGTTGGGGCTCTTCAGCCTGGAGAAGAGGCTTCGAGGAGACCTTATAGTAACCTTCCAGTATCTGAAGGCAGGCCTACAGGAAGGCTGGGGAGGGACTATTTACAAGGTCTTGTAATGACAGGAGAAGGGGCAATGGATTTAAACTGGCAGAGGGGAGATTTAGACTAGATGTTAGCAGGAAGTTCTTTCCAGTGAGGGTGGTGAGGCACTGGAACAGGTTGCCCAGGGAGGTTGTGGATGCTTCCTCCCTGGAGGTGTTCAAGGCCAGGTTGGACGAGGCCTTGAGTGACCTATACTAGTGGGAGGTGTCCCTGCCTATGGCAGGGGGTTGGAACTAAATGATCCTTGAGGTCCCTTCCAACCCTACCATTCTACCATTTTATGACATGTCATCTGTCTCATTCTAATACTCTACCTTGAGCACTGGAATCTAGCCAGTGTTTGAGACAGATACAGTTGTTCCTGTGTTCTTATTTCTGAAAGATGGGATTCATCTGATGTAACTTATCTCAAAATTAGGTTGTCTCTTAGGCTCATTGGGGTGATTTTCCTTTTGAGGTGCCACCTTCTCTGTGTTGCTTGCAGAGAGTAGGTAACAATTTAAAAGTACCTAGTTTAAATCAGATGAATCCTACCTCTTTTATGTTTTTGTAAGAAAACCAAAAAACTGCAGACAGAATTCAGAAAAGAACTGTGTAGCAGTGACTTTGAAGACTCTCTTCCAGACTCTTTGATGATCCTGGAAAAGGCTAAGAGACAGTTTTATTAGCATAAGAAAGCCTGATACCTGTTTTCTGAAACTTCATGTTGAACATAATCAAACTGGAAATAATGGTCTCTTTCTGTAGTCCATGTAATTACATATCTAAGTTCTTGAGCAGATGAAGAAATAGGCCCTGATTCAAGTAGGAGTTCTCATTTTGTGTAAGTCAGATACTGGGTTATGCCTGAAAAAGTCCCTGATATGCTTTTCCCCTCTCAGATCTGTAATATTTCACCTAAATTTAAGAACTGAAAATTCTTAGGTTTCCTAACTCTTTCAAACCACTTGCACGTGATGCTTCCAGTGTCAGAGGTGTTGGAGTTTGTTTTGGGTTTTTGGTTTAAATAAGACCAGGAGAGCACCTTCAGAACACATTTTCATTACAGTAGCATTCAGTCGACTGTAATTTCATGTTTCCTGCAGAATTATCTATGCTTAGTGGCTAACCTGGTGGATGATGGTGTCCCTGCCTATGGTGGGGAGTTGGAACTAGATGATCTTTGAGGTCACTTCCAACCTAAGCCATTCTGTGAGGAAAATCAGGATTTGTAGTCGTCACAGTTCATCGCACTCTCTAAAGAATGAAGTGGCTTTGTGGTAAAATATCTTTAAACTCCAGATGCCTTGGCAGTGTAAGTGGTACAATCACCTCTGACCCTAGAACTCTACAGGTGCAGTTGTAAACAGTTTCTTTTACTGTAGCTGAAATGTCTGCATGTGTGTCAATTCCCACTGGTCATGAGGATTGAAATCTTACTGCTCCTGTTGTTCACCTCTAAGTGTTATGTACATAACAGTCCTTTTGGATTGCGTGCTGCTATTTAGGACACCAAAATATTCTAAACTGTAAATATATATAAGAAATACAGGACAATGGACTGGCTCAGATTGTTAGTTTTTGGTTTTGTGGATTTTTTGGTGGGTTGTTTTTTTTTTTTCCTTCTGACCTTTGCTGTAGAAGGAAAAGTTGCTCTTTTTAGTCTCTTATTCAAAGTATTTTGGAAGGTAAATTGTGAAAGTGTTACTGAGTTGTAAATCAGTTCCTTTGTGATGGGGCTTAAAATAAGTTACGTAAATGGCTTTCTGTATCATTCCAGCTGAATTCAGCAATGGACTTGTTACAATGACTTCTTCTAACAGCTACTTCTGATGTGACTGTTATCAATGTAGTATTTGGTGATGTTTTTAATACTAGAATGTCAAAGATTTTTTTAATGGTTGTAGAATGCTGTGTAACATTACAAGTGGTCGCATTAACTCTGTTGAATTGACCATTGGATCAGTGACCACTTTGCTGTGTGGTCAGAGACCCTTTGGATTTTGTGAATCTGGCTTCATTTCAGCTCCTTTATGAGCTGCAGAACAGCTCTCTTAGCTGAGTCATCTCATGTATTTTGATTTCCATCCTCACAGTGTTTGTGGGGTGTTTTTGACTTTGTTTACCATGTCCTGACTTGAGATAGGTAGTAAGAAAAGTAATGATATATCTCAGGGTTTGATACCATTCTCCAGTGGGGTTTAAAATTGAGGAATTTGAGTAGAAGACTAGTATTTCCTGCCCCCCCCCCCCATTATTGGACACAGTACCAGAGATCAGCTGACAGTTGTGCTTTTTGAGAAAACATTGCTTTGTTATATTTTGGTACCACAAGCTTGTCTAAGAGGATAATATGTGACACCAGATTACTTAGCTAGGATACTTTTTGATGATACATTGATGAGTGTCCAAATGACAAAGTTGTTCTGTCTCTGCCGTTTTCAAGAATACCAAATTGCAGAGCTTATCCTCTTCCACACTTGCATAGTCATACCTGTGCTGTGTGCTGGTGCAGAAAGGGCTTGGCTACTCCCTGTTGCATGTTTTGGTGGTTTCTAACCTCTTAAAACTAAAAATGTCGGTGCTAGTGCTGGAGATAAAAGTTCAAGATTTTTGCTAAATGTGAGACTTTCGGAGGCAGTAGAGGCCTGTCCCATAGCTTAGATTTCAGTTTGGAAATAAGTCAAGTGATGCCTGACAGTCCCCTCCTAACAGATTGTCATGGTTCAATTATTTAACTGCAGCATAATCGTTGCAATAATAGAATTTCTTGTGTGTCTTATAGAATAACCTTTTATATCATTCGTATCTGCAATAATTTTTTCCTGTGGAAAGTGATTCATCTCATCTTGCAGATTGGAAAGACAAAAAGCAGTATTCTGAAAGCACACAAGAAACCCTATTCATTCGTGGTTTATATTGTGGAGCCGATTCTGTATCCTCAGGGTTGGAGTTGTTTTCATGGCAGCAGTTCTAATTAAAGGATCTTTCTACAGTATATCTGAACTGGGGGCTGTTCTAAAGTCACAACTGGAATGAAGTGGCAGGTGGAAAAAAAATGAAGTATGAATATTTCTTAACACATTCAGTCTTTCCATGGTGGCTGTTCATAAATAGTAGGTTTTAGTCACCAACATAAAGGCTCAACAAAAGCCCATTCAAGCTAAGCTTGACACTGGGATCCCAGATCTGATAGCAGGAATACTCTTCTCTTGGATTTTATCTTGACTAGGTTTACGTGCTGGGTCATGTTTGATGTATCATTGTACAACGAAGCTGCAACCTGAGCATGTGCTGCCTTGGTTAAGACAGTGAAAAATGAGAAAAATGGTCCTACTCTATTTGTGCTGCCTAAACAATCTTCTTTTGTGTGTTTTTTTGTCTTTTATAGCTGGAGTCAAGTACTCCAGCACCTTGAGTAACCTTATCATGCTCTTGAAGACAGTGATAATAAAGCAACTAGTAAATAATCATTGAGAAGACATAATTCAGGTGAGAAGAGGGTATCAAGGTTTTGATATTGATTCTTTCATTACTTCCTTCTCTGACCTAGCAGTAAAAGATGACAGTGACAGAGGCAGGAGGTAGCAACTTTGTGTTAGCCTTGACAAGTTTGTCTGAATTATGTTGGTGTGTGATAGAAGCAGAGAGATATGGGCAAATTGGACAGAGATCAGAGTGCAGCAAATGTGGCTGGGGGACCTACCTCACACTAAAGCAGAAGAGGCTGACTGTAACACGGCTGAGCAGTGGTTTCAGGCATGAAAAATTATTTGGGGAGTATGACACGGAGATGGTGGGGAGAGGTTTGTATTTCCAACTACAGCAAATATAAAACTTGAACTAAAAAAAGAGTCAGATTAGTTTGGGAATCTAGGAGAACTTTAATTGAAGACGAAGGTGGCTTAAAAGATTGGCTAAACTGACTCAGTCCCAGTCGAAGGCATACTTCTGTAGGGAAGAAATTACCCTTGGAGCGACATAGGAGAAGGAGGCAGTGGAATACATTATTTCTCTAATTAAGAAATAACTTAAGATATAATTATTTCCCATATTAAGTGTAAACTCAGACTGTTCTTTGCTGGTAAAGAGATGACCGATCTCTCGTGGTTGTACTTGTCACAGAGGGAGGAAAGAGTTCTGAGAAAGTAAGTCCTGTGTTTTTGCAGAAGCAGTGTAATTTCTTCAGCAAAACTGCTATCCTTCTCCACATTATCTAACTTTTATTTCAGTAGATGCCAGAAAGCTTATAGTTCATGTAGGCTCAGAAAAGGAAAAGCAGCAGATCTCTTACTCTGGATGTGTTAGAAGGCGCTCTCAGGGAGCCTGTGGATCGTTAGATATTTTGGAAGCACAGGAACATGGGTTTTCCTATCTGAACAAATCACGTTAAGTCCTGTAAGATGAAGAGGTTGGGGAGCTAATTGTACTTTAAGTGTAGCTCAGATGTATCAGAGCATTTAGCACACCTGATAGTGAAGCATGAGAGTCAGTGACTGGAGGGTGTGGAGTCATGTTACCTAGGTTAACGCTTATGGTAGCAGCACCCCAGGATTTAAAAACGGTTCTGTATACACCTTTTAGCCTCTGGCAGCCTGACTCACTGTGGCACACCTCATACCTCTGATGATCCCCCCCTCCCATGCCTGTGGGGCTTTGGGGCAGTGCCAGGAAGTGTAGAGGAGAACAGTACAGGGCAGGCACAGAAGTGTACTGAGAAGCTGGCCCTAGTGCAAGATGCAGCTTGGCCTGCGGCGTTTCATGGGCAGGTGGCAGCCTGCTACAGATGCCGGCAGGGCAGTTGGAGCAGCTAATTCTTCACCTTGAATGCAATCATTCCAACGCTTGATGTAACCCAAAGAACAAATCTAGGAGGTTTCTTTACTCTGCGCTTTTCTACTCAATGGCACTGAGCAGACAAGCCACATTACAAATTCTATCAAATACTCGGAAATGACTACTTCTCAGTTATAAATTAAGGCTTTTAAATACATCAGATATGAATATTCAGCAGTCTTGTGCTATCCCCAGTCCTTAATTTCAACATTGCCAAACTCCAAGGTACTTCTCTGTTGTGTGAGCTATTATTGCTGGAATGTAACATGCACGGAGGGCAATCCTTTCATCAGATGAAGATGTGGACTTTCACATAGTGTTAGATGTCAACCTTTGAAACAACAAAGTAAACCCATTCTGTAGTGTGAGTTAGCTGTGATATGGTCATGTTTTAAGAAATGGATTTCTGTTTGCACAGGAGTAGAGCGTACTGAGAATTTAATTGGGAAGTTTTGTCTTGATTATTGATGTATTAAAGATTAAGCAATGTCTAAAATTTAAGACCCTTAAATCTGGGATTTTCTACACTTCCGTAACAAAGTTAAGCAGCTTTTGTTTTTATCTGGTGCAGTTATGACCATGATGATATGAAAAGCAGCCTCAAGTAGCTATGTGAAGTGTAAAACACTGTGCCTGATTTTCGCAGGCTTAGCCTTTATACACATGTTATTTTGTGCTCTTGATGTCTACACCAGCAGATTAATTTAACAAAATGTGCTGCTTTTCATGGGTTGTAAGAATGACAAACAGTTATTCCTCCTTAGACCATTTTGCCATAGTCGCAGAGAACTTGGTGAAAGGCTAATGGAAGCCAATGTGGCCTTTCCTAAAGACCATACATTCTTAGAAGCATTCATCTACTTTGATTCAGGCTGCTTGCATCTTTTTATAATCCAGAGTTTAGTAATCCCGAATGTGCTTTTCTTTACTGTTTTTCACTGTATCTTTAGTGTCTTGGAAAGTGGAAGTTAGAATTTCACAAGCTGATCAAAACATTTTTCTGCATTAGAATTAAAGGTAATGTTTTGTTTAGTCTGAGCAGGGGGAAAGAAAAAAAACAAGCCTAAAAAAAAATTGAGTGGTTAAAATAAGAGTTGTTAAAATGGCAACACGCAGCCAGCCTGTGTATAAATATAGGCTAGCTCCTCAGCAGTGTTCTTATATGGTAGATCTGAGTGAAGGAAAAATATCAGCCTACTCTTACTCTGTGCAAGTGTGAGTGTTAGTTGCTACAGTCTGTTGCCATATGTTAGGTAGTAGACAAGGCTGCTTATTACATAGAAATTACGACTCTCACTTTTTTTTTTTTCTTTCCTGTTGCAGGGCCCTACCTTACCAACGTGAGAGGGGAATCGCACAAGAATACTGTATATTTTTCATTTGTGCATGCTGCTTGATTATCTATCTTTTATTGACTCACACAAAAAGAGAAGGAGGATCAACAGAAATTATCTTTTCACTTCTGCCTGAGAGTTATCTGAATTTTCTAACACCTGCTGGAGAACCTACCTGGACCATTACAAATGGAGCAGCTTGTGCTGCATCAGCAAAACTTTCTGCATGGAGTACAAGAGTAAAGTGGCTTTAAGTCAAACCATATGCAAGTTGTGCTAATTGTTGTGACTGTACTGCTCCAGACTTCACCAGGGCTTTCTAAGGCAGTGGTTTCTCATGTAGTTTGAATGTTTTCAACTGCCATTTGAATGATTTTATTAAATCTGTTGTGGCTGTCAAAAATAGGGAGGGGTGTGAACTTGTTCCTGTTAAGTTCATGGTGAGTTTTGAAGCTTCACTTACAAGTGTGATCTGTGCTATGGCAGCAGCCTACAGGCTTATGGTTACTTCTGTGAACTGCTATAGCAGTGTGGTAATAGACCAGCACTTTCAGCACACCGTACATTACTGCACAGGGACTTGCCAAGTGTTTAAGCAAGGAGTTACATGTATAGTTGCCCACCACAATGTCTGTGCAGAGCTTGGTGTCCAAGATGCCAACCTAGACCATAAAATTCCTGTTCCTGAAAATGGTCTTGCATTGCCTGGAAATGAGGACTATCCACAAGTTCTCCCAAGTAATCCAAGAATCAAAAAGAGCTCTTCAGTGCAAGCCTCCAGCAGTTTAAAAGACATTACTGGTGAGGCAATAAACCTTGCCAGTGGTAAAATTAAGGAATTCTCATTTGAGAAGCTCAAAAACTCTTCCAATCATGTGGCCTACAGAAAGGGAAGGAAAGTTCGGTCAGAATCGTTCAGCAGGAGATCGTTTGATTTTGACTTAATTTATGGGCACTTCAGCAATGATGAGAACTGCCCTCCATATGGCTTTTTACAGAGTCCTTCATCTGTGGAAAAATGGCAGGAGGGCAATGATGCTCCAGAAGTCACCACAAATCCCATGATTCCCTTCTCACCTCATTCCTTCTCGGAAGAAAACTTTATTACCCAGATTTTGGAAAAACACAAGTTAGATGGTTCTTCTGGTGGAGATATTAAAGTGTGCTTAGACATCTTGCTCAAGTGCTCAGAGGATCTGAAAAAGTGCACAGACATAATAAAACATTGCATCAAAAAGAAGTCTGCAGACAGTGTTAGTGAAGGGAATAGCAGTGATCCCCTGGCTAATTCAGATATATATATGAATCTGATGACAAGATTTTCTTCCTATCTGAAAAAGCTACCCTTTGAGCTCAAGGCACCAGGAAACAAGGAAGCTAGTGACTTGGCAGAACTGGTTAACTGTTTTCATGGCTTGCAGCAAACTCCCTTTCTCCCAGTATTTGGAGATGAGCAGCCACCTAGATATGAAGATATTATTCAGCTGCCATCCTCAAGTGCAGCTCCCCTCGGACTACCAGGTGATCAGTGTGAGGTGACAAGCACCTCTCAGTCCATCCAAGCAAGTACTGTGAGCTTTACCTCAAACCGCCTCCACAGCCTCCCACAGGAGAACACTGTGAGAGCTACGAAAGATGTTTCTGCTCTACCTCAGTTACCAGCCACAAGCCCTTCTGACTGCACATCTTCCACTGAGGCTCTCTTCATTGAGGAGGAGTCTGATGGGGAAAGAATATTAGGAAAACTAAAGAAGGCAGAGCAACAGAAAGGAGACTGGGAAAGTCTAGAGTGCAGCTATCAGCTAGCTGCTGGTTCAGATCTCACTGCCAATGCTAAAGCAGAACATGCCAGAGTGGGAGACACTGAGCTCTGTCGTGCTTCTGAGAAAACAACTTTAAAAGCAGTTTCAGATTCTGTACTGTGTGGTTCCGAAGCCAGTATCTCCAAAGGAGAACAGATGTGTAGTAAAGTAGACAAGGAAGAGATAGAGAAACTGCTGCTGGACTTGGAGTGCTTCTCTCAGAAAATGGAGAGTACTTTGAGGGAACCCCCTCTAAAGGAGAATGAACCTGCCTCTTTGCAGGTGTCTGGCTGGCATGGTAGGCAGGTACTACCTCAGGCTCTTGAACCCAAAAGTAAACCCATTGACCCCGCTTCCCCTTTGTCAAAAATCATGGAAATCAACGGTCATAAAATGGAAGAGGATGACAAAGCCCTTTTACTGCGTATCCTGGAAAGCATCGAGGACTTGGCCCAGGAACTGGTGGAATTCCAGACAGGCAAGGGAAGCTTGTCCAAGGAGAGGGAAGTGATGCAGATTCTTCAGGAAACTCTAACTCCTCCTCCACAGTCCCTATTTGCAGGGCAAAAAAGCCATGCTGGGGCTACGTCCAGAGACTCTGTTCCGGCTTCAATTCAGCAGGCCCCAGAAGTGATTAAGGTAAGATAACCAAACCTTTGCTGGGATAGTGAGTAAAATAAATATGAGAAGATGTGGGAAAAAATGAATTTACATCTGTTAAGTGGTTCTTTGTGCTTTGGATGCTGCAGCATGGAATAACACGCTCAGCCTGGTAGAAATGTGGCGTTTCTTTAAATACAAACAGTAACAACAAAAAAGCAAACTAAAACCTCTAAGCAGACAGAATATGCCCTGATGTATAATTTCACTTTTGAGCTCCTTCCTGTCCTGCTGATGTTTCTGCAGACTGTTTCCTTGTACTTTAAATGGGCCTTATGTAATAGAGGGTGGAAACAAATTTTCAGCTAACTGCTTTATTCCTGGGTGCAGGTATTAAACTGTCACTTACCAATTAAGTAAGAACTGAATGTTCCACTTCTCCCTTTCCCATCTCTGAGCAGACTCCAACAGTCTTTGTTTTCCTCCTCATCACCAGTTCCTAAAGAGAGGGATCCTCGAGGCACAAAGGTCACAATCCACAAATACTGAGTTTTCTCTTATCTGTCCCCGGTGCACAGTCATTGTGGAGTCTGCATTGCTTATACCTCACAAAGGAGGACTGAATCTTCCCACAAAATAGGATCTTGATGGAAGCCTGCTTTAGAGAGAAACCAAGACTGTCCAGCCCTCAGCACTTTTCATTTGGTAACAAGTGCTGTATTTTCAAGACAAGTTGGTGCCAAACTTCCAACAGAAAGTGTAGAACGCACTTCAGTTTCCAAAATCAGCCTTCCACACAGCCACTTAAAAAGTGCCCAGGTTACAAGTGAACTTTCGCAGCTCCTTCCATTTGGAGCGTGAAGCACACATCTTGAAAACTGTCCTCTTTACTGAAAATACAGATATTTGGTGAATTCTGAAGGGGAGTGTGTGGCACTACTGAGATCTTTTTAAGAATAGGCTCTTGGAGTGTTTCTGATGTTTCTCTGAGCATTTGCTTACACAGAATGTAAAGCATAACTTTGTCTGATATATCCAGCAAGGGAAAGAGTCTTTTTTTTCTTGAGGAGTACAGAGTTAAGAAGCTCTAAAGTGATCTTTTATAATAGCCATTCTTGCTGTGTATTGACAAAACTTTCTAGCTAGAAGACTTAAAAGAAACGTTTGAAGTGTGACGCTGACTGTGGCAGTTTTTCTATAACACTTGAGAATTGGATGCATTTACATTGTCACATAGCTTATCAGTCTGCTCACTTCTCAGCTTCTCTTTCCCTAATCACTCACCTAGCTTGCGAGTGTTTGCTCCCAGCTCGCCTTCTGTGACCATACAACACACACCCATACTGCATGAGCTCTTCGCTTCAGTGCAGCAGTATGATCTTTGTTTTGCGTGGATGACTAGAACCAAAGGTCACAAGGCAGGGTAGCTCTCTTGGGGGACCCAGAGAAGCTGGAGAGGGTCTGGGTTGAGCACTGTGCAGCATGGACACAGCTGGTGCCCTCCCGAGGGAATCAGTCCCTAATGGAATGGGCAAAAGTCATCTAGCTGCTGGCTCTGTGCTTGCTCTGAGATTTGCTGTCATTTATAGCACAGATATGGGCATAAGGCCCTCTCTAGGNAAATATTCCAATTAGCCTTAAACCAGCACAGTTTAGCATCTATGGAATATACCCATGTTCCTAGATAACTTTGTCTGGAGTTCCTTGTGGATTCTGATTTGGTTACATATGTGTGCATGAATGAATAATATGTAAAGTATGTGTTATGTTTTCTTAGGGCTCATAAAACTGTTATCAAATAGTCATGTGCATGCACGAAAAGCTCCAGAGATCTAATAATACACTGGAAACACAGTGCAGCTTTCATTTATGCAGGTTGTGACAGTTTTAATGTCCCTCAAATCATAAGCAATGAAAAAGAAAATAAGAACCACTTTTAGTATGGACTGTTTGCTGTCTCAGTTGGTGTGTCTGGGTTGAAATCTCTGCTAATTTGTATTGGCAACAGGCATTCTCTTTATGCTTGTCCACAGAGAACAATAGAATTACTTGCCTCTTCATTTTCAAAACAAAAATATTTAGAAACTAGGAAATGAATACCTATGAAGTCCATCAGTTTTACAGAGCACATGATGAGTGCATCATGCTTCTTTCAAGCATGCCAGGAAGCACTGCGTACTTTTAGACTGTCCAACATTTCCCATTCTGAGATCCGGTTTTCCACTGCTTATCTCTAAACCTACAACTATTTGTTTTAAAACTTCCTGTTCTGTGTGCCTGTCTTAAGCTGATCTTTTAATAGGTTGCATTGGAAAAAAACAGTTCAGTGAAAACAGGTTAGCTGTCCGTTAAGTCTAGCAAAAAAGCCCAACGATTTATCTGTATTTTTATCTCTAGATAGGAGGGCAATGAGGAGCTCTGGGCAGACTGGCAGGTGCGAGGGACATTGGGGAAACACAAATCAGTGCATAGGGAAAAAGATGGAGATGGAGATTCTCTGACTTCACCTGCAGAAGTGGTGTCAGTGTTTCTGAAAGATAAAGGGTGCTACCTGTAAAGTAAAATGATGTCTTCTGCAGAGTCATAGGACAAGTCAGTGGTGGATGTTTTTGAGGTTAACCTGTCTGTGTCCTTGATCTACCCCTGTACAGGATGCCTAATTTGATGGAATATTTAAATTCAGCTAATGGTTGCATAAGAATTGGTACTTAGTGAAAGTACCCTAGAAAAGTCTGTAAGAAATTTAGTCATCCTCTTTTCAGAATCAAGTTTGAATAGTGCAGAGCTCTGCTCCAAGTCCTGCGCATGCATTTTGTTTTAAGAGCTGTTAAATAAAAATTATCAAAAATTTTGGGAGCGGAAACCAGGACCAAGGTTTGATATGAAGAGGCCTTTTATGTTTTTTGACCTTCCTCTGTTGGATATCTCTTCACAAAAGGATTTACTTGCAGTGCAGTGAGCCAGAAAGAGCAATTCTGCTTCCCAGTTGTCTCCCCTGTGTCTCTACTTCCTATAGCATGGTTCTGAATCTTTCTTTCCATTGTCTGTGATGCTTGTATACAGGATGGAAATTTTAGTTAGGTGTATTTTTTGCCAGATTAGTAAATGGAATTGCTCACACAGACATTAAATGGGTGATATAATTGCTTCTGGACAGGGATCACGGATCTGGCAGCAGAGGGTTTTCAGTTTCTGAACACCCTGTCTGACCACATTATCCTAGATGGCAGAGCCCTGAGTCAAGTCTCCAGAGGCTGCTCCGTGCTGCCTCTTGTGTCTTCTGGGCTGAGTTTAGATAGCATCTATCGAATCCTGTCTTGCCTGAAAGACTGATGGGGTAGGTACTGCTGGGACTTTCAGAAGTGTTCTTAACTTGATGTGCTGTAAAATATTGTCCTGAGGCTGCACGCCTTGATTTTTGTATCAAAATGTCTGTGTTGCATGCTTAAACAAGTAGTCCTGAGATGGCTTTGAGTGGAATTAAGACTATTTCATGGTCATCTAAAATCAAGGTTGACAACTTCATAATTCTTTCCCTTCAAAATGCTACTTCGTAATTCCATGTACTACTTTGGTTTGCAAATTTAATTATATGCTTATGTGGATCTTGTGTGGGGCAATTTAAATGTAAAAAGTAGCTTCAATGACATCATAGTAACCAACTATCATGAAATAATCACATTTTCTCAACGTATCCAATATACAATGTAAAGCTTTTTTTTCTGAAAAATCAGCTTTCATCTTACATATATTACAAATTCTTCTGATCACATATTGATAATCTGTCAGTTAAGTTATAGACACAATCTGCAGTATTTTAAAAAATTAATTACTCAGTACTTCTAAACCTAAAGAGTGTGTGTGTGTGTGTATATATATATTTTTTTTTTCCTTCCCTGTCTGGTAATAGTTATTGAAATAAATTAAAATAGTAAGTGAATCTTTAAGTATCTCAGAATCCAAGTTGACAGGAAAAAAAAATTCGATCAGATAAAATGAAAGAAAGCAAGATTGGACCAGATGATTCTCAAGATCCCTTCAAATCTTGTATTTTATGAATTAAAAGAACTGGTACCAGACTCTTAGGGACATATTCCTGGCACACAGGCAGCTTTGGTAATCAGGGCAGATAGGGTCTCTGCTTGTGTGAGGTTGATTTATCTTGAAGTACACATATAAAGGTAGGTGAAACAAAACCTGGTGACCTGGAGTTTTTCAGCCTCATTGACTTTCAAACCAAGAAAAAGTCACGCTGCTGCTGGAGAAGTTTAATCTGGTTTGCACACAGTTGAAGCCGGGGCCCTCCTAGGCTCTGCGTTGTGCATTGAACTGTTGCAGCCAGGCTTTGGGCTACAGCAAAATCCCATGATGATTGAGTCATCTAAATTTTAAGGACTAAGCTCCTAGCTTTAGGCACAGGTGAGGTGTTGTGTTCTAATGGCTAGCAAAGGCCATCCGGCACCTCTTTAGTTTTGTCATCTCTCACACTTATGTTTCAACTGGGTCACTTGTGGCAAAAAGAAATATTGAATTTCACTGTGGTTCATTCAGTTGATCTGCAGGCTGTTGATGGCAGATTTTTCTGCTGTGAATTTTGTCCAATTGACTTTGATACTCTTGATACAAGATTCTCTTACTGCCAGTTTCTCATGGTACTCTGTTTTCATTTATACCCACCTTGAGTGTTTTGAGAATAGGAAATGCTGTGGAATTCAGACACAGAGAGCCTAGCCTTCAGATTACTTACATATTTCCAGGTTATCAGTGCAAAAAAATCCCAAACTTCTGTCATTTTTTTGTGGCCGATTAGTTGTGGATGGATAATAGGTGGTTGATTTGAATGTGGTGTGCTTCGGATATTTTTGTTGTTGTTGTATGTTTGCTTTGTTGTTGTGTGGGGTTCTTTAAATAGCAGCTTGTGGCTGCTGGAGTAGTATGTCTCTTTGTTGCAGGTGTCTTTTAAAGCCCACTGTAGGTCATCTGGATGCAGCTGTAGATAGGAGAAATTCTTTGGACTACATTTCCTCTGCAGTCTGTAAGCAGGGTGAGAGTTTACTTGAAGTGCATTTGCCACAGAATATTTAAAGTAAATCATCTTCTGACATGCTGCTATATGAGATGTGCAGGACTCCCAGTACAGTGGAGCTTTGTGGGCTCTGTTGGCATTGCCTTAATGTTTAGGAACAATTGTTAAAATAAGAAAAACAATTTTATTCCAAAATTGTTGCTTTTGTATCCATATAACCTTCAGTTAGTGGCAATCCCAGTAAAAATATTCCTGCTTGCCTTTTGAGGGCTTCTTTTCTTATTCCTATCCTTACCCTGCCACTCTTGTTAGGTTTTGTATTCATTTGCAGGGCACGTGGAAAAGTGAGCTGATGACATTGTAGTAACCTTGCAATTCTTCAGGCTTGTAGTCATGAATATACATCTGGACTTAAAAGCTTTTTCAGTTCCCAGGTTGCACAGCTCAGACGTAGCTGCAGTGACCTAAATGGACCCAGGCTTTGCTACATTCTTGTTCAAATCTTCTTATATAAAGAACTGGATTCCACAGTCCAGGTTATGGGACCATAGCCTGATAATTGAGAAACAACAGGAGACAAAATAAACTTAGTGGTTTTAATACAAATTTATGAAAACATTTTTTAAAAAGTCCTTTTGTGAGTGTCCTGGAGGTGTCTCTGCCTTAGTAAAGAACCTATTTAACTGCACAAGAGCAAATCTGTGATAAGAGCATCCTTTAGCATAGGCTGTTTCTGTGTCTGTCTGTAGTGCAGTCACAGTACGAGATGCTGTATATGATTTAACTTTAGGCCTTCTGCACGAAACCAGAAAAAGGACATTGGAGGCACATGTACAATAAGAACTTTCTGTTTGTGAGGCCCAGTGAGACCTCTTTCTCATTTCTAATGCACTATCTTGATACAAGCTTTACTAGCTAGAAATTCTCTGTTACTGAGCATAGAAAGTAAACTGGCAAACCGGGGCTTTTAAAGTCAAGTAGAGAAAACAGGGACTCAGTGTTTGTTCATGTGGAGTGAGAGCTGAATTTAGGTCTTTATTAAGCATCACTGTAGTGACGAGAGGAGGAGAACACACTTAAGCCTAGAAAAAGTCTTCAGCAAGAATTTGAAGTCTACTTGTTCAAGGCTGTGAGGAGAGAGAGAAGCCTACTGTCCACTGAGAATTGCTTTGCCTTAACTGTGTGTTATGGGAAAAGGAAATAAGAGAATGGTGTATTTTGGTGTCTTTACGAAACTGTTTTCTTAAGAACTGCTTCAGAATGTCTGAGCTTGTTTCCAAGGTCATCCTTATGTACTTGCTTGGCATTAAAGAAATTAGATTATTTGCTTTTTTACAAGCAAGAAGGAAAAAATTATATATTCTGAAAACTACAGCTTTTGATCTGGAGTGGGAACTAATGCTGATCTTCTGCTTCATCACCTCAGAAGTAAGGACTTCAAACCGCTAGCATCATATGTTTGCAGGCCTTGGGTGAGAGCATGTGGTTTAACCTCATCTGAGTCTGTCTGGTGCAAATTTGCTCCTCAGGTTTTGGCACATAAAGTAAGAGCTATTGTGGAAGATGGTATATTTAGCCACTTCTGCAGTGCATCTAATTATAGCACTCTTGGTAGTGGTGGTGGGTGCTTCCTTTCCCATGTTCCCCCTGGCCTATTACAGGCCAAGGACAGATTGTCTGTCATATAGCCAGCAGGGAAATAGATTCTGTTGTAGATCATGTTTCTCAATTAAAGTATTACGAGAAGGCAGAAGATCCTGGTGGTGCTGAAAGATACTTTCAATATAAATTGAAAAAGGGAGGTTTGGATTCAGGAATGCGATAAAATCTCTAGATGTTGTTCTTATGAAGAGAGTGACGACGTAGTATGTTGAAGCTATTTGCCATTTTTTGCTTGTAAAAATCAAAACCAAGAAAGAAACGTGCTGGTCTTGACGTGGTGTCCTACAGAGTCCCTGTGCCCCTCTGGAAAGGGCAACATCTGCTTAGGAGCTGACCAGGATGATGATCAAGGAGAATTCTCTGCGGAGAGACCCAGACTTAGGAGGGGAGCTAGCTTTCCTTGCGAAGGGCTGTGACTTTGTTCTTCCATCTCGCTTCAAGAGGCGGCTGAAGTCATTCCAGCAGGCCCAGGTTTGAATGCTTGGCGTTTCTTTTTCCCTCTTTTTTTTTTTTTTTTTTTTTTTTTTTGTACTTTGTATTTTTTTTATTGGTTCAGAGAATCAAGCTGTATCCCCTCTAGGAGTATCTATTTGCAGAAAGTTATTTGCAGCTAGATACCAGCAGGTTTAAAAATAAACCCTCTAGGCTTAAATTGCAGGGTTAAAACATCTTTGTAAACAAGGGGGAAAAATTAACAGCAAGGACAGTGATTTAGAAATTAGAGGTAGTGTTAAGACTATGCAATTTTTTCTGTGTTTTTTGTAAGAAAACTCTGTGCAATTGCTCTGCGTGTCTCCTGTTGCATGTGGGACAACCACAACATTCTGTGTTGTACCCAATGGGTTGTGCCTCTCTACTGTGGAAATTTGTGCACAAACCAGCCTGCCTGGCTTTGGGGCTTGTGATTTTACCATTGCAAGGTACTTCTTTTTGCTCTTTCATACTACCTCTAGGCTGGGGCTGAAGGAGGTCATTTGGGTTGGAAAAGACCCTTAAGATCGTGGAGATGTAGCCAAAGAAATGGAAATTGAAGCACAGCTATATTTCTTGGTAAATCCCAGCTGCTGTACTTGCTTTCTGGGGCAGCTGGCAAAAGATCAGCATAATTTATGCTAGGCCACCAAATGGGCACAGAGCCACCCCAGATTTACAGGGAGTCACAATATGCTGAAATCAACCCATCTTGAGCTTCATTGCTATTTAAATAATCAGTGACCCAGTGAGGAAGTTAAAAGTTGGAATGCTCTGTGGTGCAGCTGTTTCCTAAGAAACAGCTATTAAATTTCTCCACATTATATTGTAGTGTGTTTTGTTTTCCTAAATTCTGGTGGCAGGGAATAGTACGTATGAAGTTAGTCTCTGGAACGTGTTTTTTCACTCCCTAGAGGAGAATTGCATGAGGTAATGTGTAGTAATGGCTTGGGTGGGGACCATAAGCAATTTAGAAGAGACGAACAGGAACCATGCAACACAGTGAAATTCACTCTTCAGAGTTAGTCTGATCGCTTAAAGATTTAATCAGGATATGGTTTGCAGGGAGAGAGAAGGTCTCCTAGTAGATCAACTGGAAAAATGGATTAGCCTTTGATACATGAGCCCTCCAACTGGTGTGAAGTGGGAGCAGCAACCTTCACTGCTAAATGTGTCGAGAATAACAGTTTTGAGGCTGTAGATCCAAGGCAAGTGAATTAATGCAGTGGGCAATTGCAGCTGAAAAAATATGATCTCGCTTCCTATTATCTTTCTTCCAGTGCTTGTTCCCTCTTGCTACATCCTTGCTGTCATTCATGTCTTGCTCTTGGGCCCCATGGGCCTTTCTGTGAGCTGGCTTAACTTGGAACACTGCAGAATATCATCCAGCAACAAAGCTAAGTCTGTTTTCTGTGTTTCCAAGTGGGCTAAATCTGTTCACAGGCAAGCTCTGCAGCTGTCATTTAGTACACAGTGACAATGTGCATTTCGGGCTGGAGGACAAGAGATTAGAGTTCTTCTACTTGGCAGCAGTGAGATGTTAATTTTGTGCCTTTTGGGGCTGTATGTTGTGGCATGAGCATGTTAGTGTGGGATGATCACATAGTAGAGGTAATTTGGCTAAGTAAAGATGTGCTAACAGGAGAGAAGGTAATAAAGTGGTGATGGGAAACAGAGAGATGGGTGATAGATAGTTTGTGAAGCATATAGATATTGGCCAGGAAGGCCAGGGAGGAAGAGGTATTTTGTACAACCCATATTTCTTCTAAGAACTGTAATTTCAGTTCTTGTGCTCATCTTTTGCAGGACTATTTATGAAGGATCGGAGACCCTCCCATAGCAGTGTTGGTACAAAGGGAGGTAGGGAGATTTCTAATTGCTTGTAGGAAAACACATCCTAATACTAAGCTCACATCTGCACTGGCTTTCTCCAAGTCTTGAAAGCTCTTCAAGGACAGAAGGTTTCCCCTGCCTTCTTCCAGTGAACTCTTGCAGGCTGTACTGCCTTAAGTTAAATTCGTCCTCCAGACTAACCCTTACAAGTTGCTGTTCATAGCTGTTGCCCTTTTTTACACCATAGAGTCATAGAATGGTTTGACTTGGAAAATACTGTTACAATTGAGTCCAACCCTAACCTAACTTTTTCAGGTCTGCTGCTAAACTGTGTCTCTCAGCAACACACCTCTGCATCTTCTGTTTGAGAACCCTTTCAGTGGAGAAGTCCAACCTTAACCTCCCCTGGTGCTACTTGAGGCCATTTCCTCTCATCCTATCACTTGTTACTAGGGAGAAGAGGCCGACCCCTATGTACCAGTGCAGAGTTCGTCTGTGTAACTGTGCTTCAAATAACTGTAGGCTGTTATTAGCCCGTTTGTAAGCTTCTGTTTTGCCCAGCTAACCACTCAGCCTTTTGAGCTCTCCTGCCACGTACTCCTAATCCTGGCTGTCTGTATTGTCTTCAGCAGATGTCTGTTCTCTCTCTCCATCCATTTTGAAGTGAAGGCCTGAAGCTGGTTGCAGCAGTCCAGAGGCAGTCTCGCTAGTGTCAGGCAGAACAGATAATAATTTTCTGTCTTCTCCTGGCCCTATTCCTAATGCAGTCTGGTACGTAGTTTGCCTTATTTGTAAGTAGCCAACACTGCAGGCTCAACTGCACACCTTCTCTCTCACATCCTTTTCAGCAGGGCTGTTGCCCAGACAGTGGGTTCTTAGCCTGAACCCAAGCCTCGGATTGCTGTATGTAGGTGGAGAGCCTGGCACCTTTTCTTGTGGAAGTAGTTGAACAGTTTGTCACGGCCTCTCCACCCAAGGTTCTGCCTTTCATCCTGCTGGCCTTGCGCCTAGATAAGTGTCATCTGCAAATCAGGACAGATGAGAACTTTGGTGGGACTTCTTTGAGGAGTGAAGCTTTACATCCACTCTTTTCTTTCGTTCTGAATCCATTTGGATGTACACCAATTGTTTTCTCCATGGAGTTTTGGATTGTAGACTGAAGTATGTCAGTCTTGGGAAGGAGAGGTGTAGGATCTATAGGCACATTTGTCAGTGGAGGCATGTGAGATCTGTGTTTTCAAAACTCAACTGGATTGATCTAACTAGGTTGATCTACAGCTTGACCAAGCCCTGTGTCACTTCTCACCTCAATATTTTTGTGATTCTGTGTTGTTTAGGTAGAGTTTGTTTTCTTTCTTTTTTTTTTTTTGCTTCAATTGGATTTTGTTTCTTCTGGTGAGTTTATGATTTATAGTAGAAAGTATTCTATTCAGAGATGCATTTCCTTAGAGCCTGTTTGTGCTGTCTGGGGCCATATGCAGATGATCCTTTGCTGTTCTTACTGTCTTTAGAGGCAGATAAGAAAGAGACAGCAGAGAGCTATAATGATGGGAAAGGGCTTCAGAAAAGGAAAGGAAAATGTCAGGCAACAGATAGAAATCAGCTCTGGAGAGCTCAGGATCTTTGAGGATGGCTTGTGTCCAGTTAACGTCAGACTTCAGTAAGACAGGAACTGTAAAAAATGGAAGGAGACATTAAGTCAGCACTGTGGACTGTGAGAAACCAGGCTGAGTCACTATACCCTAGAAGAGGATTACAGAATCCTATTTGGAAAAAACAAGAAACTGGTAAACTTATTATCTAGAATGCTGTTGTCAGCTGGGAACAAGGAGGAGTAGAAAGTATTTGAGCACTTGATGTGATACTGCTTCCTTCTGGAGCTTTCTGCCGGGACCGACAAGTCCTCGAGAGACAGGTCTGGTTAGCAAAGGTGTAGAGTCTGTACTTTGGTTGTGTAGTTGCAATGAAGGTGTGGTTCTGCCTGGTTTATTTAGAATGCAGATGTCACTGTTTTAGTCTGTCCTTAAATAAATTGTGACTGGCAAAAGATATGGTGGATAGTTAAGGTAAATGACACTATAGAGCAGGATTTAAAACAGATTTTCATCTCACCTTCTTCTTTGGCAAACAATAGTATATTGGCTATTAGTAAAAAGACTTACTACATGGTTTGCAATTTCCTTTGGTGTTGTCCTTTCTGAAAATGCATTTTCCGCTATGCAAACATTACCACAGAATTTCCCCTGCTATCACCTCCTTCCTTTTTTCATGAATAGTTGTCATTAGATCCCTGGTGTCTCCATAGTGGTTCATATCTAGTTTTACTCAACCTGGAGTATTTGTTCTTGAGATTGTTCTAGGAAACAGAGTCTTCAAGCTAGTTGTTGCCTGTTTTCTTTCCTTTGTGTCCTTGTAAACAGCTTGTTTCCTGTTTGAGAGGGAAGAAGGCAAAATTTAAACAATTTATTTCTATTCCTGAAGTAGAATCTTCTGAAAAGAAGCCTTTGATAAGTAGTACTTACACCTTGTTTGACTTGGCCTGAGCAGGCATTATTCAGTCTTACTAGGAAGGTCAGCTGCAAATCTGTATCTGGACTGACTCCCTACTTTGGTGCTTAGCAGCATTCCCTGTATTTTCCCTGTAGATGTCCAACCTTCTGGCTTGTATCATGGTCATGGATCAAGAAATCGATGTAGATTATTGAGTCCTGGTTTGTGGCTCATGAGGGATAGTACCAAGTATTGCTGACTTTGGTAGTGCTTGGAGGAAAACAAATCGCTCTGCTCCTCAGAAGGTGGAGGCCAGGGCAATGTCAATGGGAGAACAGTATGTTGGTTTGCTTCCCTTCGATTTGTAGACCTTTTTGTTAAATTTAAGTAATTTCTTGTAGTTCCCCGTGATCCTGGCAGCTGGGAGTGCATGTGTGTATTAAAGAGATTAATGAGCAATAAACCTGTTTCTGAGAAGTGACTCTTCAAGACAAAAGGATGTTGAGTCCTATTATAGAAGTCAAGTGGCTGCAGTTGGCACCTCATTATCTGTTCCAGCTTTGCATTGTTTGTATGAATATGGTGCTGTGAGAGACCAGCAGGGATTTTCCCCTCTGCTGGAATCCAGAAAGTGAAAACTGAGTGGAGTTGGGTCCTGTCTGGAAAAGTCACTAGCTAGGCAGGGCAGACGGGGCAGACAGAGTGGGAGGCAGTTTGTAAAAGCAGAAGTGATGGTGTGTGAGTTCTCTAAGTTAAATCACTAGCTTAATTTATATAGCAAGGTCAGATTCATTAACCCACTATTTCCCAGTCAAATAGAGGCTCTTGAGAAGATCCATCTTGGGGAGCTTTATTCACCCCTCTTGCTTAGCCTCCCTTAGTGAAGCAGACAGCCATGGAAGAAGGGTGGTTCTTCATATACCTCCAACATACAGCAGTGGTTACTCTGGCACATGTACTCGCTCCCCAGACACATTCAGCCTGTTTGGGTTTTGCTTTTGCAAAAGCAAAAGGAAGCCAGAAGAAGGATTGTCTTTCTTTAACCCAGCTTAACTCTTGTCACTATTTCAGGTCATCCATCTGCATTATGGGAAAGAGTAACCAGGGCTGATGCTTACCCTGTCCAGCACTTCTCTTCAGCCCCAGTTTGAGACTTGACTCACTTTGAGCTCCAGCATCAGTCTGGATCAGACACAAAGATGTGCAGTAAGTTAGAGTAGGAAAAGTCAAGGAAGATAGGAGAAAACAGATGGTGGTAGTCAGAGTTGTTTTCAAAAGGTTGAGAGCTCTATTGAGGACCACACAGAATCTGAATACTGGTATTGATAGACTCAGAAATCCTGAAGGCTGAAAGCCATCTTCAGCTTTTCCTTGTATTATAAGACACACAAGAGGAATCTTAAAGAAATCAAAGCTCTAGGTTAATCTGTTCTGTATGAGCAGTTAACAGTATGAAAGTATGCATTTGCTGGCATGTGTGCAAGCCTTCCTGCTCCTAAAATGAGACATTAGATCCCTACCACTTAAAACCCTGAAGTGCAGGAGTGAAAAGGAAGAATGTCCTTCTACCTCTTGTTTCACAGGTCTCTGAAGAATGGGTTATAAAGTATTGTAAAGTTCAGGTGAAAATAGGGCTTATGGAAGCTTCTGCAATTCTCACTTTTTCACCTTACTGAAAGCAAACCCATGGAAAGTTTGGATATTCAGTATGCATTAAGAAAAATGCTCCCAAGTTTTCTGGAAAATAGGAAGGCAAAGAATGTAGTCAATTCATCATATACGTTCTTCTGTATTTAATGAACTAAGGCTTGGCCCCTTTATCTGAAAACCATTTTGTTTTGAAATCAATTTGTATTGAAATAAACTGAAAGTTGCAGCTGTATTTACTTGACTATTGCCTTTTATTAGCCTGTTATCATGTATGTTGTTATAGTAATAATAACTTGTGTCCGAGCCATTGTGCAACAGGTAGACCTATTGCCTTTCCCCAATAAAGTGTGGATTCGTGGGGCAGTGGGGAATTCCTTATCCCTCAGCATTCCAGCATCTGAATGCTCCTGCTTATACTGTAACTACTTCTCAGCATTTAGAAAAGACTCCTGTCTGAAAAATTACCTGGTTTTGAATCTCATAATGTACTTAAATACAGATGCCTTCTATGAAAAGTACTGATGTATAGCTAGAACTATAAGGTTGCAGAGATCTGTTAGAAAGGTGATCTAGTGGGGATCACCATATCAACCATGTGCTTACTATGGACAGGAGAGGAACAGGAGGATGGCGGAGCTGCCATGCAGTAGAGATGGGAGAGAAGTCCACCTTCAAACATGTGCCAAAGGCTTGGTTTCGATTCCCCATTTTCTCTTTGTTTTTTTAGCAAATTCTGTAGATGCTGATTGAATGACACCTTTGGGTGCTTTGCCTGCAAAAGGACTCTTTCAGCTGGTGTTGTAAGCAGACATTTTGCACTAATCATATGTTCTGTCATGTGGGTGCCTAATAACAAACTATACTGGCTGCTCATAATTCCTAGTGCTAAAATTGATTTGCCAGTACTTGGTGCCTCAAACCACAATCAGGTCTTGGCCCGTTTAAGCTGGGCATAGAATAAAAGGCTTATTGACATTTATAAGAAAAGGTTTGCAAGACTGTCTTCTATTTGTGAAGGAATGCCTTGCCAAAAATAGTTATGCTCCCAAGGGATGGAAAATGTGGATGTTCTGAATGTAAGTGTGCTTGTACATGAGGCCAGATATTTGTGTGAGGTTGTGTTTTGGTTCTGAGGGGAAATACTGAAGAGCAGATTTGGGGGCAGAATGACATCACAGTGACTAGCCTGAGGAGAAACAGTATTGTCCTTCTTCAATGGCATTGCTAAATTGCAGTGTTCTTGTATGGTTCAATAGTATACCATAATCCAAAGCACATGCAGAAAATGCACAGAAACTATTTAAAAGCAGATGTGGCGTATTTTCAGAGCTTGGTATTGCAGAAGTGTTTTCATTGTCTACTCAGGACGAGGCACTTATCCCCATGCTATAATTTAATTGTTGGTGAGTTGGGTTTTTTTGCACAAACTATTTTCTCCTGCTCTGTATGCCATGCTGTTAAAAGTATTTGTTACTCATTTCTATTTTCAGGTTCAAAGTAAGCAAGAGAAGAAACCTGGAACTTCATCCCCAGCCTCTTTGAATTCCACGGTTAGCCCATGCTCTCTTCTGCCTGTGAATAAAGCAGCCAGCAGTACGCCTTTGTCGATAAACATTCCACGTTTCTACTTCCCTAAAGGACTTCCGAATGTCTGCACTAATCATGAAGAAATCATTGCCAGGATTGAAGAAGCCTTTAGAGAGTTTGAAGATGAGAAAGCAAACATCTGTGAAATGGGGAAAATTGCTAAGGTAACTGTTCTGTAGGGGGTTTGTAGGGTGTTTTAATCTTGGGTTTGTTTTGTTTGGGTTTTTTTGTGGTTTGTTTTTTTTTTGTTTTTTTTTTTTGAGATGAAGCCTGAAACTAAAACTAATAAAGTATCTCACAGATGTTTTCATTTTTAGTGAAATAAGAACCAATCTCTTTGCTCTGAATAGTTTTGTTTAGGTTAAGAAAATAGTAAGCAAAAGAGTTCAGGGTGCTGTTTGTAAGATCTGATGTGTTTGCTCTTTCTTGTGTTGATTTGCGATCTTACAGGAGTCTTACCAAGTGCAAATTGTATTTTTGTTTTGGTGTTCCTTCATAGTCACGTTCAGAAGATGACAGAAATTTAGTCTGCCCCTTCAGGTAGTGCCAGCTACCTTCTTTGTGGTTAGCTGTCCCACTAATCTGAATGCAGTTTATTGAAGCGTTGCTTGAGAAAGCAGTTTCCAGCGTACACCTCCTTGGATATAGAAGAGGGAAATGCTTACTCAACCCTCATCCACTGAGATGCATATGTTCAATATCCATAATGCAGGTGTCAGCAGACTTGGAGTTGTTACAGTCTGCTAATGAGTTCTTGGCTTCAGGGAAGAAAACACAGAACTTGTGTGGGAGCATGATGCATATGGGTGGTTCTATTTTCTCCTCCTTCAACCATGGATTTTAGTAACGCTGATCTAAAACTAGCAATTGTCAGACACATCTCATATGTTTGCTTTGCCTTGAATGCAGCTTTAGCACTGTAGATTGAGCAATGATATTTTGCCCAAGAGGAGCACTTGTTTTCCAAGAAGGAAAACCTGTCTGAAAGGAGAGAATAGGTTGGGTTCTTGTTTGTTTGGTTTTAGAGGAATTGAGTGGCATTCTTTATAAACTGTTCTTGAAAACAAACAGAAAACAATCTTTGCTTAGCTAAGAAAAGGTTTGAATTTTTTTTTTCTTTTTCTTTTTTTTTTTTGTTTAATTTAATGACAAGACAGACAACTCTGTGTGACCTGTCATACTCAAACTGGGAAAAGCTGGAGGGTGGTGTAGAAGAGACCTCTACCTTTCTGTCTGGTCTCTTCACCTGTCTATGGGATTATTGATAATTAGGAGCTCTGAAATAAATGTAAGAGAACAAGCTATACAAAGGAAACAATGGAAGATAAATGCCATTCTTTCCTCAGAGTAGCTAAGCATCTGTAGAAGTACAGTTATCTGACATGGTTGGTTAAATCTGAAAGCAGGTCTTATGCTGATTGGTATTCCCAAAGACACATGCAGACCCAGACAGAAAGTTGAGAATGGACTTGCAGGATAGTCTTGGTTAGCAGATGTTGTGACAGTGTCTCTGTGTAGCATCAGCTGTGCTCCTTCCAAGGCCTCTGTTCTGATGATGTTTTGATATTTTTTCTCTGGAGTCATGAAGGTGATGAGAAAATCCTTTGTGATAAGGAGGAGGTGTCTTTAAGGTGTCAGCAGCAGAGTGTTTGAAACCGTTCTCAAACCTGGTTTTCTGAAGCATTAAGAGTATAAAATGCTTGAGATGTCATTGATTGTTATTCAGAAAGCTAGCAGCCTCTGCAGATGCTGGTTAAAAAGTTGTCTGGGGACAACTTTTGCCAGAATCAGCCTTTTTTCTGAGTTTGCTTCCAGCTTTTTATTATCCTGATGAGTTCTACCAGTGTTGGGAAAATGGACTGTCGTTGTGGAAGGCACTGCATTGAAACCTGTGAGAGAGGAATTATTTCACCTTCAGACATTTAATCATTAATTGTCCATAATTAGAGTTTAAGTTCCTTTGCTTTCAGTGAGAAGTCAGCCTTTTCCTAGCCTGACAGGACATACTTTTCAGCTACTTAAAGTCATATGACGAAGCAGAAAGGTACTGGTGGATTCTGCACCTTGGCTTGGCATAAATAGCTTTTTGACTAACCTGTGTCCCATGACAGCTTGATTTCCCTTACGTAAAAGTCTGAATGGTGAATTTGATGTGTAAACAAGCAGACAGCTCTTGTGACTGCTTTCATATTCATCTTTGTTCTGGTGTTTGATTACAGATATGTGGCTGTCCACTCTACTGGAAAGCACCTATGTTCAATGCATCAGGAGGAGAAAGGACAGGATGTGTGTCTGTACACTCATTTGTATCTATGTGGAGAAAGTGAGTACAGCAGATGCAAAACTCTTTCTGGAAAAAGAGAACAGACTGAGAGGTTGTTTGGGGTTTTTTTTGTTTGTTTGTTTGTTTTTTAAACAGCAGACTTCTCACTTTCTCAGTTTTGAAATAGTCTCTTTTGTAGAGGAAAATAAATGGCTCAATCTCCATCAGCTTTTCTTTCCCAAACACCCCTGAATGCTTATGTCCTTGCATAGGTGATGAGATCTCTTGGTCTGGTTGTCATATCAAATCCAGTAATGCACTAACCAGAAGTATGTCAGCTGTTCTGAGATGGCTGATAGATGGCAGTGGATTTTGCATGTATTTCTCTCAGGCTTTCATGCTGCTACACTAGTGTGCTAATTAAGCAAGTCCTGTTTGGGAGTGGGGTGAAGAGGTGCTTGGCAGTGTTGTTATAGGACAGGAAAGAGAAAAGTAAAATAAAAAAGCATCATACAAGTGAATGCACTGGGAGCTTTAGTAGCTATTGCCTTCCTTAAGCATGCCATATAATAAATCTGTGGGGCTTGTCAGTCACTTCCACATACCATTGTCAAAGCTTCTTTTTGAAACCGAGAGGTCTGCCTATATTGTGCTTGAAGTCAGAGGTGAGAGGTGGAGCAGGTTTGCTCTCTTGTCTGGCCTTCTTTTCCCTCCAGGGCAACTCAGCCTTGAGTCTACTTTGTGAAACACCTGAACAATGTCTTCATGCCATATCCAGAGAGAGTTCTAATTTTTTTACTTTATGGTTGTTCTTCAGATTCTTGAAGTAGCCTTTAACTCTGAGTTCCCAAAGTATTTCCTGTGATATTGTCAAAATAGCTTGTAGTTACTCTGGCAAAATTGCAAAAATGTTAGAGGTGACTGTGAACAGTAAGTTTCTCTTGACATACAACATTTTTTCTTCCTTAGGTTCCTCCAATTAGTCCTAATTAATCCCCTATGTATGATACCACATATTTTCATTCCTGACTTTCACATCCTTCAGATATTTGCAGCCTGAGGTTACGCCCTTCTGTATTCTTTTAACCAGACCATTTCCAAGCCAAGTTTTGTATGTCTTTTCTCACTTCAATTGCTCTTTTAAAAAAAATGGTTTTGGTTTGGTTTTCTTTTTCCTTTCCTCTTCCCTTTTAGCAGTTAATTTTTTAAACATTTTCTGGAAACATGATAGAAATATAACATTTCTGGTGAACTTAAACTACACTTACCTGAATACAAGCACAACTTTAAAACAGGTATCTTGAATCGCCGATGCCTATTTTCAAGCATCTTCCTAGGTGACCTGACTCTTCAAAATGCTGCATGCATACTTATGTAATTTGTAATCATTTGGAATTGCTAGGTATTCAATACTTCTGAGCAACAAACTAAAAATTTCATTTTAAAAATTACTTTGGGATTCGTCTTTACGTGCCTGACTTTTGTTTGGGTTTTTTTAAAGTTAAAATGTTAGCACAAGTTTTCTGCAGCTGATCTAGAATGTATTTGTTAATATGAATGTGCAGCTAACAGGATTGCTTGTCAGCTACTAAATATTTTCCTTTGTTTTTCATCTTGGAAGACTGACTTACAGAGGAAGAAAGTTTGGTTTTGTTTTTTGGGATGAGTTGGTTGGTTTGTTTTTTGTGAAGGGTGATGAGGTCAGAATTAGCAGCAAACAAGTTACAGTGTGATCTCTGCAGGAAAGCTACAGGCATTTCAGCACTATGTTTGAATATAAGTTTGTATGCTTTCAGGAGAGAAGGAGGTGAATAATCAGTTGTAGTAAATAATTAACAATGCGTTTGCATTTTTGTGGTTAGTAAAGAATGCAGGGTAATTTTCTGAGTAATGGATTGTTTCCTTCATACTAAGTGAACACCTTTGCGTTTAACATATCCAAATGTTCTGTTCTGTTCCAGGGCTTCAGTAGTGCTATGGTTAACTGTCCTGAAGTTTCTGTTTTCAGGAGTATTTCTGTTCAGAATGAATTAAGTAACTGTGATGCCTTTTGACCACTGTTGTACTTTGGATTAAAAGAAAGCAGACACAAGAACTAGTGTCATAGGAGAAAACTGTCAACCTAAGGAATGAGTTTAAATGCTTCTCTAGAGTCTCAGTCCTACTAATTCTTTCATGAGGCTATTCCTGTAACTTCGGTGGACAGCAGCCAGCTCAGCTGTAATTAACAAGGGATGCCCTCTTTGGTACCCTGTTTTTCCCTTTTGTGGAGTGATTTCTCTGGTTGAAACTTTAGTCACTGTAGTTTGGCAATACCCTCAAATATTGAAAAACAGGAATCTTTAAGGTCCCTTCCAACTCAGACTGTTATGTGATTAAATTGGAGAGCATGTGTGTTATGGCATCCCACTAGGTTGATCCTGTTGACTTCCAACAAGATCAGAGCGCATGTAGCACTTTGAAAAGTCAGCTAACTTTCTGAGATGTGGTGGAACCAAAATGAGAACTGTCTCCAGTAAGCAACTGTTTACTACACCGATGTTAGCATGGAAGAAGTTCCACTGGGTGAAAGTACCTTAGTGTTGCTGTAAGATTTGAAGATGGGTGCTGGTATTCTGAAGTCAATTTCACGTAAATCAGTGTAGATGTATTGCATAAACTAATAAGGTACTTGCGTCCTGTAAGGAATGAAGTGGTTGAAGTGACTTCTTCTCTTTTGTAGAATCCTGCGTAACTGCCATGATGATGCATCCAGATTCACCTACCTTTTAGCAAAGCCTAGCTGTGACTATTTAGAGCAGGAGGACTTCATCCCACTGCTTCAGGTACCTTCAAAAGCTCAGCAGTGAGTGGCTGGGGAAAGAAAACTGTGTTTATTTTGTAACTTCTTTATTTTCATGGCTTTAAATGTTTACCAAGGACATGCAGACCTTTGGCTTGAGGAGCATCTGGGTGGGGTTTATTTCGGAGTGGAATAAAATTAAGTATTTTAAGTGGATTACTTTGTATAAGTGCTAAAGTTGCTGAGGACTGTCAAAACTTTATTCAGCCTCTTGTTAGGATTCATATTTATCGGTGCCAAGTAACCAGGCTGAAATTTGCAAATTTGCCCCATTTTTCTAGATGGTTACTGGGGGAAAATGAGTGGTGCTGTTGGTACTCAAGGACAACATTAGAAGTGTTGTGAAAGTTGCTTGAAAAAACAATTGAATTTGTGTGGCAAGACTGTCAGATACACTCAGTATCATGTGGAAACCTTTGCAAAAAAAAAAAAAAAAAAAAAAAAAAAACCCAAAAAAAACCCCATTTTTTTTTGGCTTTGAAATGCCTTTTAANCCCCATTTCTTATTGGTCTGTGAATGCCTCTTAACCTGCTAGTGCACAAGTCTTGCTGCCAATTTATTTTTTCCTAATATTCAGACTAAACCTGGCTTCATTTCTTTTAATTCCCATGTGGTATTTTTAAGAAAGCAAATTATCATTCTTTATTTGTGGCCATTCAGGGAGGCTCTGGATAGGTTTAGGGTTTCTTCATAATTTCTCTCTAAATCAGGTCCAGCTGCTCCTCTGATCATGTTGATACTTTTTCTGAGCTTTCCCACATATTCCTAGGTTGTTTACTCTGTGTTTACATCTGTGGAGATGATGCTTTGAGGAAATTTTTTGACTATGCTGGATATTTGTGTCAAACAAACTGGGACTGGGATGAGTAAAGATTCTCATGTTCCTTTTTCATCTGCTCTCAGCTGAGCACACTGCCTTTCCTGATTGGTTGCACCTCTGCTGCTTAACTACTGGTGCAACCAAAGGTACATACAGTCTTGTTCATCAGTCAAGCAGTGAGCAGCAATATTACACCATCATATCAGACATGAAGTTAGACTGTCCAAAACTTGGTCATATCACGCTCCTAAAAGCACTGCCTGCTCTATTCTTTTGCCGTGTTATGATATAGGCAAAGCAAAGCTTTGAATGCTCATTTAAAAGGTTGAGAAGTCAAGCATATAGAAATTACACTTTGATTCAGAAGGGTTCCAAGGTGACTAATTAACTATCTGAGCAGTTTCTCCACGTTTTTGGTCATTTGGTTCTTGGTAGATTTGGCATCATGAGCCAGTGGTCAGCTTAAGAAAAGCTGATCTTGAGAAAAAGGCATCTTCACAGGTAGTTCAAGTAAATTTTGGAAAAGCACCGATCGTATCTGCTTGAGTTCTGAAGCTCACAAGAGCTTTCATTGTTGTTGAGAACGCAAAAGGTGTCTTTTTCAGCCTGTTAAGGAATGCTTATTTCTGACACCTAGCTCTAATAAGTATTAATATCTTCAAAGAATGGAGAGAAAAAAACATGTATCTTGGAGAGGAGATAGTTGCATGGTCAACTAATCTTTTTTTCTCATTCAATGAAAATGGAGTTTTCATTTACTCACTAACTCTCTTCCTTTGTTTTTCTGTCCTTAAGTAAATCAAAATGGCCCTACAGGTGCGTATTGCCCAAAAATGTATTCTACTTTTAATTCTAGAAGGTTCACTTAATCTATAAAGTGATGTCATTTCAGTTTTATTTTTAATGTTGCAAATACAGTTACAAAAGTACTGGTTTGTAAACCCAGTAGCATCTAAACACTGGAAGGTGAAGAAAATCTATTTCACTTTATTTGGTCTTATCTTACAGGATGTGGTGGAAACGCATCCTGGCCTGACGTTCCTGAAGGACGCTCCAGAGTTCCACTCCCGGTATATTACGACGGTAGGCTGGCTTCTTTGATCTCCTGCGATACTGCTGTACCAACCCTGGCTTTTGTGGTTTGTTGCTGTTGCCATCAGCATATCTTTAAGTTGTTTTCCAAAAATATAGGTGTTTTTAATATTCCTGGCAATGAGTTATCTTAAGAACTACTTCCAAAAGAAAAATTATTCTGCGTGTATGGACAAGAGGTTACTCAAAAGGTTAATAATGAGTCTTTCTGGTCTTAAGTAAATCTATAAAACCAAGGTTTTTTGCCTTTAATGGTGGTGAAGTAAAATGAGAGGGCCTTCTTTGGTTTTGGATAGCTGTGAAGTTACTCCTAATTCTGCTGAGACAAGGATGGCTGTATGTTTGAAGTTTTCTCTCTCTTAGGCATGGAGAATCTATGGCTGTTCTGTGGTACAAAGCATCCATTACACTCAGGCATCTGCCGTCCAACTCTCCTGCCACACACTCTTGCCAGAAAGCCTGTCTTATCTTTCTGAGTCTCTCAGCTTTTGTGACTACTGTTTGTTGTTGGGTTTTGTTCTGTATCTTTGCTCCAACTTTCCAGCTAGGTCAGTGCTTTGCCTGAATGAGTTTGTAGGGTTTAGCTTGTCTCATGTTGAGTATAAATCTGGATAAAAGGTATAAATGTTAAGGTGTTTCATCTCTGCAGCAGTAGCAAAGTCAAATAATGACAGGCCCAATGGGAGCTGTATCCTATCAGGGCTCAAAGGCTTAGAGTTTCTCCTATTTGCTTGCCAGGGTCTGCATGAGGACCAGCTGCACCACATACTGGCAGCTGGGAGGTTACTGGCAGACACAGGCTTGTTGCTTTCCTGTAAGGAGCAGATGGCATAAAGACTGCTGCTCTGGGCAAACCCTAAGTGATGATGCTAATGTTTTATGAAAATGTGTAACAAAAATTAATTTTGTTTTAAATGCTCTCGAAGGTGACAGTGAACATCAATCACTATTTATAGTATTGATAGTATATTATCAATGCATTTAATCTCCATGGAGCAAGGCAAGAGATGCATCAAGTGTAGTTACAGGTATAATAATGGCCAGGGAATTATGGAGGCATATGAATGTGTGAGTGTTAAAGGTGCCTGTATTTGGTGTTTCAAGCATATGGAGGGGAGAAAGCTGAAAGACTTAAGGTCACATTATCATCAGTTTCTGACTGCAGTATCACCCAGTTTGCTGGTGAGGTCAGGATACAATGTTTAGTTGTCTTGGTGCTGTCTGTTGGGTGTGCATCTGCCTTTCCAGGTTCCTCTTCTCAAGTCACATGCTGTTCCTGGGCCCAGGGCAACCTCAATGAAATTCAACAAGGCCAAGTGTAAGGTCGTGGGTCAGCACAATCTCAAGCACAAATCCAGGCTGGGTGGCGAATGGCTGGAGAGGAGCCATGAGGAAAAGGACCTTGAGGTCTTGGTTGATGAAAAGCTCAACATGAGCCTGCAGTGTGCGCGTGCAGCCCAAACAGCAACTGAGTCCTGGGCTGCATCAAGAGAAGCATGGCCAGCAGGGCAAGGGAGGGGATTCTCTCCCTTTACTCTGCTCTCCCGAGACGCCATCTGGAGTACTGTGTGCAGTTCTGGAGCCTCCAACAGGTGAAGGACATCAAACTGTTGGACTGAGTCCAGAGGAGGGCCACGAAGATGATCAGAGGGCTGGAGCACCTCTCTTACAAGGACAGGCTGGGAGAGTTGAGGCTCTTCAGCCTGGAGATGAGGCTTTGAGGAGACCTTATAGTAGTCTTCCAGTATCTGAAAGGGGCCTATAGGAAGGCTGGGGAGGGACTATTTACAAGGCCTTGTAATGACAGGATGAGGGGTAACGGGTTTAAACTGAAAGAGGGGAGATTTAAACTGGATGTTAAGAAGAAGTTCTTTCCAGTGAGGGTGGTGAGACACTGGTACAGGCTGCCCAGGGTGGTTGTGGATGCTCCCTCCCTGAAGGTGTTCAAGGCCAGGTTGGATGAGACCTTGAGTTACCTGTTCTAGTGGGAGGTGTCCCTGCCTATGGTGGGGGGTTGGTGGGGAGTTGGAACTAGATGTTCTTTGAGGTCCCTTCCAACCTAAACTATTCTATGATTCTATGGTTTTTCAGGGACTAATGGAGGGAACAAGGGCAAGAAACAAATGTAGAGTAATCCCTCAAATGACCACCTTTGCACTTTTTTCTCACAGAGGTGCAATGCGTGTTCTGATCTGAGAGACCAGCTATATGAAGCTGAGTTTCCATTTCAAGATAACTGAGGTTCAGACTGCTGCAAAAAAGGGCCTCATCTTTTCCTTCCTTTCTCTATTTCCGCAATTTTACCATGTACCTGTGAGAGGTCTTGGATGGTCACCAAAGAGCAGTCACGGAACCAGACCCTTCATAAGTACTTGAAGATCCATAGTGCTTCTTCATTCTACTTGTCTCTGCTGTGCTCTTCAACTTCAGTCTGAGCCTCTTGCAGTACTCTGACAGAGGTGGTTTCCTAGGCTTGTTCCCAGGCAGCCACAAAACAGTGGTGCTTGTGGTTGAGGTGAATGGTGTGCTGTGGTTAATCCTACAAAGCTGTGATGTCCTTCACAGACTCCTCATACTAGCAAGACAATGTTCTTCTGGGTGTCTCTGCCAACACACAGTTTCCTTCTGAGCTCAGCATGTTTGGCCTTGGCCAGATGACTCCATTGGAACAGTTAAGATCTTGGGAGACTGTGTGTTGGGTCAGATTGTTCTCAACTGAAGTGGCAGTACTTGGCCCATTGCAGTAGTGGCTGTCCTGTCTGATACCAGGAGTTCCTAATTCTCACATCTCTTTTCATGGACGCTTTGGCGCTTCCTTCCCTAATGGTACAAAGTTCAGTATTTCCACCAGGACGCAATGAAGGAAATAGCTTTGTTCTTGGATTTTGAGACTGCTTGGATACTTTTGATCCCTAGAAGGTAGAGCGCTTTATACCTCCTTATGGACACAGTGCAGGAATTACATCTGATTTTGTGTTACAAACGAGAGCCATAAGGAGACATTGGCTTTTGTGTACATTCCTGGGTACAATAGCTCTTAGTTGAAATCACCTGCAGACTGAGCTAACAGTCTAGTATGGGTAAGAGATGTGTGCACTTCTCTTTCTTTCTTTTTTTTTTAACCTCACCTACCCTTCTGCACCTTCTAGAGGTGCCTTTTGGATACAATAGGCCCTAATTTTATCTGTATCATTACCTATGAGCCATTGCACTGCCAAGATATTAAACTACTTGTGTTTCTTTCAGCAGAAACCAAGTCCTGAAGCTGATGAAGAGTGCAGAATATCACATGGCATTTATTGTAAAAGCTTTAAAATGTGACTTCTCACAGACAGTTCAAACAAGGCTCAGAATTAGCACAGTGTGTTGCTGCTGAAAAGCTAAGCCAAAGAAAAATGACTTGGCAAAACATTGCTTGTTGACAAATGCTTCAGCTTATGCAGTATCACCAATCCAAATGTGTAAGGGGAGGATGGCCTACAGGGTTTAATAAAGTTTTATGGCCTTTTCCAGAAATGGTATTGCTGTTGCTCTTCTATGGGAGGACTGGGGAGGTCTGGAACTATCCCATCAATGGTTTGCGTCCTGGAGGTAGATTACATGAGAATAATGGGCAAATAGTTAGGGGCTCCCCCCTTCCAAACGCTTATATGCATCATTCAGAATAATCTTCCACACTGAAAAACGAAGCCAGTTATGGCTTTCAGTAAAGCATAACTGACAAGTGTGGCCTGAATGCTGCAAATCATCCTGTAACAGTCTTCTGGGATGTTTCCCAAATGCTGGGCTTTTAACAGCCGGCTTTCACAACCTCGAAAAGAAAGTATTAATACTTTATACTGATACGTACACGTTGTACTGTCCATTGAAGTTGCACCACTATTTGAGTAATACAGCCTTCACTGGGTGACAGGACATGACAAAACAGGTGAAAAGAGATGTCACTGTACCTCTGAATGCCTTATTTTTACAGCTAGGTGAGGAGAGAACAGATGGAACATCTTCATCAATATGGACTGATAGAGAGACAATTTCTTACATATCACAAACAGGGATATTTTGTTGTCTTTTATTACCCTGCAGTCAGAGGAGAAGAAAAATTGCTGGTTTAGGGATCTTTTTCTGTTTCTTTGGATTGTTGTTTGTTTTGGTTTGGTTTTTTTCTGAGTTATTGGAATGGTGTGAGAACTCTGTATCTTTAAGAACTGCTACAAAGTTGTCAGGTGTGATAATGGGTTATGTATGAGGTGAGACCCGCTTCAGTCTCTGAGCTGTTGTGCAATCTAGAAGCAAAGGCCAAACAAAATCCAAAAATAGAGTTCAGAATGGCAGGGACTGCCAGAGGCATTAAAGAAGAAATAAACATAGAGCTGTATTGTGCTTAAGACCAGAAAAGATCATTGTGATTACCTAATCTGATCTCTTGCATTACACAGGCCATTACAATAGAACATTGCTCAGTGATTGCTATAATTAGGATAGAGTTTGTTTGTTTGTTTGTTTTTAATTGAATTGACACCTAATTTTAGGAGGAAGTCCATCTTTGAAGTCTGGAGTATAAGGAGCTTGCAGTGTTTCTTTGGGAATTGCCCCAGTGTGGTTACTCAGTGGCAGTGTAAAAAATGCATTCTTATCTAGCTGATTTCAGCTTTTAGTTATATATTTCATGAGAGACAAAGTCTGCTGTCCCACATCTCCTACGTAGGCTTTTAAGGACCAGGATAGCTACCAATAGGTGTCATATTCAGCTAGGTTGAATATATTAGTGTTCTCTCTTCAGGATCATTCTGAGTCCTCAAATAATTCTTGTTACTCTTGATATTATTTGTGTTCCTCAGCATTTACTATCTCGCTAATCCATGTATTCCAAAGCAGACTGCAGGCAATAATTTCATCCTTGGTTCCAAATCTGTTCTGAACTAAGAAACAGTGCTTGTGTGACTCAGTCAAAGCATGGCTTCTAAATGGTGATTGCCCACTTGAAGATAGTTCTAGCTAAGAAACAAACCCATCCCATTTTTTTTTTTAACTGGATCTATCACAACAATTCATTTATTGTTGTGTAAAGTGTTTTGTGTGTGTGTTGGAATAGCATGTACTACTAAGGTTTAAAAAAATTCTGTGATAATAATGTTAATGTGACACCAGAGACATCAAAGGTTGGTTTGTCTTAGCTTTGGTTGACAGAATTATATTCCCTAGATTTCAGTGCTGGTAGTCAAATTAGTTATATTTCTAATTTCTCTTGCTGAAGTTGGTTGTTTTCCCCTGTTGTATTCTCAAATGTACTTGATCATATATTTGCATTTCCTCCCACTTTGTAATATTTGCCAAGCTAAGGAGGAGCCAACTAGGAAGTGCTCAGCTTGCTTTTTTAGGTACTTGGCAGTGTTCTCAGTCTCATACAGTGAACTGTTTCTCTTGAGTCCTCAGAATTCTGTCCATCTCCCCCTCCCCCATGCTTTTTGCTCACTTTCACTAGAGGAAGATCAATAAAGGAGACAAATGAGGTTGACACCTACCTAAGATAATGCAGACAGATAATCTGTTGCTTACTTTCATTGGAGCCACCGAGAGGATGAGGCATTGTTATAGATACAATGGATCAGACATCAGCTGTGGTTTTCATTTACATGTCCCATTTCCTCTTCATAATTTTTTTTCAAGATTTTTTTTTTTCTTGTGCAGGACACTTTCAGTTGAGATCCATGCAAGCTACAGTGCCTAAAACCTGCAAAATCTCATTTTCCAAGTGCTTCATCAGCACTTTGGACATACTTGCTGACATAAATAATGCATCTGCATGCTCAAATGTGTGAATTAAGAGTAGTGAAAATATTTGCAGAGTGGAAATAGATAGTACTGTTTCAGGAACAAATGTGTTTGGATTTTTTTTTCAGACTGCATAGTGAGTTAAGGATAGTAGTAGCTATGAAAAAGATCACAAATCAGTTTTCAAAGGAGTCCCCTTAGAATGCATGAATAAACAAAAATAAGTTTCTGTATTTAAATTCCCAAGATGGTGTATTTCAAGAGCACTGTTTGTGTGTTGCAGGTTATACAGAGAATATTCTACACAGTCAATCGGTCCTGGTCTGGGAAGATCACTCTAACAGAGCTGAGGAAAAGCAACTTCTTGCAAGTATGTTGGTTTCTGCCTGAGAAAGATACAGTATGCATCATACCTTTGTTCCTTTGACCTGTGTACTAAACAGTGAGGGAGCTCAGCCTGGATTGTAGGGCAGAAGTCCAAAGGCTCAGTGCCAGGAGAGTGCTGGAGCTAGTGGAGGAGTTGAGATGAGAGAAGACCAAGGACTGGTGTAGCCAGGAGTGCACTGATAGGTCAGGGGCAACTGTGCACCTGTTACAGTACAAGCTACACCAAGCAGATTGGCTGTTGGCTCCTAACCTGGCCAAAAAGGAATGGAAGCAAGACACAGCAGTGCACCTTTAAGTGGTTTGTTGAGCAGCCAAGAATAGCTGCTGGATTGCCTTGAATATGTGGGGATAGAAGAGCCAATTTCCTGATGCCCAACCAGCCATTAGCCCACTGACATTTGGTCAGGCATGTCATGCTGTGCAACTGCAAGATCCTGAGTCTCGTGAGCTGATTACCACTTCTGCAGTAGGCCTTTCAGAAAGTTTAATGAATGAAGCTTCATTCTTGTTATGATCTCTGTGATGTATCCTTATGTTGGGCAGAGGTTTCAGGATTTGCATCTTGGCGCTTTCTATATTTTTCCCAAAAGAGTAACAGCTTGTAACAAGATGGGTGTGTGTTTCTTCTCCCTAGTACAAATTACAGGACAAGAGGAAATACTGTACCAAAGGAGGTTTAGGTTGGATATTAGAAGAAACTTCTTCAATGAAAGAGTTCTCAAAAACTAGAACAGGCTCATCAGAGGTGGCTGAATCCCAATCCTTGGAATGTTTAAAAGACACAGAGATGTGATACCAAAGGACATGGTTCTACCAAGCCTGGTGCTAAGTTGGATAATGGGTTCGGCTCAATCTTAGTAGGTCTTACCTAACTGAAGCAATTATATGATTCTAAGTTAAAACTAAGGCTGCTCACCTCCAGCCCAACCTAAAAAGCAAAAATGTCTTAAGCCTGAAAGCTTATGGGCTTGGCGAAAGCATTGAGACTTCTCTACTGCATCCTGTTCTCTTTTCCAGATGTAGTTTGCTTTCATCCTCAGAAGTCTCAAGCATGAATTCACACTCTTCTCCCTTTCAAACATAATCTGCCCAACTGATCACATCAACTAATGAAAAAAATCACCACTCCCTTGGATTGTCTCTTACCAGTCAAGCCCTCTGATCCCAAATCCTACCTACCTCTATTACAAACAAATCCTCAAAAGTTCCCATTTACTCACTTATTTTCTCTCATTATACACTGGCCTGTATCCTTGCATCTCTACTTCTGCCTTTAATCTCCTGCAGGATGGCAGTTCAGCTCTGAGACCAGATCTGCTGAACCAGACCATTTTGGTTAGGCAGTGGTTTGCTGCATGTGTAAATAATGTATTTTGGCACAAACTATAAAAGAAAATAAATCAGTTACTGAAACCCTACCCAAGTGATAATAATCTGCAAAGAAATGGAGAGACCCATAAAGAATCTGGAGAGGCTAGTGAGTGACTGAGAAGAGTTTTTTAGACTTAAGTGTCACCAGGTTAGAATATTGCAGGTCTGGCAGTGTCATCCTGTCGTGTCAGCATGACACTTTACTGAACCTGGTGGATGTCAGGATGTGAGACTCATTGAAAATCAGTTGTGTTCCTCAGATGTGGAGATAACTGCAAGTTGGGCTTGAACTATCAATACCTACATACAGCACAGCACAGATACAACTCCCTGGGATAAGTCCTAGGCAGTGTTTCGCCTCCTTCCTTATGAGAGGCAGTAAGCCTCAGACCTGTAGCTTACTTGAGTCTTAGCTTTTTCACATTCTGGCAGCCATGATTTATTAGACTAAAGGCTGTGTGGTGTCCCGTGGCCTCAGCACTAGGAGAAAGGCAAGCAGGGTGGTGGCACTGGTAAACATCCAGTACCCTTCTGCGGGTGGGAAGGTAAAGTGAAGGTGAGAGGTAGGTGTGAAGTGGGAATGAAACAAGAGCATTGTCATTAAATGTTTTCGAACAATACATGTTAGCATGTCATGGCTGGAAATGTATTGAAGCCTCTTAATTGAACCAGGTTAATTCCTGTCAAAGACAACCCAGGAAAATCAATGTTACTGATTTGATCTGCTTGGGATCCATCCTTCCTTCCCTAGTCCAGTCATGACTCTGGAGCAAGACTTGACTTTGCCCTTCAGGAGCGAGGCAATGGTGTATAATGTGTAAAGGTATAAATTGATTCCTATGGAGGACCATGGACTTGCTGTTGTAAATCATTCTAAGAATTTCTGGTGCAGGTCAAAACTGTTTCACAAGTAACAGATCCCACCTGAGACAGCAGTTATGCTCCTGTTTCTCTGCCTCACTCTTTACTGTAGCTGAAAATTAGCAGAAATTGTTCAGAGGAGTAACTGAGATATCTGCATACATATGTTAGCTAGGATGGCCAAGCCAGATGCTCCACAAGTGCCTGGTAAAGAATGCAGCAAGAGAATCTCATATAGGGCAAAAAGGTTGTGTTTTGGAGAAGCTCTCAGTGCTGTGTTCACCCAACTTCCACAGAGGTTGGAGGGCTTTGGCTGCTCAACCGCATCTTTGTCTTGGTTTAATGTGCTGGTTTGAGGCTAGTTGGAATATTTTAATGAGAAAAATTAGATTATAGGCTGTGAAAAGAAAACAATCGTGATGTCTACTTCGCTCATAGTTTTGCTGAGATGTATAAAAGCAAGGACAGAAACATACATAAGACAGTCTGTCTGTCAGAGTCTGTGTCTGTGTCTCTCTCTGGCTTCTGCTCAGATTCTGTGTAACCCAACTAATCATTCTGCTTCTAACCCCCTTGTCAATCCTCCCAACTCACCTTGCATGTAAGACCGATTCTGGGATAAGAGAAGGGGTGGAAAGAAGGTGGAAGGGTGATTGGGAGCTCCTCCTGGGGACTCTGATTTCTGGGAGGGGTATTGTGTTGCTGCATTACTTTTAACTTGTGTATTTCTGTATAGAGCTGTAAACATTTGTAATATATTGTAAGTATCTCCTTGTATATTGTGCTTAGCTGTGAATATAAAGCTTCGTTCCTTAACTTCCAGACAGCTGAGTCTAGTCTGGACTCATTGTGTGTGGGGGTGGGTAACTCCCAAACCATCATATTTAACTTCCCATTTTATTCGTACTCTTTCAGACTCTTGCTCTCTTGGAAGAAGAGGATGACATAAATCAGATCACAGATTATTTTTCCTATGAGCACTTCTATGTTATATACTGTAAATTCTGGGAGCTGGATACTGACCATGATCTCTACATCAGCCAGAAGGATCTGGCTAGGTACAGTGATCAAGGTATGCTGCTTGCAAGCTTTGGTGGGACAAAGCAGATGGCTGAACATAGCAAGTTCCTAATAAAGAGTAAAGCCTAGCTCTGACTTGATGCCTCAAAAAAATGTAAATAGAACCAGCTATAGGGGCTTAGAAAAGGAGAAATGCAGTACAACCTCTGTTCTGTGTAAGGAGCTTGAGAAGGAGCTTCTGTTACAAGTGGTTCATTGCCAGAAGAACAAGATGAAATAATGTCAAAGCTTGATTATTATTTGCTATGGGGTTTGCAGCAGTTTGGAAGTAGAAACAAGGACAGTTCTGCGAGTACTTCAGAAATTGTCAAAGTGCAATCTCCTTATGTGTGAAGAAATTCTGAGTCCAACGAAGCTTGGTGAATTTCAATTTGCACATGCCTTCTGAAGAATCAGTTCAGTGTGAAACTCCTTTCTACTAGTTGAGTTGAGTCTAAGTTTTCAAAGGTTCAAGGGCCATGCTAGGTTAATGCAATACAAATCCACAAAGGGCTACAAAATCCAAATGTGCTTGTTCTGTATGTGTTGTGCTAGATGGAGGCACTCAGGTCAGCTCTTTTTAGGATTATCCATGTTCTGAGAATGCGATATGCCTGTGTGCTTACCTGTTAGGACTCAGTGTGATGTCTTGGATGAGAGCTTAAGTTATTGACCATCATATTTAGTCCTGAAGAAAAAGCTGCCTTGGATTCTTCTGTGCGATTGCTGCACAATCTAGGAAAGCAGGTTTAGGACAGAAAAGCAGATTTGGGGACATTTGGATATTTGGACACAACATATGACTGGAGGTGACAGGAAAGATGAAGTGTGTAGTAAGGTGTGAAGTTCTGGTATGCAAGGCTGTAAGGATCTGGAGGTGTCACAGGTTGTCAGGCATTGCTGGAGCTCTGGGCTTAGAGACAGTGTTTTGTAGGAGCCAAGATCCTAGTAGGTTGAAGTAAGAATCACACAGAATTAACCAG
>WBNM01018162.1:0-10690 GCA_013399055.1 Ramphastos sulfuratus | reverse complement strand
GGTGGTGAGGCACTGGCACAGGTTGCCCAGGGAGGTTGTGGCTGCTCCCTCCCTGGAGGTGTTCAAGGCCAGGTTGGATGAGGCCTTGAGTGACCTGTTCTAGTGGGAGGTGTCCCTGCCTATGGCAGGGGGTTGGAACTGGATGATCTTTGAGGTCTCCTTCCAACCTTACCATTCTATGATTCTATGATCCTGCTCTGTCAGGGGGGTTGCACTGGATGAGCTTTGGAGGTCCCATCCAGCCCCTGACATTCTGAGGATCAAGTTGCCTGATGCCCTGGTAACCACTTTTATCACTGCTGCATTCTCCCTAGGACTCAGCATCTGACTTCTAAGTAATGTTCCTGTTTGTTTTACAGCTTCCAGGTTGGCCTTATCATAGGGAATCGCTGCTGTGGCTGTTCCCAGCTCTCTTTGTTCTGTCACAAGCTGCCTGAGTTTGTCAGTTCAGCATTGCCTATTGCTGTGCTGATGATCCCCTTCTCAGGAGGTTCAGCTCAGCTGCTGCACGCTGCTTCACTTCATGCTAAATTTGCAATCTTGACTTCATTGAAGTGCAAAATTGGCTGGCTTGTCAAAAACTGGTAATACACAGAAAACAATCCAGTGGCTTTTTTTTTTTTTTTTTTTGGCTCAAGTCAAGGCTTATGTAGGCTTAGAGAAGGTTTCAGGATCTCCACATTATGAGAGCAGCTGTTTAGAGTGTGCAAACCTTGTTAAATATTCAAGAGCTTAGACTGACTCGTGCTTGTGCATCGTTTTAGGGTGGGTAGTGAGCAGCAGTAGCCCTCAAAGTTGAGCTGAAATGGAGAAGCAGATGACCAACAGATGGATTTTTGGTGGTAGATTTGTTGCAGGGGATATTTTTTTTTTGTTGTTGTTCTTTGCATTCTGTCACAGAATCACAGAACCTTCAGAGGACCTCCAGAGATCACCCAGTCCAACCCCCCTGCCAAGGCAGGATCCTCTAGGGTAGTTCACACAGGAATGCATCCAAGCAGGTTTTGAAAGTCTCCAGAGAAGACTCCACAGCCTCTCTGGGCAGCCTGCTGCAGGGCTCTGGCACCCTCACTGCAAAGAAGTTTCTCCTCATGTTGAGGTTCTTCATGGAAAGAGTGATCACCCCTTGGGATGGGCTGCCTGGGGAGGTGGTGGAGTCCCCATCCCTGGAGGTGTTTAAGAGGAGGCTGGATGAGGCACTTAGTGCCATGGCTTAGTTAATTAGAAGTGTTAGGTGATAGGTTGGACTCAATGATCCTAGAGGTCTTTTCCAACCTGGTTAATTCTGGGATTCTGTGAAACCTTCTCTGTTGCAGTTTGCAGCTGTTGCTCCTTGGCTTACTGCTGCTGACCACCAAAAGAGTTTGGCCCCAGCCACTTGACACCCAGCCCTCAGATATTGATAGACATTGCTCAGATCTCCTCTCAGCCTTCTCTTCTCCAGCCTAACCAGCCCCAGGGCTTTCAGTCTCTCTCCATAAGGGAGATGCTCAAGTCTCAGGGCTCTCAGTCTCTCTTCATAGGGGTGATGCTCAAGTTCCCAAATCATTCTCGTGGCTCTCCATTGGACTCTAATGGAGTAATTCAAAGATCCAGCTCTTCATTGCCATATAGGCAGTCTCTCTCAGTCTCTCTTCATAGGGGAGATGCTTAAGTCCCCAAATCATCATCTCTGCTGGACTCTCTCCAGCAGAATTCTGTCTCTCTTTAACTGGGGAGTCCAAAATTGGACACAGTATTGCAGGTGTGGTCTCAGGAGGGCAGAGTAGAGGTGGGAGAAGAACCTCCCTAGCCCTGCTGGACACACTTTTCCTGATGCACCCCAGAAGAAGGTTGCAGAAGGTGACCATCAAACTTGCTCCACAGATCTGCAACTTATTTAACCATAAATTGTATAGATTTAGCTCAGAGTATGCTAACAGCATCGTTCATTGTGTTACTCATGGTCAATTGCTTGTGAATCCACTTGTCGAGGGAAGGGCACAGCATTAAGTACCCCATTTTACACATGTCTGCAAGGAGATTGGTTTATTTATCCTGTCTTCATGCCAAATAAAAGGGATTTTCTTCTCTGGACTAGCAAAGAGGCATCTCACAGGAAGGGCATGGAACTGTTGGAGCCAGTCCAGAGGAGGCCATGAAGATGCTGAGAGGGCTGCAGCAGCTCTGCTATGAGGACAGGCTGAGAGAGTTGGGGTTCTGCAGCCTGGAGAAGAGAAGGCTTCCAGGAGACCTTAGAGTAGCCTTCCAGGATCTGAAGGGGCCTCCAGGAAGGCTGGGGAGGAATTATTGACAAGGTCTTGTAATGACAGGACAAGGGGCAATGGGTTTGAACTGGCAGAGGGGAGATTTAGACTGGATGTTAGGAGGAAGTTGTTTGCAGTGAGGGTGGTGAGACACTGGCACAGGTTGCCCAGGGAGGTTGTGGCTGCTCCCTCCCTGGAGGTGTTCAAGGCCAGGTTGGATGGGGCCTTGAGTGACCTGTGCTAGTGGGAGGTGTCCCTGCCTATGGCAGGGGATTGGAACTGAATGATCCTTGAGGTCCCTTCCAACCTTACCATTCTGTGATTCTATGACTTATTATGCATGAAGAATATATTTTACCCGACTGCAGCCCTCTTAGAGATCAACCCCGTGGTGCTTCAAACCAAAGCAAGATCCCTATCCTCTTTAATGCAGGAAATATTTCAGAAGCTTTTTTTTGCATGCTGCATGACAGAATTCATCTGTCAGAATTTGAACCTGCTGTCCTGTTCTTTGTCCCCTCTGCCTCCCCAGTGATGTTGGAGCTAACTAAATCTTTTGCAGTTAGTGGGAGGAGTTTGCTGTTTGTTTTTCTCTTTGTTGGTTCAGGTTGGTTTATTTTTCTTTAGTTGTATGGACTAATGGAATAGTCATTTGGGTAGAAAGGAGTGATTAGCAGTCTCTTATGAAAAAGACTTGAGCTGGCATTTCCCTGTGTTTTGTCACTTCCTTGCCTTTGTTACTGCACTCACCTATTAACCCCTGGCACGTTGTAACCTTTTAGAGTCCCTAAATTGAAGTCTTGCTTATAAATGTTTCAAGTCTCACAAAGGTTTATAATTAGCTTTCACTCTTGCTAAGTTGGGCTGTTAAAAATCAAATAGGAGTTTGGTGCTGTAGGTCTTTGGCATAAATGTGTGCCACCACAGAGCATTATGTAGTGAGGTGTCACAGGATGTTAGGGGTTGGAAGGGAGCTCTCGAGATCTTCCAGTCCAAGCCCCCTGCCAGAGCAGGACCACAGAATCTAGCTCAGGTTGCACAGGAACTCATCCAGACAGGGCTGGAAAGGCTCCAGAGAAGGAGACTCCACAACCTCTCTGGGCAGCCTGTGCCAGTGCTCTGTCACCATCACAGTCAAGCAGTTCTACCTCATGTTGAGGGGGAACTTCCTGTGCTGCTGTTTCCATCCATTGCTCCTTGACCTATCCCAGGGCACAAGTGAGCAGAGGCTGTCCCTATCCCTTTCTTCCTGACCCCCAGCCCTCAGATATTGATAGACATTGCTCAGATCCCCTCTCAGCCTTCTCCTCTCCAGATAGCCCCAGGGCTCTCAGCCTTTCCTCATCAGGCAGTGCTGCAGTTCCTTCAGTATTCTTGTAGCCCTCTGCTGGACTCTTTCCAGTAGCTCCCTCTCCCTCTTGAATTGGGAAGCCCAGAACTGGATGCAGTATTCCAGGTGTGGCAACAAAATACATATTCTTAGATTATTATTAGAGTTTGAGAACTTTGCCTGTGCATGGACAGCAATTTGAAGCTCTCATCTGTAGTGTTTCTGACAGCTGAATCTGAGAGGCTGAATTCTCCTGATGGGATCAATAGGAAGAAGGATTCCTCTGGAAGAGAACACAGCAAAGCAAAGCACTGCTAGCTTTGGGTGTGGTGGTGCTTGTGAAGCATGGAGTTATTTGGACCAAGACAGAATGCAAGGGTGGGGTGGCATTTACAGCAGCAGCAAGCTGTGCTGCTTACAGAAAGGCAATCTTGGTCAAATCATAGAATGGTAAGGTTGGAAGGGACATCAAGGATCATCCAGTTCCAACCCCCTGCCATAGGCAGGGACACCTCCCACTAGCACAGGTCACTCAAGGCCTCCTCCAACCTGGCCTTGAACACCTCCAGGGAGGGAGCAGCCACAACCTCCCTGGGCAACCTGTGCCAGTGTCTCACCCCCCCCCCCGCAAACAACTTCCTCCTAACATCCCCTTTCAATCTCCCCTCTGCCAGTTCAAACCCATTGCCCCTTGTCCTGTCATTGCAAGACCTTGTCAATAGTCCCTCCCCAGCCATCATGTAGCCTCCTTCAGATATTGGAAGGCTACTCTAAGGTCTCCTGGAAGCCTTCTCTTCTCCAGGCTGAAGAGTCCTAACTCTCTCAGCCTGTCCTCATAGCAGAGCTGCTGCAGCCCTCTGAGCACCTCCATGGCCTCCTCTGAAATCTCTTCAGGCTGCTATTTTGCACTGTAATGGAACTTCATTTGAGGGTAGCTTCCAGGCTCCCATTTTACATTCCTGAGCGACTCCATTTTAAATATCTCCCAAAAATCTCACTGAAATGCCTCCAGGAGAGTCAGATCTTTTTTCAGTCTAGGATGAAAATGTGAAAATATGGACTCAGTGCTTCCTGTGGAGCCCCATCTGGCAGCTCTCTGTTGGCTCAGGATAATGAAGCACTTTCCTGACTCGCCCTCAGAAGGGAATCTTTATTTGGATAATTCCTTCATTTCTTGGATTGCATTTTAATTTGGGTTTCATTTGGTTGTCATGTTTGATATGTTTGGGTTTTGTGTCTGAGGTGAGTTGACCTTGGCTGGAACCAGCTGCCCACCAAAGCTGCTCTATCATTCACACTTCTTGGCTGGGCTGAAGTCACTCAGCAGTTACCATCATGGGCAAAAGAGACTTGGCTGGGGGAAAAGAGTTTGCTTTATTACCAGTCAAATCAGAGTAGGATAAGGAGAAAACCCCAAATTGTAAAACTCTTCCACTCCACTCATCTCTTCTTCCTGGGCTGAGCTTCATTCCCAATTTCTCTTCCTCCTCCAGCACCCCTGAGTGGTGTACAGGGGTGGGGAATGGGGGCTGCAGCCACACATCATTTTTGTCACTGCTTCCTCTTCACACTCTTCCCTTGCACCAGTGAGGGATCCTTCCCACGGGGGAAGAGTCCTTCCCAAACTTCTCAAACATGGGTCCTTCCCACAGGGCTGCAGTTCTTTGCTGACTACTCCAGCATGGGTCCTTTCCACAGGAGTCAGTCCTTCAGGAATGGACTTCTCCAGCATTGTTTTCCCACAGGGTCACAAGTGCTGCCAGCAAACCTGCTCCAGCATGGGCTGCTCAGTTCCCAGATCCTACCAGAAGCCTGCTCCAGCATGGGCTGCTCAGTTCCCAGATCCCACCAGAAGCCTGCTCCAGCATGGGCTGCTCAGTTCCCAGATCCTACCAGAAGCCTGCTCCAGCATGGGCTGCTCAGTTCCCAGATCCTACCAGGAGCCTGCTCCAGCATGGGCTGCTCATGAGGTCAGGGACTCCATCAGTACAGAGGAGGAATGCAGCAATGTAGGAAGAATTCTCTTGGTAACATTGAATAGAAGGGTGTCCTGGCTTGAGCCTTATGTCTTTAAGGACCCTGGAGTAGGCAGGAAATTGTTATCCTGAGGTTATTTCACTCCCATAATTGTTTTGCCTTGCATTATTTAGGCTGACACCAAAGCCACATCTCTCTCTTCCTTCCCTCTCCTCCTGGGGAGATTTTCTTTCCTACCTGGTAGCTATGGAGGAGTATCACAGCCCTGCTTGGCCTGACTAAAGTGGGGAGCAGTTCAGGCCTGGGAGGGAAGAAAGAGCACTGGGCCTTCTGGTAAGCCCCAGGTGGGAGAAGGAAAGGGGGTTTGGTTTTGGTCTGCTTGGAGGGAGGTCTGGAGAGTGTTTGGGCTTGATGGGATTCTGTGTGTGTCTCCTATGCTTCTGCACTGCTTTGCACTGTAGTTTGTAGTTCTTAGTAGCACCTCCTGTTTAAGCTTTGGATATAGTCTGCATTTCTATCCAGCCCTGGGGGGGGGGGAGGGGGTTTCTTTAATTACTTTGCAAGTCATTTTAGAGCTCTGTCTTCCCCCACTACCTATTTAAATGAAGACACACATACAGAGCCAGTGACAGGAATTTTTGCTGCAAACTTTTCAGCTCCCTCAGCCTGCCCTCATGAGGAAGATGTTCCACTGCCTCCAGCAGCTTTGTGGCTCTGTGCTGGACTTTTTCAAGCAGTTCCTTGAGGTCTTTCTTGAGCTGAGGGGCCCAGAACTGGACACAATATTCCAGATGTGGCCTCACCAGGGTGGAGTAGAGGAGGAGAAGAATCTCTCTCAACCTACTAACCACAGCCCTTCTAATACCCCTCAGAATGGCATTGGCCTCCTTGGCCACAAGAGCATATTGCTGGCTCATGACCACCCTTGTATCCACCAGGACCCCCAGGTCCCTCTCCTCTGCACTGCTCAGGGCTTGCATCTGCTTAGCTTTGCAAACCTTCAGTACTCCACCAGGTATTGCCAAGCCTCTAGTAAATGCACTCCTGTCTTGACTGTACTTTAGAATTTCACTTTAGCAATCTTGAAAGCTGCTTTGCCCTTCCTGGCACATCCCTGGTGTGCAAGTATCCAAACTGCACACCTGTGTGTACTTCTGCACTTCCCAAGGAGTGTCTCAGGCTTCTCTTTCAGACACTACACCTCAGAGTTTCTTTCAGGGAGCAGCAGTTTCCCCTGGTGTTTATGCCAGTCCTGTCCTCTTGCTTCTTTGGATTGCAGATGCAGATAAATAAAATATCTTGATGTGCTTCTGTGCAGGAAGGAGAACTGTGGAACCCAAGAGGGATTCTTTGGTATTCCAACCATGAGCTGGCAAATGTATCAGCTGTCAGCTGGCATATAGCTGTGACAGCTTCAGGTAAATTCAGGCCAGTGACTTGTTTGCACTGCACTGAACTGGATTTGGGACCAGCATTCTGGCCTTGATGGGAGTACTGGAGGGATCAAGTGGCTTTATTTATTTAAATTATATTTCCAGGTTGGTGGGTTTTTTTTGGTTTGTTTTGTTTTTCAGCTCCCATTTTTCTCTTCCTTTGGGCAAAACAGCTAAGCACAACTAATGCAGCAGGCAGAGGTGGTTCTTACTAGTACCTTGTGTAACACCTGAGTTGTTCTCTGTTGCTGCTCTGGCACTTAGCTGGAGAAAGCTGCTGTTGAATGAAAGAAGGAAGAGAGGTTGCTCCCTACTTGTTCTCCTGTGTGCTGTGAGCTTTGGCAGGGATTTCTGGTAGGGATGGAAGGAAGGTGGAGCAAAGGCATAGTAGGTGTAGTATAGGATCATAGAATGGTAAGGTTGGAAGGGACCTCAAAGCTCATCCAGTTCCAACCCAGCAGGGACACCTCCCACTAGTACAGGGTACACCACTATAGGGCAGTGCTTGGGAATGTTGTCTTGAGAGAGGTGCAAACTATGTGATTTAAAAGTTCTTTTTTAATCTATAGCAAGTAATTGTTTGCTCCTGTCTGGATTTAGACCTGCATTGCTGCTGTTGAGTGTATGCACCCTGCCAGCCATTAATTATTTGTCTCTTGGGAAGCAGTGAACCTTTGCACAAATTGTATTCACATACTTATCTAAAATTCCATTGTATCTTAATTTTTATCTCAAATACAATGTGGTTTACATTATACTTTAGGTGGAGTCTCTTCTTCAGGTAACACTTCCAGAAGGAGATTCAGGTCATGTTAAGCTTCCTCTTAAACGCAGAGGAGAAAAGCAGAGCCTGAGTCCCACTCCCAGAAGTCAGTAATATATTAAACTCTGCTGGGTTTCTCATGTCTGATTCCTTACCTCTGTTTCAGTGTCTCATCCAGCCTAATAAGCACTATTTGGCTTAAGTATATCTTTCAGAAAGACTTGCCTGAAGACATCAAGTGATGGAGAATTCACTACTTGTCTTAATTAATGGAAAAGAGTAGTTGATTAAAGACTGATTTATTCACTGGTTGAGCTGCAGCTGGGGAGTTTATTGCCTGTGGTTGATGTGAAAAAAAGCACTGCCTTTATTTCTGACAGAGCAGCAGTGTGGTGGCTTCCTTTGGTAAATACTTGCATTTTAATGGCCTCTGCTCTGGGTCTTGATATATGGTAGCTAATTTTCTGCAGAGGGAAAGCAGAAGTAAAACATAATGACTGGTAAGTTGCATCTAGAACGTTTTTATGTCATCAGAGAGATAGGTAAACATCAAATAATCCTGTTTTGAGTGCGAGGCTGGGAAAAAAAAACCCTCAACTCTAACCCATGAATCCCTACCCTGATGGTAATAAGTTTACATTACATGGAGTGTGCTGCCTCAGCTGTGTTAACACTGGTGTGCCAGCCACAGGTAAAAAGACCTCCTCTTTACCACTTTATATGCTGTTAAATCTATCTTGGTGAGCATGCAGCCACAGGTAAATGAACTCTTCTTTGCCACTTTATATGCTGTTAAATCTACATTGGTGAGCATGCAGCTACAGGTAAAAAGACCTCTTGTTTACCACTTTATATGCTGTTAAATCTACACTGGTGAGCATGCAGCCACAGGTAAATGAACTCTTCTTTGCCACTTTATATGCTGTTAAATCTACATTGGTGAGCATGCAGCTACAGGTAAAAAGACCTCTTCTTTACCACTTTATATGCTGTTAAATCTATGTTGGTGAGCGTGGAGCCACAGGTAAAAGGAGCCACAGGTAAAAAGATCTCTTCTTTACTACTTCATATGCTGTTAAATCTACATTTGTGAGCATGGAGCCACAAGTAAAAAGACCTCTTCTTTGCCACTTTATATGCTATTAAATCTATGTTGGTGAGCATGCAGCCACAGGTAAAAATACCTCTTCTTTACCACTTTATATCTTTATATTACCACTNTATGCTATTAAATCTGTGTTGCTGAGCATGCAGCTACAGGTAAAAAGACCTCTTGTTTACCACTTTATATGCTGTTAAATCTATGTTGGTGAGCATGCAGCCACAGGTAAAAAGACCTCTTCTTTACCACTTTATATGCTGTTAAATCTATGTTGATGAGCATCTTTGTGCTTCAGGGTCATGCTACTGGTCCCGCTTGTGAGCGATCCTCGGACAGTGCTGGGTTGTGAGGTTCCCGTTGCTTCCCTTGAAGTGCTGCTTTTGAAACTGACTGGAGTCTGTGTCTGCTCCTTTTGCAGAGCACAGATGCCAACTCAAACGTCAGGAAAAGAACCAACGCCACAGTACAGTCTGAAGCTGATGGTGGGAGCCGAATTGACACGAGGCACAGCTCCGTCCAGCCTCCCTCTGTAGCTCAGGGGTCTTCGGACGCTACACCCCACTCCCTTTCTGCATCGAGTCCCAACCCTTTCACACGCATCAATGCATCAGAGACTTTATCTTCTGCAAGAGCTACCCCTCCAGCTCCTCCTTCTACCCCAATTTTAACTGGATTTGTATCCCAGCATGCCACAGCTGGATCCCCTTCCATTCAGCACTTGCTTGGATCTAGACTGGAGCAGATTCAGACCACCACACCTAATACGTTAGGAGCATCTGCAAAGCCATCTGCTGTCACACCACCTGCTCCCCCTGCCTCCCACTCTGGCACGAGTAAGATAGACAAATATGCACGCATTTTATTTCCTGTTACCTTTGGAGCATTTAACATGGTCTACTGGGTGGTGTATCTATCCAAGGATACCATGGAAAAATCAGAAAGTCTAATGTAGTTTTTGCTGCTATGTAGTAGTTCCTAAATTATACTCATATTTGATGCAGAGTTTCTTCTTTTGAAACTATTTAAAAAAAAAAAAACCAACAAAGAAAAAAAAGGTCAATAACTCTTATTTCTAAAAGCTGTGTGCCACTTTCCCTGTTGTAAAGGCTGGAGTTAGTGGGGATGATTAGTTCACTTCTACCAGACTAATGGGTAACAGGTTTGCCTCCCTCCCTTCGGCTGGCGGTCAAGCACCGCTCTCTTCAGGCAGACTAAGCCTTTGGGAGGAGCATGCACCTAAAAGAAATGGGAGGCAGAGGTGCCACAGCTGTGCAGTGGAACCACATCTTGACTGCTAGGAGTATGCATGTTGATGGCTACGAATCCCCCAGGCACCCAGCGCCGCTGTCTGGACACAGGATTGCCTTCTCAGAGGGCAAGGTCCATCTCCTGAGTGCTTTTGACAGCTAGAACAGGACTTAACCCTCCTAGGTTTTAAAACTGGCAGAACTGGGGTGGGGAGGAAACTGAGAAAGAAAAGAGAGACCAGCCTGGGAGAGTGCAACTCCAGAGAAGTTATGCAAAGGAGTTGTAGAGCTCCGAATACTTTTACTAAGCATTGTTTTGTGTTGCAACCTGGGAACTTCTCACTCCAACAAGAAAACCCACAGTGAGTGAGCCTTGTAAAATCTGAAACCTGCTGTAATTCTGAACATTGGAGGGCTTTTTTTTTTCTTTGGTAAGTGTGTGATTCTTCTTTGACCTTACTGACCAGCTTGAGTGGATTTATTCCTAAATTAAATCCATCATGGTAGGTGAGGACCAGGCCTACAATGTTCAACTTCTTATTTGAATTCTTCTTCCTTTGGATGCTTTGGGTTTAATCTTTTTTTTTTTTTT
>WBNM01018159.1:0-15353 GCA_013399055.1 Ramphastos sulfuratus | reverse complement strand
CTTTTTTCTTTTTTTTTCCCTTCAAAGATTTCTTATGTTCAGACAAAAAATAATTTTTTAAAGTGCATATCTGTTTGCTTTGGGCTAATCTAAGGATGAGTTACAATAGCTTAGGGATCTGGAAAATAAGATGTTAGTCAATGCTATCTTTCAATTCCTTTCTATGTCATAAGCAGATTCACTTCACTTGTAAAGATATCCTTGTACACTTGTATTTTCAAGACAATTCTCTCTTTGCCTGTTTCTATTATTCACGGTGCTTTGATATCTGTTTGTCAAAGAATTTCAGAAAGCAATCACCTTACAGCTGTGAGCAAGTGTGGAGCAGTTAAGCTCAGAAAGAGAATTTTTCATTAAGATCAAAATAAATAGGAGTATGGATTATATTTGAAGCCGCTTCTTATTTATTCAACGTCTACAGCTATGGTTGTGTTTTACAGACTAAAACTCATCCCTTTGTTTTATAGAACAGTTTGTCTTTGCTTCTGTATACATCAGTGGCTGGAGTGAGTAACAGTAATCCTGTTCCTTTTCACATTCATGGCAGCTTTTCCACTCACTACAGTGAAGCCAGAATCTGTCTAATGTATTTTAACTTGGGTGTGGGATGGAGTTTAAACCCAAGTAAAGCAGTTCCCTGCCAGCACTGCATCATTCTGTTTTCTCCCATGTGTGGTTCTCCACTGTGCAGTGGGACACTTATAGCATCATAGAATGGGAAGATTGGAAGGGACCTCAAGGATCATCCAGTTCCAACCCCCTGCCATAGGCAGGGACACCTCCCACTAGCACAGGTCACTCAAGGCCTCATCCAACCTGGCCTTGAACACCTCCAGGCAGGGAGCAGCCACAACCTCCCTGGGCAGCCTGTGCCAGTGTCTCACCACCCTCACTGCTAACAACTTCCTCCTAACATCCAATTTCAATCTCCTCTCTGCCACTTCAAATCCATTTCCCCTTGTCCTGGCATTACCAGATCTTGTCAATAGTCCCTCCCCAGCCTTCCTGTAGCCCCCTTCAGATCCTGGGAGGCCACTCCAAGGTCTCTTGGAAGCCTTCTCTTCTCCAGGCTGCAGAGCCCCAACTCTCTCAGCCTGTCCTCACAGCAGAGATGCTCCAACATTCTGAGCATCTTCATGGCCTCCTCTGGACCCGCTCCAACAGTTCAATTATCCAGACTTGCAGGTGCCAGCAGGAGTGTTAGAGATACTTATTCTTACCTTTTCCCTCTTAAGAGGTTTCCTGTCCTATAAAAAACATAATGAGGAAGTTTTCTTTCCTTATGCTAAACTCTAGTCCTCATGTGGACAAAGCCCTGCTGAAGGTCTGCTCCTCAGCCAGTGCCCCTGGCTTCCTGGGGAGCTATGTTGTTTTAAAGTGAGCTCAGGTAGAATAGTATTGCAAGACTAAAACCAATGCTAAATAATATTTTCTTTTCTCATCTCTATTAGTTCCTTCAATAAGTTTCTGTAACAGTGTGGGTTTTTAATATTGGACTTCTACCTGGGGACATAATTTCCTATGCTGTCAGACCGGGCTTGTGAAATGGCCTTGAAATGCTGCACGCTGCAGTTTCAAAGGACTGTCACAATAAGATTATTTGTTAGAATCTGAATTTCAGAACTAGAATTTTACAGCATGAGTTTGCTTTCCAGGACACCCGCAGCACTGCCCTGCCGCAGGCGCTCCAGTGGTAACTGTAATTAAATTATTGCATTCTTTAAGTGTTTCCTTTCAAAAATTTTCAATTATACTCTTGCATTCTGTTAGTGGTCTTTTTTTTATTCCTCCCCCCCGCCCCTTCTTCTAAAGCTATCTCAGTTTGGACAAGTTGTCTTTCTGGTCCATAGGGCACAGTAAAGAGCTACAACTAATGAGCCATGAAGCTCTGTCAACTGTTTGAGTTGTCTCTCTTTGTCTCCTTCATAGGATTTAAAATACAAAAGCACATCCTTTTTTTTTTTTTTTTTTGGTTTGTCCAATACTTTATAAATATCTTCAGAATTTTCAATGTAAGTATTTTTTAAAAAAAAAATTATTTTCAGAGCATTAGTTCTACAGCTTTCCCCCTTGCAACTTGAAAAGTAGCAAAGTTAAATGTGATAGAAAAGGAGAGAGAAAGCAAACATGGCTCTTCCTCTTTTCAAAAGGGAAATAACACAATTGCTAAGGAGTTTTAGCTTTTTCTCTTCCATTTCTAACCACTTTTAACTTTTTGTTATCCCTTCAACTTCATAGAGCTTGCACAGAGTTAATTTTACTTTTGTTCTGGTTAGCTGATTATCTCCTGTCCTAGTTTTGTGTTTAAGAGTGTGACAGACTTAGATTGTTTTACTGTTTTTTAAAAAAGGCACTAAAATAATAATAATGCTCTTGCTGAATTGGAGAGGAATACAGAAAAGATGTGAAGGAGAAGATACAACATACATGGAACCTCTGCTCTAAGGACAGGCTGAGAGAGTTGGGGCTCTGCAGCCTGGAGAGGAGAAAGCTTCCAGGAGAGCTTGGAGTGGCCTTCCAGGATCTGAAGGGGGCTACAGGAAGGCTGGGGAGGGACTATNCCTTACCCCAAGGCTTGCCTTATGCACAAGGAGAATTTTGAGGATTGGCCAGGGGGGAATTAGAAGAAAAAGTGGTTAGTGAGGTTACTTGGCAGAGAGGAGAAGCCAGAAGCTGCTAGACCGAGATGCTGCGCCCCAGAGACTCATTTATCTTTTGTTTTGAGTTCTTATTCCTAAACATCTCAGCAAGCCTGTGAGTGAAGTAGACATCACCATTGTTTCCTTTTCACAGCCTATAGTATAATTTTCTCTATTAAAATATTCCAATTAGCCTCAAACCATCACAGTCTCCTATTAGTCCCAAGCAGGCCTGGATTGTGCAGCTGTAAATTGGCTGCAGCTGCAGGCTCAAAGGCCATAGGCAAGTTTTCCCCCTACATGGTTACCTAGGTAGGAGTCCCTCTGGAGATCCAAAACGAAGGGAGAAATGAGAGGAAATTGACTTTGCTGCTCACTTATAAAGTGTTAGCAGGATTATGGGATTGAATAGCAAAATTATGATATCCAGGGATAAACCTGGGATGGGCTTTGTCTCTGTAGTCTTCTTAAGGGCACCTGGGACCCCTCCAAATGGAAAGGATTGTGAAAAGCTAGAGTGAGAGCTGAACAAACAAAAGATTTCTATATGTATGTTTGTGCAAGCAGAAGGCATCTTTCAGTGCTATTCAGTATCCTGGGAAAATGGAAGTCAGATAAANCCCCCAGGGCCTGTTCCTCAGGGCTGCTCTCAGCCATTCCCCACCCAGCCTGGAGTTGTGCTTGGATCTGTTTCTGGAACGTGCTTGACTCTGGCAACTGATTTGAGATGAACACTTTCTCTTGAATCAAGTGAAGCCTCTTTAAACTCACCATGCCAAAAAGGAAAACAGCTGTGAATGTTCTGTGGAACAATACAATCTCACGAATGTCTGTGGTTGTTATGTGTTCCATGGTGAAATCGTGGCCCACTCATATGAGCAACATCTTACTTGCAGCTGCTGCTGTTGACTGGAAGGGTTACCTGAGCATGTGGCTCTGCACCTAAGGCTGAACCCAAAACCTATTTCTTTTTGCTTCAGCTGCTGACACAGATTGCTGCAGCTGCTCAAAGAGGTAAAAGGCAGGCACCAGTTCTGATGTGCATCTCTGGGCTTGACCCACGGCCAGTCAGCTTCCAGCCTAATTGCTCTATAGAGAAATGTTCTTTGCTGCATCTGCCACTGGACATGCAGGCAGCCTTAACTGGGACATGGGTGAAGTGGGGTCCTGTTCAGGTTTGGTAGAGCACTGTGTGCCATCTGAGTGTGCTTGCCTGCCTCCTAGGATGCCTCAAGAAACTAGTGGGGTGTCAGTATCCCACCAAAACCAGAATATTCATTTGGATTGGAAACTTCAACTGCATATGGCAGGGGGTTGGAACTGGATGAACTTTGAGGTCCCTTCCAACCTTACCATGCTATGATTCTATGATTCTATATTTCTGTGTTCTAGAGCAGGAATTCAAACTTGAGGCTCCTTGGTTACTAAAAGAGTTCCAATCTTTAAAACACTAGAGATGTTGAGAACCAAAATAAACTTCCCTGGAGTGCTTACAGGCCTAAGGTCTCACATCTTGTCTCTCAGATGAAGAAGTGGATTGAGGCTTGACTTGAAATGTTAATATCACAGCTGAGAAAGCTGCTGTATCATTCAGCCTGGCTCCAGAGGGAAAAGACCAATCACTTCAGAGTTAAGATGCATGAGTGAGAAAGTGCACGAGGGCCAAGAATGATTGACGTTGGGAGAGGTTTTTTTTCCCTCCATTGGATGATACCTGAGAAGCTCCCTGGGTTTAGAATAAATAAGGGCCACTGAAGAACACCTCTCAAGGTTGCTGCTGCCACATAATCTATGGGTATGATAACAAACTTTCCTGCTCCAGGGAACGAGATGCTGTATTTAAACAGTTTAAGCCATGAACTGGTTTATACAACAGCAGCTTTCTTTTAGCTAACAGCGGTGTGAAATGGCTTTTGTGAGACTCACTGAAAAGAGCACCCTAAACATTTGCTCCTTTTACTAAAAATAAGACCAGCAGTCCCCTAATCTCCACAAGCAGCCACCATATCATTTAGGCAATTGAATCTGTCATCCCAGATCCTAATCTGATGGTGCAGTAGGAATCCTGCACTGAAGCAGCCATGCATCCAGGGTAGAGCCTGGAGAGTCTGAGTTTATTATTGGATTATGTTCAATAAAACATGTCAGAATGGATTTCTTTTCAGGAGATGATACAGAAGCACTAAGCCTGGGCTTTGTAGCTATTCCATGAAATGCAGTTGCTCCAAAGTATCTTAAAAAGCTAATACAATTAAGAATTTGCTCAGCCAGTTTATGGCACCTCCAAAAATAAATGTAGTTTCAATGAGATGACATCTCTCATAAAAGCTGACTCCCTCTTGGTTGAAATTCAGTTCTTGAAATGAGAGCTGACAATTGCTTGAACTGTCAAAAGTCTCTTTAGTCTGAGGACGGTTGCTGTGTGACTTCTCCTTTTTAGGCTGCAGAAGGCAAAAGGTCACAGGGAGGACAATACTCACCTGGATCAGAGCTTGCGTTAGCTCTCGTTAGGAAATTCTCTTTGTGTTCACATCTTGGCACTGACAACGCTGGCTGTAGGCTGAATAAAGAATCTGTACAAGGGCTACAGGGAGGGGAAGTAGTGTGGAGGTGGTTTGGTTGGGGATTAAGTGGCTGAGGCAGGAATTATAAAATTAGAATTATTTTTATTTTCCTGAAAAGCCTCACCCCCAAACTACTTAAGGTTTATTTGCAGGTTCTAATCCGGTCAGGAAATTCTCACAAGGATGCTTAAGGGTAAGTCTAATAATTTAGGAAAGTCAGGAAATGGGAAAGGCTAAGCTATGAGACAGCTCTGCCCCACTTATAAATCAGGCTGAGCAGAGAACCTAGGGAACAGCAGACTGTAGTCACAGAGGTGAGGCAGGAATTTAGTGATGATCCCTGCTGCCTTTCTCTGTGGCAGCCTCTGAAGCCACAAGCCACGTCCACGTGGCATAAGTCTGATGCAAATAAACCCTGCCAAAGTCCAAAGTTTCTCAGATGCAGCTTCCATGAGCAAAGATCACAGAGAGGAGCTTCTCAGCAGTGCAGGGAGAAAGCCAAACTGCTGCTGCGTTCCCCTGCTCGGGGTAGCCAGCAGCAAGTCAGGATACAGGGGTCTGGGAGAAGCCAGGTCCTGGTGCCGCTGGCAGCTGAGATGATATTAATAATCTGTTATGAATTGTGACTACAAATTTCTATATGAATATTAATAATTATTATTCAAAAATTTGGGGAAATTCCCTGAGATTTCTTGGATTTTCAGTCGACAGGAAATAGTTGCACAAAAGATATTTGTGAGCACAGAATTAAACAGTTCAAATGATCAGAACTTGGAAAATAGGAAGGTGAAAACAGAAACAATTCTAACTGTGCTCACAGAGCCTTAGCATCAACTCCAGCAGATGTACTCACAGCACCTTGGTCCCTGAGTAAGTTTCCTGTACAAGGAGGCTTCCAAAACTCACCATAATGATCCTGGGGTAAAATACAAAATATTCCAAGCAAAGGGAAGAAGAGAAGAGCTGAGCTGCTGCCGAGCTGCCAGTGCAAGCTGCAAACAGGTGGCCAAAACAATTCTCAGTTAAGGAGTCGTGAATGGGTACTGCTGCCGGCGGAGGGTCAGGGCAGAAGAGGCAGGAAAGGCGGAAAGGCAAAAAGACAGAAAAGCAGGAAAGGCAGAAAGGCAGAAAAGGCTTCGGTTTCTAAATCACCCCACATTAAATAGATCATTTTGCAAATGAAACTGCCCAACAGGCACTGGCATCATTGTTCTGCCCAATGAATCCAAAGCTTTGTGCCTCCTGTGACCATGCAGGCAGGTTGAGGGGCAGCAGCAGACACCTGACAGGTGGTGCTGAGCTCCCAGCCCTCAAGGCTTTGCCGTTCCATTGTTTGCTCAATCTACTACAACTGCTGGATGCACAACAGGAGGAGGAGAGCAAGGGTTAGAGTGGCCTGGCAGGATTTATGCCCTACCAGGACAGCAGCTGTCTCTGGAATGGACATAAGGACTTGCTGAACTTGCAGGCTTGTGGGGGAGCGGCACAGACTGCGCGAGAGCGGGGCTGGAGCAGAGCTGCAGGGCACGGTGTGAGAGCAGGAACTGTGCACTTTTTCCTCACAACAATGTGAGGAATTTATAATCCTCCTAGATGTTGTGTCTGGTGCCATAGATACAGTGGGTGCAAAGAATCCAGCCAGTCCCCAGCTGATTCTAGTACAGGCTGTGGAAAGATGCCTTTGCTCTTCTCCCTTCAAGCCCACATATGGGGGTGGGGAAAGCAGTTTTGCACCTTCTTCGTCCCCCATTTGAACCTTGTGGGGGAAGAAGGGATTTGGGGTGCCCCACAACAGGAGGAGCAAAGAAAGATAATAGTGCTGAAACCCAGAAGAGTCAGCCAGTGCATGAGCATTATGTGTCTGAAGGATATTTCTTTGTCTGGTAATTCTCTGAATGGTACTGTGGGCTTCAGTCATTTGGCCAAGCATACAGCAGGTTGCTGCTCAAACATCAAATGAAAATGAGGACTTCTCCCTAGCCTTGTTTGGTTGACTTCCATCTGGCTCTGAAATGAATGCTTTTCCACCAGGTTTCTCCTAAGAATTTCTCCACCTGAAAGAAAAAAGTTAAATTGGAAATAGGCCTCTTTTCAGGTGTTAATGATCACCTGAGATGTGATCATCAGGTGTTAATGATTACATTTCAGCTACTCTGCTAAACTGGTGTTTGAAAAATTTGTGCTCCCAAAGCCTGATTTTGCCTGTGTGTTATTACAGTAATTTGAATCTCAAAGGATTGAAACTCTGAGGTGACCTCTTATTTGTAAGAAAAAGGCAATATCAAAGTTAAAAGTTGAGTCTCTGCTTGCTTCTCAAGCTCTGCAGTGGTAGATACAGAAGAATCCCCTGTGGCTTCCTATAAAGATTTAGTGAGTTTTTGGGCAGTTGTAAAGTTAGACTTTATGAAGTATACAACTTACAGAATACTGTACTCAGTTTCTGTCACCATTCAGTTCTTACATTGCTATTTAAGAATCTATTTTCAAAGCCATGTGCCTGTAAAGGACTTCATTAAAGAAAAGCCCAGATGATTTTGCACATTTGTTTTAGCGTATATGAAAGTCTGGATGAAAGGATTTCTTTAGTATGCATAATGCTTGCTGCTTCTCTGCCAACTCAAGTATCAAAATACAGAGATTCTCTTTCATGCCTGGGTTTCCAGTCATGCTGAAAAACTGTTGTGCTGCTTGTGCATCAGAGACAAACAGGCACATGTGCATCCCCTGAGGCTGGGAAGAAAGGGCTTGAGGGTTTCCTTAGCACTCCTCAAGCTGCCAACCCCTCTCACAGCACTGTCCTGTAGATACCATCACCAAAGGAGGTGCCCAGCCTTTTAGCAGCCTTTGGTGGGAGGAATTAAGAGTTTGAAATAATCCCAAATTGCATATAGAATCATAGAATTGTCAGGGTTGGAAGGCACCTCAAGGATCATCCAGTCTGAACCCCCCTGCCATGGGCAGGGACACCTCACACTAGAGCAGGTTGCTCAGAGCCTCATTCAGCCTGGCCTTAAAGCCCTCCAGGGATGAGGCTTCCACCACCTCCCTGGGCAGCCTGTGCCAGGCTCTCACCATCCTCATGCTGAGGAACTTCCTAACATCCAATCTGAATCTACCCACTTCTAGTTTTGCTCCCTTGCCCCCAGTCCTATCACTACCTGACAAGCTAAAAAGTCCCTCTCCAGTTTTCCTGTAGGCCCCCTTCAGCTACTGGAAGGCCACAATACACATTTTTTAAAAATAATATTTCTTCATGTTTTTATACACCCTGAGCTCTCCAGAAAGAACCTCCCTGAGCAAGCATGTAAGAGTGTTTCTGAGATGAGCACTGTTGATCCTTGTCTTGCTAGGGCAAATCCCACAGCACTTTGAGTTCCAGAAGGCATCTGAAGTGCTACCACAAGGCTGTGATGAAGCCTAAGTTTTGCTACATTTTTGAAGGGCAATCCTGTTTAGGAGGTGAAGGTACATGTCATAGTTATTGGAATGTCTCCAAAGTTTGCAAACAATTCCAAATGCCCGAAGTCCACAGCAGACTTCTGTATTTTTGCTTCACTTTTGGCATGTTGGTGCTTTTTACATATATCATACAAAGCCTGCCTGTTTCCCCAAATCCTGGGGCTGGGAACAATTTGTGCCAGTCAGAAATGAAGCATGAACAGCAATGTGGAGCTAGATCTATAGTTCTGCAACTCAAGTGTGGCCAGGCTAAGAATAGCAGTATCAAGAGCAATTGCTTTTATGTAACATCCTTTGTTTGTTGAGCATTGAGTTGCAGTGATGTATTCAGTGTGCTCTGCCCAGCACTTGAAGCATGGCACTAGGTGCTCCCTGAAAGTGGATTTTCTTTTTTGAGTTGACAGCCAATTTACAGTAATTAATGTGATAAGGACAGCAGCTGTAGCAGTCTCTAATTCCTTAATCTTAGAATAAGAGCTAGAAATGGATTAGTTAGAGATAAATATATCTTATGGTGTTTTCTCCAGAAGGGGAAAAAAAAAGATCCTTTAAAAATATTGCATTCTTGTAGCAGGACTGGGCAGTGCAGTGATGAAAGCAATTTTCCTTTGCTGGAGGGAATTATCCATGCTGGAGCCAACGGAAAGAATAAATTTTGGCTTATTTTAAAGACAATGACTAAAACTTTGACTCTAGGCAGCAAAAATAGTTTTGTGAGCTGATCTAAGAGCCATCTGAGGAAGAAGGCTGTCTACAGGCTGTGCCTAGCATGGACAATCTGACTGAAATTGTCAGCTGAAGCTTAGGAAAATGGGGAAGGTTGTTTGAGAAGTGATGCTGTTATTAGTGCTTCTGCTGAGCAGAGTTTATCATCTTCCCTGGTGGGATGTAAGACTGGAACAGGGAGCATTGCAAGTGTGTAAGGGAATTGTTAGGGGATGCACATGCTGTGGTTATTGAAATGTTTCCAAAGGTTGTGAACAATTCTTTTTTTTCCCTCTATTAATTATCACTGAATTCATAACTGAAATTAATTTCTGCAACCTCTTTGTTTTTGTTTAAATGAAAGAAAATTCCTAAAGTGACTGAAATTGAGGTACTCTGTTAGATAGGTTTGACTTGATCATCTACAACCCAAGTGGATTGACACATCTAATGTGGAAGACAAACTGGTGGTGCTGCTCAGATTTGATGTCTTTGCTGAGATAGCCATTGTTGGAAAGTGGCTTGGCTGCTTCACTGGTGTGGGTTTTGTCCCCTAGAGGCAAGCCTGGGATTGTAATTTCTGTTACATCTGTTACCAGATTAATTTTTGATTGCTGGCTAAAGGGCTAAAGCAGATCCAAACAGAACACCCAGCAATTTTTGGTGGCTTGAAAAGAGGCCATGGTTTCACTAATTGAAAAGAAACTACATCCTTAAAAGTACTGTGCAGCTGAGCTGTTTTGTTACCCTTCCCAGTAAGCACAATGTTTACTCTGTCACAAAATAATGTAGGGTGTGTGGACCAGAGGATAGTGAAGCTTTGTGCTGCTCTGGGTTGACCTTTCTGCCTCATTTAAAGACCATTGTGAAAGAGCTCTGAGGAGAATCCCAGTGTCTTTCACTGCAGAGGTGAAAGCTTTGATATGAGCACTGAAGTTAAAAGCTGCTGCAAGGAGAGAGCTGGACAGCTAATTTCTTCATGTGTTTGGCTTGGCATAAAATAAGGCAAATGGAAAACAAAGCAGAGGTGATTGGTGGTACCCAGCAATGGCTGCACCAAGGGCAGATCCTGCCTGACTAATTTGGTGGCTTTGTATGAAGAAGTCACAGTGACAGTGGACAAGGGAAGGGCAACTGATGGCATCTACCTGGACCTGAGTAAGGCATTTGGCTCTGTCCCACATGGCATCCTGGGCACCAAGCTGGAAAAACATGGACTGGATGTGTGGAGCACTGCTGGGTGAGGAATTGGCTGGATGGTGGCACACAGAGAGTGGTGATCAAGGGCACAATGTCCACCTGCAGACCAGTGCCAAGTGGCTCCCTCAGGGGTCAGTGCTGGCACCAGTGCTGTTTGACATCTTTGTCAGTGCCATGGACAGAGGAATCAGTGCAGCCTCAGCAAGTGTGCAGCTGGNTCTGAAGGGGGCTCCAGGAAGGCTGGGGAGGTACTATTGACAAGGTCTGGGAATGCCAGGACAAGGGGAATGGGTTTGAAGTGTCAGAGGGGAGATTGAAAGTGGATGTTAGGAGGAAGTTGTTAGCAGTGAGGGTGGTGAGACACTGGCACAGGTTGCCCAGGGAGGTTATGGCTGCTCTTTCCCTGGAGGTGTTCAAGGCCAGGTTGGATGAGGCCTTGAGTGACCTGTGCTAGTGGGAGGTGTCCCTGCCTATGGCAGGGGGTTGGAAGTGGCTGAGCTTTGAGGTCCCTTCCAACCTTACCATTCTATGATTCTGTTATAATGAGCATGATTCTGCCATGTGCTCGTGGATGCTAGATAGCTCTTTTTAAAGAAAAAAACTGTTTTCCCAATCTGAGAGAACTTCTGAGGATAGTCAGCAAGGTGTGTGATGAAGCTCAGCTTCCTGGTAACTGAGGAGCTTGTTTGTGTCCCACTAGAGATGTGCTAAATCTTCAGGACAGTCTTATCTTAGCACTTGGAATTATCTCCCCTTCCTTTCATTGTAGAGATTTGTGTGCCAGTGTTTAGCAAGCTCCAGAGTTCCTCTGTGCTGTCTGCTTTCAGGCAGGCTGACTTTGCTGTGCAGCCAGTGGAGCTGGCTCTCAGGAATCAGGGTACCTGCTGTCGTCTGCACCATCGGCTCCTGCCTGCTGACCGCGGCAGGGGAGGTGGATGCTGATGGTACTGAAGAGCAACTCCTCACCACCTGAACTTCAAGTGATGGGAATTCAGGCTTTGCAGAAAACACTTGTGCAGCTCTGTTCTGCCCAGGCGAGACCTTGGAGTGCACAGGAATGTCCCCTGTGCTTCCATGCAGCTTTGGACTTTTTCTTAGATTTGGCCAATTTTTTTGTAGTGAGATAGATCAGCATTTTATAGCTTAGAACCAAATGGATTTATTCTTTTCCCTTAATTTCTGTCCAATACCAATTTTAACAAAGCAGGAAGGAGCAGTGTGCTCTCCTCATTGTTCCTGGGTACAAGGAGCTCAGCTACTGCCAGCCTGATGGTGTTTGTGTGAGAGGTTATGAAGCTGCTGTTCTCATGTGGAGCGAGAGCAAAATCCCACTCAGCATGAGGAGGGCTGGCAGGAGAGGTGATGTGCAGCTCAGAGATCCAGTGAGGGCTTGTAATAACCAAACTGTCTGTGCTGTGGCAGAGCACTGGGGCACCATGATTGAAAAACGAGGGCATGTAGTGATGTGGGTGCCAGCAAGCTCTGAGAACACACTGCTGTGGTGTGCCTGTTGTGTGCCTGTTGTGTGAAGCAGCAGTGAAGCAGTTAAGATAGATGGGAGTCATGTGGCTAAAAATCCCTGCATGTACTTTGAAAACTCATCCAAGGTACTTCCAGAATGTTTCTATTGCTGTCCCTGGATTTGTGCACACTTTCTAGAAAGCAGTGTGTGCTGCTGACAGAGATAGGTCTCCTTTTTCTGCCATCCAAATGCCAGAGAAAGAGGAATGGAAACCAAATGGAAGCAGAGAGCTGTTGTTTAGGAGCAGAAAAAAATTGTGGTTGTTTGTAACAACACAGAAGAACTTGGTCTGCTGCTGAGAAGCTGTAATGAAAGGTATTCAAAATTAATAACGATATAAATTTTGATATCCAGGCAGAGATTGTTAATAACTATGAAAACTGTTTATTAACATTAAATCTCGCCACAAAACTTATATACAAGGTTCAAAAACGCACNTGTGCTACCTGCTCATCCTTTATATAGTTCAGCCCGAGACTGATGGGCCTTTGGACATAGACTAGCCAATCAGGATGGCACTTTGCCCAGTTTGCCCATATTAGGTGAAGCTGGGGCTTTTGTGGCCACCACCTCCAGCTCAGAAGGAGGGGGGGGCAGGGGAGCATGCCTGGGCAAGCCAGGACATGTACAAGCCCACCTTGGCCTTTTCAGGCCTACCACAACAGAAGCAAAGATAAGAAGTAAGAGCTACCACTTGCAGGGTACTTTGGGGTCACTCACTGAGAGTGAGTCATTCCCTGGATGCCCGTGTGGTGAGTGGATTCCTGCCCAAACAACAGGCCTGAGCTGCTCTTCCTTAGCAAGAGTTTGGCTGTTGAAATGATGGAGGGGTGGTGGACTCTGCTGAGTGATGACTGAGTCCAGTTTCACTGTGGCAGCACATCTGGGCTCACGATTTGTGAAACAAGTGCTGTGCACTCTTTGACTTTACTGTTGAGTACCTGTGCAGAAAGGGAGTCACTTAACTACAGAGGAACCTGAAACAAGTCATGGAAACACACAGAGCTTAGTTTTAGTTCAAGCCCAACAAAACTTTGTGTTTGGTTGGTTTTTTGGTTTTTGTTAAAGAAGAGACTATGTCTTCTTTAAATACTGTGCTCAGAAGGATTTTAAAGGCTCCAGACTTTGGATCTAAGACAGGGAATTCAGGTGGCACTGCATGCTGACAGGGATCCCCCTCATGCCAGCCATAAGTAGAAGGACATTAGGGATTTGCTCTTGCCTCCTTTGAGAACAGTCATTATTTGAAGGGTGTATCAGAGAATGTTCATTTGTTGTGCTCCATAACAAGTAACTGATTGTGACAGGGTGATCCTTCCTCATCTGGTAGTTACCTGGTGCCACAGGCAGAGTCCAGTGTGTACCTGTGGGCTTCAGTGCATTTTTCTGTTGTGCTCATAGGAACATATTGGATATACTGGACCAAATCTGTCCAGGTACATTGTAGCCAGCACTGTACTCACAGCACTGTAGGGTATTGTAACTCTAAGATTGATGCAACAGTACTGGATGCCTTTTGACTCTGGGTAGTGCCTTTTGTAATCAAGTCCATACAGTGCTCTTGTAGCTGTGGTTGTCTGAAGTAAAGAAAGCTTGTGGGAAGAAAGCTGCTGCTTAGTAGTTGGGAAAATCAGAGAAGCTTTCAGATACTTATGTCAGATACTTGGTTTTCTGGTTTTGTTTTTCCTCTTCTGTTTCACCAAGGAAGTCAAAGTAATCAATGTGTCTAAAAACCATGTTGGGATGTTATCTTGCATGTTAGTAGAAATCTGACTGTGTGGGTTCCCAGAGTGATGATTTATTTCATTGAGGAACACTTGCTGCCTCACTGCAGAAACATTCCCTGGTTATCTGCTGTTCTTCAACAGTGTAAAAGCCTCTTCAAGTCCAGTTGGGGCAGGCGAGGGGAAGGCTGAAGAGACACAAATGTAATGGTAATGGAGGGACTTTAATGCAAACCTCCCTCTAACCAGGTCAGCACTGAGTGTTGGCATAGAGCCTCCTGAGAAGCTCTGAATGGTGTGCTAAAGCCCTTGCCTGGTGCTGCTATCATCTGGTCCCACTAAGCAGGCAGGACTGTTTTAAGACTCCATAAACTGTCTGAAATAGAGCTGTGGCACTCAGGATTGCATGGGTGTGAAGGTGTGGGAGTTCCCTGCCCCCCCATACTTTATAAAATCCCCCAGACTAGACCCAGCCAGCTGGAAGTTAAGGACTGAAGCTCTATTTACAGCTCAGCACAATGTACAAGCAGAGATAGACACCATAGACAGGAATAGTTACAGAGATAGACAAGTGAAAGGGAATACAGAAACACAATTCCCCTCCCAGCAATCAGAGTCCCCAGCAGGGGCTCCCAACCACCCTTCCACCTTCTCCCCACCCCTCTGCCTTACCTCAGGGTCTGCCTTAAGTGCAAGGCGAGTTTGGAGGATGGGAAGGGGGGTTAGAAGCAGGGTGGTTAGTTGGGTTAGCAGAGAGGCCAGTAGACCAAAAGCTAGAGGGACAGAGACTCTCTGAGTGTCTTACCTATGTTTGTGTTCTTGTTCTTACACCTCTCAGCAAGCCTATGAGTGCAGCACACATCAGCAGTGTTTGCTTTTCACAGCCTGTAATATAATTGTCTCCATTAAAATATTCCAATTAGCCTCAAACCAGCACAATGGGGGAATCCTTTGCTGCTGCCTTTCCTCACATCTGTCTGCTGTTGAACTGCTGCCATGGAAGAGACCATTGCATGGAAACACATTGCTGCTCACAAAACCTATTGGACAATAAAGCTGCTTACTTGTTTTCATTACAAAGACTCTATGGCTAATATTATATTATCCAAATGAGGTCATTCTTTTCACAGGGATTGTAACGAGGATGATGTACTGAAAACCTGAGTTTGTTCATCTAACAGCATCAATACTGAAAGTTTATATCCTACTCTTAATAGCTTTTTTACTAAGCAGAAGTTTTCATTCAAAGCACAGAGCTTTCTCTAATTTCAACCTGCTAATTTGAAATGGCACATCAGTGTGAATTTCACAGGCACTGTATTGCTGGCCAGAGGAGGGCTGCTTCAAGTGTGGCTTGAGTTACCCTAGTAATGTGGCATTTACAGATAATAATGGATATAAACATTGTTTTCTGCAATGAGACATGTCAGCATGGGGCTTTTGGAGGAATGAGGAAGGAATGAGGAAGGTTTGAGGAAAGAGAACTTAACTATTCTATTTTAAAGAGGTCTACCTATTCTAGCAGGGCAAGGGAGGGGAT
>WBNM01018158.1:56665-74549 GCA_013399055.1 Ramphastos sulfuratus | reverse complement strand
AAGGTCTTTTCCAACCTGGCTAAGTCTGCGATTCTGTGATTTCAAGATGATAAACTAGAATGACACACAAAAATTAGTAGCAACTAATATGACTCATCAGAGAGGTGTGAACTGATACTCTCATTACCTAACTTTGCTCTGCTATACATAACACATTTTGGGACAGCTGTCCTCCTTACAGGATATAAACATAATTTAAATGTCAGTGCAAGCTCCTTGGAACAGAAAGTATCTAAGGAAACCACATGATGCCAATTTAAACAACAAAGTTCACTGTCAACGTTTGAGATACACCAAACCTGAAGATAGACACAAACATTTTGGGCTGTTTTGAAAATTTAAAAGAAGAATCATTCTTTAGAGTGCTACCACTTAGGAATTTCTTATTCAGATTATCCCAGTTTTGCATACAAACATCAAAAACTGACTCTCTAGGAGGTCCTCAGAGAAGTGATCTCCTTCAACGCCTGGGAGGATGGGAGACTCTGGCAAGCTAGGAAAATCCTTAATTATATGGCAAAAGACACTACGCTGATAGTAAGTTCCTAGAATAAAAGAGTGCCTTGTCTGGCTAAAAGAAAGCCTCAGGGAGCACAATCCTTTCAGTCCTTCAAGACTCCATTAAACAGAATATTGCATGCACACAGAACACCTCTTGTGCGTAAAGCACCAATTACACCACTTCCCTTCCTGGAAGTTTCCTCAGAGCTTAGATGTCTCTCAATCTGATCACAAACAGGTCAGCCCCCTCAGTGCTGGGGTGGGGGGGTTTAAGCTCCTAACCTTGTAAATCAGCCAAGCTGGAATTTTTAGCTAAAGTACCCTCTGGAATGACTAAAGTATAGAATCATACAATGGTTTGGGTTGGAAAAGACATTCAAAGGTCACCTAGTCCAACCCCCTCACAGCAAGCAGGGGCATCCTCAACTAGATCAGGTTGCCCAGAGCCCTGTTGAGCCTTACCTTGATTATCTCCAGGGATGAGGCCTCAACAACCTCCTTGGCCAACCTGTTCCAGAGTTCCACTATCCTCATAGTAAAGAACTTGTTTCTAACATCTGATCTAAATCTGCATTCTCTAGTTTGAAGCCATTGCTCCTTTTCCCGTCACCACAGGGCTTTCTAAACAGTCTCTCTCCAGCCTTCTTGTAGGTCCCCTTCAGGTACTAGCCCTACTATTAGGGCTGCCTGGAACCTTCTCTTCTCCAGGTTTAACAACCCCAGCTCCCTCAGCCTGCCGTTGTAGCAGAGGTGCTCCAACCCCCTGATCATTTTTGTGGTCCTCCTCTGGTCCATGTCCTTTCTGTATTGAGGGCTCCAGAGCTGAACGCAGTACTCCAGGTGAGGTCTCACCAGAGCAGGGTAATGTGGCAGAATCACCTCTCTGGATCTGCTGATCACATGCCTTTTGATGCAGCCCAGGAAGGGATTGACCTTTTGGGCTGCAAGTGCACAGTGTGCTCATGTCTAGCTTCTCGTCCATCAGCACTTCCAAGTCCTTTTCCTCATCCCTCCAGTCTGTATTGATAGTGAGGTTTGTTCCAGCACAGGTGCAGAGCCCTGCACTTGCTCTTGTTGAATCTCATGAGGCTGACCCAGGACTACCTCTCCAGCTTGTCCAGGTCCCTCTGCATGGCATCTCATCCCTCTGGTGTATCAACAGCACCACTAAGCTTGGTGTCATCTGCACACTTGTTGAAGGTGCACTCAATCCCACTGTCTGTATCACTGATAAAAATATTAAACAGCACAGGTCCCAGTATAGACCCCTGAGGGACACCACTTGTCACTGCTCTCCCTCTCTTTGAGCCACTGAGCACCACCCTCCGGATGCGACCATTCAGCCAGTTCTGTATCCACTGAACAGTCCACCCATCAAATGCATATCTCTCCAGCTTGGTGAGCAAGATGTCATAGGATACTGTGCCAAAGGCCTTGCAGAGGTCTATAGGCTCCATAGGTTGTCCCTTGTCCACTGACATAGTCACTTTATCGTAGAAAGCCACTATGTTAGTCAGGCAGGATTTGCCCCCAGTGAAGCTGTGCTGGCTGTCTTGAATCACCTCCCTGTCCTCCATGTGCCTTATCATGACACCTAGGAGGATGTTCCATGATATTTCCAAGCATGGAGGTGCAGCTGACAGGCCAGTAGTTCCCAGGGTCCTCCTTGCTACCCTTTTTTAAAATGGGTGCAATGTTTCCTTTCTTCCAGTCCCCAGGGACTTCACCCAAGTGCCACGACTTTTCAAATATCATGGAGAGCAGCTTGACAACTACATCAGCTAATTCCCTCAGGACTCTGAGATGCATCTCATCAGGTCCCATGGACTTGTATATCTTCAGATTCCTCACATGGTCATGCACCTTGTCTTTGCTTACAGGGAGAGAGACTTTGTCTCCCTGGTCCCTATCTTGTGACCCATCATAATGAGAGCCATGAGGAGAAGGGTCACCAGTAAAGACTGAGACAAAACAGTTGTTGAGAATTTCAGTCTTCTACTCGTCTGTTGTTACGAATTCACCACCGTCGGTCATCATGGTGGGCATGCTGTCTTTAACCTTCCTTTTTTGGTTGACATACCTGTAGAAGCTCTTCTTGTTTTTCTTTATATCCCTTGCCAAGTTCAGTTCCAGCTGTGCCTTGGCCTTCCTGACCTCTTTCCTACACAACTGGGCAACATTTCTTTGCACCTATCTGTAATGTACAGAAGTCAATTCCCCTGCTGCACTTGATTCTTGGCCATTGTAATGTATATTTATACATGCTGCATCAGCAGTGCTTTGTAAGGGCAGCTTTGGTCAGTGTATGCCAGCACTGGAGCATAGCATGAAGTGTGGATGTGCTGGCTAGGCTTCTAGGGCCCCCAGAACACTGGAACAATTCTGAGTCTGCTTCTGGAGCAATGCTCTGTAGCCCAGAGAGCACTTGTGGTCCGCCCCCACAGGACTTAACCTTGAAGATGTTTCTCAGACTGGACAGTGTTAGATATCATTGAATTTAACTCCAAACAAATACTTAAAAATGGCTTTTCCTGCAGAGAGAAATGAAGTCACAAGATGTTGTTCAAAGGCATTCAACCACTCCACTGGCAGAAGCATCTCTTGCCTGCAGTATCACCCACGTATGTATGGATCACTTCACCAATTTGTGTGGTCTAGAACACACTGAAGATCGAGCTTGTGAACCAAGCTCCAATTGAAAATGCACACACAAGAGGCATTGAGTTCCTCTTGGAAACTAATTCAACTTGTAATTGAAAACCTCACAGGGATTCCTGTTTTTTTTTGTCACATTACTTTCCTGAAGTCAGGTCATTTGGTATCTTGCTACTACAAGCTTGAATTTTGACTGCTAATCTTACCCTAAGCCCTTATGAAGTATATTTCAAGGCGATCTGAATGTTTACTGAAAACAATTATCAAACAGCCAAGTAGTCCCAACCTTAGACTTTTTAGCAGTTAATTTGTTTGGTGCATAAGACTCTATTTCCAGAACCTCAAAACATTGTCCAAATATTTAGAGGTCATTACAAATGCCGCAGTGTTCATGTGTCCCAAGAATCTCATTTTCAGGAAGTGTTTAGCAAAGCCTTATGAAAAACATGCCACCTGTAATTGCTGCTTACTTTTAAAATTTAAGTTTCCTTGTAATGACAAGCAGCTCTTACCTACCACTGTGCTAAACAGACTCTGCAGCATGAATTTGAGTATCTATGCTGAGCATTGGCGCTCAGCGATATTTAAATTGGACTTTATTTTCAACATTTTGTTCTCCAGATAAATTTTTATGGACAATTATCTAATAGAACAGGATGGATTTCGTAGCACCACATGACCCTTCTCATCCTGGCCTTGCTTGCTCATCCTGCACTTGGCCTTACACGAGGCCAAGTGTAAGGTCCCGCACCTGGGTAGGCACAATCCCAAACACAAATCCAGGCTGGGTGGTGAACGGCTGAAGAGCAGCCCTGAGGAAAAAGACCTGGGGGGTTGATGAAAAGCTCAACATGAGCCTGCAGTTTGCGCATGCAGCCCAGACAGCAACTGAGTCCTGGGCTGCATCAATAGCAGCATGGCCAGCAGGGTAAGGGAGGGGATTCTGCCCCTTTATTCTGCTCTTGTCAGACTCCATCTGGAGTATTGTGTGCAGTTCTGGAGCCCCCAGCACAGGAAGGACATGGAACTGTTGGAGCGGGTCCAGAGGAGGCCACGAAGATGCTCAGAGGGCTGCAGCAGCTCTCCTATGAGGACAGGCTACAAGAGTTGGGGCTGTGCAGCCTGGAGAAGAGAAGGCTTTGATGAGACCTTCTAGTAGCCTTCCAATATCTGAAGGGGGCCTACAGGAAGGCTGGGGAGGGACTATTGACAAGGTCTTGCAATGACAGGACAAGGGGCAATGGGTTTAAACTGGCAGAGGGGAGATTTAAACTGGATGTTAGGAGGAAGTTCTTTGGAGTGAGGGTGGTAAGACACTGGCACAGGTTGCCCAGGGAGGCTGTGGCTGCTCCCTCCCTGGAGGTGTTCAAGGCCAGGTTGGATGAGGCCTTGAGTGAGCTGTACTAGTGGGAGGTGTCCCTGCCTGTGGCAGGGGGTTGGAACTAGATGATCCTTGAGGTCCCTTCCAACCTTACCGTTCTATGATTCTATGATCCTAAATAGTACAGGTGAATATAAATAGACAGCAATGCAAATGCATGATAATGGGAGTTTAAGGTGGTATGTATAGCTGGGAAAAGCACAATAGCTATTAGCTATGAAACACTAGGTCCACCGTGGTCTTTCACATCGGCACATGCCCGTTCGTGAAGGTTTCTCACCGCTCACCAGCTCCAACGCCTAGATCCGCCACAGGGGAAAAGCACCCAAACCCCAGGGCTCTCCGGGAGACTGCAGTGCCCGGAGGCGGTGACCCGGCGCGGGAAGAGGGCGTGAAGAGAACTCGGCAGGACGCTTCGGGAAACTTAACAGCACTCCGGGCCCCCGAGAGGGCTACCTGCCGGGCCCCCGAGAGGGTCTGCCGTGGGGCGAGGCGAAGCGAGTCGAGTCGAATCGAATCAGATCGGATGGAATCGGCCCGAGCCGGGTAGGCGGCATGCAACCCGCCCGTCCCACTCTCCTCCCTCCGGCGGCGCGGAGCGGGCCGCAGTCCCCGGCGGGAGGTTGTCATGGTTTCCCGGGTCACATGTGTGCGAGGTTCCCCCGGCGCGGGGGGAGGAGGCGGCGGGGGCGGGGAGGCTTCAGTCACGGACGGGGTTGCCGCCACCGCGTCAAGTGTGGGGAGAAGCGGAGCGAGACGCTGCAGCCATCGCCGCCGAGGCTGCCAGTGAGCCGCTGCCCCCCTGCGGATCCGCCCCCCGCCCGCTCCCACCTGCGCTGCCGCCCGCCCCTTTCCCGTTGTCCACAGGCGATCCGCCGGGCTCGCGTCGTCTCCGGGCTGCGGATCCCCAGCCCCAGGCNTGTGCCCCCCCGGTCGACCCCGGCATGAGCATCTCCATCCCGGCGGGGCTGACGGAGCTGCTGCAGGGCTTCACGGTAGAGGTGCTGCGGAGCCAGCCCGGGGACCTGCTGGAGTTCGCCCTCCAGTACTTTGGGCGCCTCAAGGAGGAGGCGTCGGCGTCCAAGGCGTCGGCAGCAGTTGAGAAGGAGGCGAGCGGCCGCAAGGCGGGCACCCCCGCTCCCGGCCATGACAGGGGCAGCCAGCCGCCGCGTCGGGCCCCCTCGGACGCCCGTGGGGTCAACTTCGCCGAGGAGCCTATGCAGACCGACTCCGAGAGCGGCGAGGACGAGCAGCAGCCAAAGCAACAGCAGTTTCCGGGTAAGAGCCCCCCGCCTCGCCCAGCCCTGGGGGGAGGGAGACAGTCGGTCAGGTAGGGCGGAGGCGGCTCCTTCAGCTGCCCGGGTTCAGGTGGGCAGCTGCGGGGAGGAGGTAGGGGAGAGGCTGCAGCAGCCTACCGTCACTGAGGGTCAGCCCCCCCGGGCAGCTGGGGCATGGGGTGGGAGGTGGGCCATGCACATACCCCGGCGCCAGCCCCTGTGGTCGTGGGTCCTGCGGGGGAACTGCGAAGCCGGTGAGCGGTGGGGAGCAGGGGACGTGAGGAACACGTTGGCCTTGGCGGCTGGAGTGTGAATGAGCAGAGGCGGCCTCGGCTGCACTATGGGCAGCTCCCTCGCTTGCTTTGACGCTGAACAGCGGAGCCCACGGGAGATTTCCCGTCTCCCTCTGCAAACTTTAACCTCCTGGGCTTTACCTTTCGTTCAGCGGTGCTGGATGCCGGGCACACAGTTATCACCAGAATCTGTAGCTGTGTTGCTTATCGCCCTGTAGTATTCCTAACAGAAGATCCATCAATTTTCTTTTCCTAAGAGCACAAGAAAGCAAATCCGTGTTTTGTAATTAGTCCAATGGTATGTCTGCCGTGGGAAATAACCTCTCATGGACGTGTTACTGCATTTACGCCCTTGATTCAGCATTTTATCTATATGTGCTCGTATGAGTTTCAAAAAGTAAAGCACAATTTAAAGCATAATTTCTTCTCGAAAGCCAGGGTGACTTTGTCTGCATGGTAGAAGGGCCTGTGAAGCAAGTCTATCTGTGGAAACAGCAAAGAACCTATAGAGTGTCTTTGTGCTTGAGGGTAACACCTATCTGCGTGCAGCTAATGATACCTTATCTTTGTGTGGCAGACAGGCTTTATTTAGAGACGCTGTCGATCCATCAGCTGGTCTGATTTGTGGGACGAGTAGTAGCTGCCTCCGAAGGGTGTGTAGCGTTGTGTACTTCTGTGTCATGAGCTGGCTAACTGAAGGGTCAGTATGATTAGATGCTGAGAGGTCAGTCAGTAAGGTTAGAGGAAAGGAGAAAGCATCCAACCATTTTAATTGTTAGCTTATTTTTGAGAACGGTTTGAAATTGAAGTATATCTCATCAGGTCATTGAAACATCCATCCCTCCAGATCATGCTGGAGGTGGATTTGGTTAGCGTGAAAAGACAACCAGCTGTTTGCTAGCTGAATATTAGTGCAGTTTTAAAAATGATGTCTTGCTTGCATTTTGCCAGGAAAAAAATGTAGATGCTTATGAGCTATGTAAGTTTTCTAAATGCTTTATGTTACTCTCTAAAGCATTCGCCATTCCTTTTCATCTGTTCTTTGCAGCTATACCATGTGTGTGGAATTTGTTAGTCAGGTTTTGCATATTTATGTGGTAGTTTTGAACTCTTTAATGCTGATCATGTGAGGTTAGTAAAAATCTGGAAACTTGTCTTCGAAAACTGAAACGGTGATAATGTGGAAGAACAAAATTATCTTAATGTGTTAACACTAGAGGTGGTTTATTCCAAACATGAATTGTAACACTCAATAGAGTCATTGGTGAATGGAGAGCTGGGAATCTTGCATTTGGGGAACTTCAGAAATATAGCTTGTTTTATTAGCTTGTATATGTTACATATGTAAAACTCTACAGAGTATTTTATTAAGCCTTCTAAGCTTTGTGAATGAATACCTGTAATCAATCTTGATACTCTCTTTGTAGTGATCATGAAGAATGAAAGCCATTATTGTAAATATTCTCCTTAAGGGAGAAGGACTTAGTTTAACTGATATAAAAATCCCATTTGTAAGCCTAGTGTATTTTGAAAGTTTAATTTTATAATGGCTTGTAATTTTTGTCGGTTGGGGTAATTAATAATTAAAAGTAAAAAAAAAAAAAGCTTGTGAAACTGTGTGGAAGGTAAATAATAAATAAGTTATAATAAGTGATTACTAATGGTATGCTTGTGTGTGAGTGTGCAGCAAGGCAAAATTTGAATTTAAAATACACATCTGCCCTGAATATGCATTCTTTTAAGGTAACATAACAATGCCTCCACTCAGCCTTTTGTTGATAACTAGGGGAATAAAGGCTTGTATTGAAATAATTATTTGATGGGTTTAAATACCAAATTGAAACCACATTTTTTTAATGCTGTTTCTTTTTCTTTATACAAGTAGCAGTTTTTAAATGGACTTTATGGAGAATTATTTTTTCTTTTCATTTTTTTTTCTTTTATGAATAATTGGGTTGCTTTTGTGTAGTCAGTTTGTCCTGTTTGTATTCATACTTTCATACAGGAGAGGAAAACAAATTGGGAAGGCTGATAAGCAAATGTAAAATACTAACCTCTGAGAACAAGTTCAGACCTGGTGGTGGTATCTTTTCTTTTTAAAGCATTACCCTTAAAATGTGAGAGTATTCCTTAATGAGTTCAAACAGGATGTTGTTGAGGCTATTGTCTCAACCCTTTGGTTTTTTTTTTTCCCTGCACATGTTTCGTGCAAGCACTGAAGTTGAACTCTTTGTTGGTATTGGTTTTGTCCTTGAAATGCATTTTGGAAGGTACATCAGCATTATCCTCTTTCAGAAATGACAAGCTGAGGCATAAGCTGTGTTTAAAAGAAGAAAAAAATTAAAAAAGCCTATACTTAGGATTAAGAGTCATATATGATCCATGAATCAAACTCTCTCCAGGTCCTCTGCTGTGCCCATTACATCAGTTACAGAAATCAAATAAAGGCAAAAGCAGTTACCTTGTCTGGAGGGAGAGCTTTGTTGTATTGGTGTCATAGTTCTGAATTGGCACCTGGAGTTAAGATGGTCTCTGAAAGGACATTCTTTAGGTTCTAAGTATTTAGATTATCCCCCTCTGAACACACAGCTTAACTGGGGAATGATTTGTGAGTCTTCTAGTTGTTTTTTTAGCTTTTATATCTGTATGTATATATGTGTGTGTGTATATATATATAAACAAAATTGTCTTGTGTGTGTTAGCATTAATCAGTGACCATAACTAATTCCTGCTAATGCTATGTGCAATTACTAAATTGAATAGGACACATGCATGCAAATGAGCCCCTTTTTAGCAAATTCTCACTTTTTAAAGGTTTGAAGTGCATGCTATGTCTGCAAAATTTGAAAATGCCCTTTATTTGTTCTTTTGCAATGACTTCACCACTTACCTGTCAGTGTGTAACTTCTTTTGATGGGTAATAGCCCATGTGATTTACAATAAATGTTTTAAAATATTTGCCATAGCTAAAAATCTACCCTCAATGTGAGTTAGTACAGATGTTTTTAGAGGTAACACTGCTATTTTTTTAAACTCAGAAATTGCAGTGCTGTGTTTGGTGTCATTTAGCCTCTGTTTACCTTTTTTTTTCTTTTGTTTTACTTTGGCTTGTTTTGGTGTTTTTTCTCAGATCATGATGTATTTTAACAGGAAAACAGTACAGATGTCCCTCTCCTCTCTCATGTGCTCCTGTTGGTGTGTTGGTTGCTTTGAGTTCCTTCCTTAAAAAATTGAGCTAGAAAATGGCAAGTATATGTCTCAGCTTTACCCACGTATTATGCTCAAAGATCACTGCTCATGCAAAACAGTGTCTTTAGTTTACAATGTTAAAGACACATCTTGTTCTTTCATTCACTCTGAATTGCTGAAACCAGCGTTGGAGAAATCTTTGCACACAACCGTATCACAGAACCACAGAATGTTAGGGGTTGGAAGGGACCTCCAGAAATGGATTTTAAATGTCTCCAGAGAAGGAGACTCTGCAACCTCTCTGGGCAGCCCGTTCTAGCGCTCTGTCACCCTCACCATAAAGAAGTGTCTTCTGTTGAGGTAGAACATCCTGTGTTCTAGCTTGTACCCATTGCTCTTTGTCCTATTGCTGGGTGCCACCAAAAAGAGACTGGCCCCTTCATCTTGATACCCACCCCTCAGATACTTATAGACGATGATAAAATCCCCTGTCAGCCTTCTTAAGAGTAAACAGCCCCAAGTCTGTCAGTCTCAGTTCCAGTCCCCCCGTCATCTTCATACTTCTCTGTTGGACTCTCTCCAGCAGATCCCTGTGTCTCTTGAATCAGGGAGCCCAAAACTAGACACAGTGTTCCAAGTGTGATCTCAGCAGGTCAGAGTAGAGGGGGAGAAGAATCTCCCTAGATCTGCTGTACACACTTTTCTTAATGCACACCAGGATACTGTTGGCCCTCTGGGCCATAAGGGCACATTGCTGTCCCATAGATAGCTTGCTGTCCACTAGGGCTCTGAGGTCTTTCTCCATAGAGCTACTTTCCAGTGGAATGACCCCTTTTCTGGTGCCTGGTGGTATTCCTTCCCAGATGCAGGACTCTGCACTTGTCCTTATTTAACCTCATGAGGTTCACGTTTGCACAGCCTGTCCAGATCTCGTTGGATGGCAGCACAGCCTTTCTGTATGTTGGCTTTTTGACAATGGATGGTACTTCATTCATTCTGTTAGCCTTACTTATTATTTTCTCCCTGAAATTAAACCAAAAGGGAAAACACTGAACAGTTCAAAATCTTCCTGCAGGTCTGTCATGCAATGATAACCAGTAGGTTAGAGCAGTGGAAGGGGTCAGTGTAGAAATATGTATGTAGTAGGACATCATTAAATGATGTACCATATAGAAAAATGTGTATATCCAAAATGTATATATCCAAATTATCTATATATCTAATGTGTGCTTAGAAGACTTCAGGAATGACGTTTGATTGATTTCTACACTCAGATGAAATAATAAAAATAAATAATGCACTGTTTTTATGGTTATAAGGACACACAGGAGGAAGAGATGCCACCCAGAAGGACATTGACAGGCTTAGAGAGTGAGCCTTTGCAGACCTTATGAGGTTCAACAAAGCTAAATGCAAAGCCCTGGTTGTGGGTCACAGCAGGAGAGAAAAGCTTCTCAGCACCACCCAACATCTCCAAGTCTAACGTGAGCCAGCAACGTGTGCTTGCAGACCAGAAAAACAACTATATCCTGGGCCGCATCAAAACAAATGTGGCCAGAGGGTCAAAGGAGTAATACTCCCTCTCTGCTCTGGTGAGACCTGGAATGCTGTGTCCAGCTCTGGGACCCTCAACATAAGGAGTACATGGATCTTTTTGAGCAGGTCTGGAGGAGGGTCATGAAGATGATTAGAAGGCTGGAAAACCTGTCCTATGAAGACAGACTGAGAGAGTTGGGCTTGTTCAGCCTGGAGAAGAGAGGGCTCTGGGCAGGCCTTATAGCAGCCTTCCAGTACCTAAAGGGGCCCTACAAGAAAGGCGGAGAGGGAATTGTATGTAGTACAAGGGCTAACAGTTTTAAACTAAAAGAGGATAGATTTAGATTACATGTGAGGAAGAAATTCTTCATTGTTGGGTTGATGAGATGCTGGAACATGTTGCCCTGAGGTGGTGTGAATACCCCCTCCTTAGCAGTGTTCAAGGCCAGCTTGAGTCTTTGAGGAGTGTGGTCTAGTGGAAGATGTCCCTGGCTGTAGCAAGGAGGTGGAACTAGATGATCTTTAAAGTCCTTACCAACTCAAACCATTCTGATTCTATGACAAATGTAATCAGACCCAGACTGGAGCAACCTTACTGTGCATGCAATTTAAAAAAGAGCAGCTTTTAGTTTAGCAAGTCCTTTGAGAGTGTGTGAGCTTGGCATTGTTGTTGTACTCCTTAGCAAGGCTTTGGGTTCATTTTCTTGCACTTTACTGGACTGTTCACCTGTGGTTCAGAGCTTAGTGTGTATAAGAGACCATTCAGGGTAGGTGTTTGGGAAGAACACAGCTTCTGGGAGGGGAAAGAATTTTAGCTGCGTGGATGGGTTCAGTGGGCCTTGATGGTCGGGGGGTGGTTACTCACCACTCTTACCTGGTAGTATACCACAAAGCTTTCAATCTTTGCTGTAAGTCTTAAGAATAACAGACCTTTTTGCAATAATGGCTTCCTGTATTTTTGACAGGAGCTTCTTTTTCTGTAAAGAAACAAGGTGAAACTGATTTTTTTTTTGGCTGACCACTTAGCTCAGAAGAAAACAGCATGAATTCAGTACTTACAGGAAATGTTGTTGGTGTGGGTTTGTAATGATTGCATTATGAACAGTAAGGTACAAAACAGCATCAGTACTAACATTTACACACCACCACTCTTTCTTGCATATATCATGTCTGTTTTAAAGGAAAATTGGCTTCCTCAAGAAGGCTCTGAGAGTTTTGTGTTGCTTGCTGAATTTGGTACAGTTTCCCAAAGAAACTTTAATATTTTTATTCCCTATATTTATAGAATCATAGAATGGTAAAGTTGGAAGGGACCTCAAGGATCATCTAGTTCCAACCCCCTGACATAGGCAGGGACACCTCCCGCTAGTACAGGTCACTCAAGGCCTCGTCCAACCTGACCTTGAACACTTCCAGGGAGGGAGCATCCACAACCTCCCTGGGCAACCTGTTCCAGTTTATTTAATCCTGTTTATGCATTTACCTGAATGGAAAAACAATTGACAGAATCGCAGAATGATGGGGTTTGGAAGGGATCTCTGAAGATCATCTAGTCCAGTGTTGCTTTAGTGACTTTTAGAATAAAGATTAATGCATGGACACTAAGAAATTACCTGGGTTTAGAATGTACTTGTATTGAAGTTATGAAAAATATAATAGCCTAGAGCTAGTCAGTCATCTGCATCTACATCTGTCAGTAAGTTAAGCTTGCTTTANGAGCCTCATCCAGCCTGGCCTCTGATACCTATCTATCAGAGTTTATTCCTGATCTGTTAAGCAAGAACATTGCATTCAGTTCTCTATCTCTGTCCAGTGAGAACTGTCTGAGGGAAATCTACCTTAAACAGTCAAATATCTGCAGACTTACTGCTGCTCCTGTAAATCTGGAACACATGGTTTAGAAATCACACGTTTAGTTCACAAGGTACAGATTAATCAAGGTACAGGCTGCTGCCCCACTTCTTGTTTTCCAGTGTCAGATGACCTCTAGATTTGGAGATTTCATTTGTCAGGACTGTGATGAGAGAAAGAAGAAGATAGGGTGGAAGGCAGAACGCAGAAGCAGAAAAAGAGTCAGTGACTGGTAAGGAATATGCAAAAAAGTAAGAGCAAGGGGAAGGAGGAGGGACAGAACTGAAGTAACAGGAAGAAGATAAAAGTGCATATAGAGCACATGTGAGAGAGAAAGAGTTAAATTATCTGCTCTTATTTTCTCTATTGCCCTGCTCTCGGCATGTATGCATACCGTATTTGCTCCAAATTTTCTACTGCAATTCTCTTTGAAATATATTTCAGAAAAGCATAAACACAAATTTAAACCAAAACTAGTAGTTAGTCCATTTGATGAATGTGAACTTGGTCATCTGATGCTGAAAGAGCTTTAAAAATATTTTAACATGGTTGTCTGTCACATTGCCTTGTCTGAAAACTCATAACAAATTTACATTCTAATGAGTGTGTACAGTGAAAGCTTCAGCTGGAGTTTTTCATGGAGAATCCAAATTGTTCTCAACTGTTTTCTGTTTCAAAAAGTAACAGTAGTTGCCATCGTCAAGAGGATCAGTAGGCACATGGATACAGTTGGCATCTTCATAGAGAGTCATGATGGTTTTGTTGCTGATGGAAAAATGAAATGTTAGTAGTACATAATAAACACTGTGAAGTGTCCTTTAGTGCTTAATAAAAATCACAGTGGTTATTTCACTAACTTTTATTTTTATTGGAAGGCCTTAAAGTTATACTGTAGAAAAAACCTGATCCTGCTGCAGGTTTGAGCTGCTCTCTTAAGCTTTAACTGAGTGTAATTATAGAGGAGTTTTGTGCTTTAAAGAGGTGAGTGCTTTTTGAAGGAGGGAGAAGGCTTTAAGGAAAAGAGCCATTTAAAATGGCTCAGTATTCTGATGCTGGCATAGGTCTTTATTTATCATGAATTAGAAGAAAAAGAGGTGATCTTACTAGGCCTAATGTATTTATCACATAGTCTTTCTTATATTTTAGACTGTTATGTGGGTATGGATGCACGAAAGATGAAGTCCATGTATGCATGAGTTACTGTGTGCTAGGGAAATCTGGTACACTTGTGTAAGTACATATTATTGCCCAAAACACCCATCAGTTATGGTATTGTTTGAATTATAAAGAAAATACATACTTGTTTTTCTTCCTTCTCTTTGGGACATTGAATGAGGACAGGTAGCTTTATGTAGAGGTTTTATACTGAAAACCCTTACCCTTTCAGGCTAACCCTTGCTGGGTAGGAATGATAATTTTTTTTTTTTTACTTTATGGAACTGAATAGGATGTTCTCACTGTGAATTTTGATCATGGCAAGTAATTGCAGGCTTAGGAGTTTAAATAATTTTCTTTATAGAATATGTTTTTGTTCTGTAGATCAATTTCCAGTCAATACTAAACAAGATAGTGTTGCAGAGAGTGAAGTTTGGCTTTGAGTGCCCTTTGTTTTTTCTTGATTTGTCTTTTTACTTTTCAAATTGACTGACGTTACTATGTTTTTCCATGAAAAAAGACTTCATGCTTGTCAATTTTATTTTTCATTTAAAACCTCAAAGAGCTCTATTTCGAGACTTTGTGCATTTGGTGATAAAAATAACAGAAGTACTCTCACAGAATTTCTATTTGCAGTCTCTGTGCAGTGTAATACACGAACCTAGATTTAAATCGATACAGCGAGTAACTTAAAACATAGTTTAGAGGCTACATCAAAAAGATCATGTTATTTAAATGCCCAGTACCTTATTCAGCATTTTAAATGATAATCATATCACACAAAAAAGTGAGATCTGAAGTGGAGTGAGCTATAGACAGGCACGAATGTCTAAAGCACATGGGAGTAAAATGCAGGTTGTAGGCGCAAGTTAGGCTGTTGTTCAGTTCACTCAGGCATGTGGCAGTTTGCCATCCTTTCTATAAAAGGCATCCTTTTATCATAGCTGCTCAGAAAAGTAATTTATGGACTACTGATAAAATAAGGAAATGATAAGCAATGAAAGAATTAAAAAAAAAATTAATTTAGGCAGCTTTGCCGTGTACTGTAACATTCTGGGTAATGAAAAGTGGAGTGGTAAAAAACACGCTGTAACAACAGAAAATGTTTTTCATTTGTCTGTTTGCCTCTTAAATTGTTCTGCTTAATGATACTACTATTAAGAAAAAATCATCAGAGCAAGAATATGAAGCTGAGAGCTTGAGTAGGTAAAAGCTGATAATGAGAATAGCTTTCTTACACGTACTGTTCCAGTTACTTGACTAAAGTGGTTTTTGTCAGGCTGGGCTGAAAGGACCAATTAGTAAATATTATGAAGGCTTCCTTAATGGAGGGACTAGAAGATTGCTGTATAAAACAGATTTTTTGAAAGAAGTAGAAGAAACATCATCTTTCCTTCTCAGAGTTGTTCCACATACCATCCTGCTTGTAGAAAGATCTCTGAAACATCACAAACGCCTTCTGAAGCCCTGTGATGCAGATGTAAAAAATGTCTTCTTATAAATAGTGGTAGTCTCTTCATAGCATAACTCTTCAGCAGACATGTCTGTTGTAAAACATACCAGACAGGAAGAAAAGAAATCCTTGGCCAACACTGGAAAGAAAACATTCCTCAGTATAGACTAAAAATAAAAATGTACAAAATCCTAAATGTTGGGATGAATACAAGCTGGAACTAAGTGTAAACATTCAGACTTGCTAGCCTGAGAGTGCAGGCTGAAAGGTTTATTATATTTTCCTGTTCTAATGATGGATTTGTAATACTAGTGTGAAAAATAAAATCCATTGCCATGAGTTATAAGGAATTTGTAATTGTCACAGTGTATGGACTAACTTGAACTCAAGCTCTCTGTGACAGTATTGTTGTGCCCTTGCACTGGATGACCTCACAAATGAGTATATATCATCACTGCACTAATTTGATCATTCTAATTTGTTTACTCTTATTTTCACCCCTTAACTTGTTTGCTTTGTGATCCTGTCTCTGAAAGTGTAACGTTTATTTTCATTGATGTTTAAGAAACTCCATCATTGGGCCATCATTTGATTAAAATGTACAGACTAATGTCACAAGTTATTGAAGTACGCATTGCTCAAGAAATTTTTAGAAGTTTTGGTTTTTAATATTTTGCAAATGAATGTCTACAAGCTAGTAAATAATGTTTAAACACTCTTCCTGGATTAATAATGGATAAGAGCTTTAATGACACAAACTTTTTCTGATGGACAGCTGAGATTGTCCTGAGATTTCTTGTTCTCTTCCAGTACGGTGTTTATAATACTCATCACACAGTCAGAAGCAATTAGACTGTGTACTATAGGCACACATTAAAATGTTCTTCAGGCTTTGAATGCAATGTTTTCTACATTTTAATAAAAATACTTTTTTTATCATGAATGAGTTTTGAAAAGCCTAGGTTCTCAATAATAGATACTATTAAACATTTTGTTTTCCCAGTTATGCTTAATTTCTGTGGAAATTAAGGGGTTAGGATCGAGCACCTTTAGAGATCTGCTTCTTCATGAGCCTTTTTTTAGTACTAGACCAGTCATTATTTTATATTCTGTTCTTTCACCACCAGCGCACCACCCCCCCCCCGCCTTGCTTTTAATGTGTAGTGTTTTCTTTTCCCACCCATTTTGTTCAATAATGTTGAGTAATGTTTGGCATCTTGCTCTAAAAGCCATCTTTTAGCTGATAATTTGTCTGCCTCTATTGGTTTTTAATAGGTACTCAAACATGAGAAACTCTGATCTAGCCTTCACCACTACATTATTTAAGCAATGGTGAGGTAATTTAAATACAGAGTTAACAGCCTTAATTCTTGTTGTCTCAAACTACAGGAAATATTATTTAATGGCTTTGCATATATGAAAAATTGGTCTGAAAGTAGATAGATGGTTATTTATTCTTGCAGAATCACAAACTGTGAGGTGATTGGAAAGGACCCTCAAGAGATCATCAAGTCCAGCCACCCTGCCAAAGCAGGATCACCCTAGAACAGGGCACACAGGAATGCATCCAGGTGGGGTTTGAAAGTCTTCAGAGAAGGAGACTCCACAATCGTGGGGCAGCCTGTGCCAGTATTCTGTCACCCTCACAGTAAAGAAGTTTTTCCTCATGTTGACTTAGAACCTCCTGTGTTCCAGCTTGTATCTGTTGTCCCTTGTCGTATGACAGAGCACCATTGAAAAGAGACTCACCTCTCACCTCTCAGATATTTATAGACATTAATAAGATCCCCTCTCAGTCCTTTCTTCAAGATGAAACAGCCCCAGGTCTTTCAGTCTTTCTTCATAGGAGAGATGTTCAAGTCCCCCAGTGATCCTTGTAGCTCTACATTGGACTTTATCTAGGATATGCCTGTCTCTTTTGTGCTGGCAAACACAAAACTAGATGTGATATTCCAGGTGTGGTCTGGCAGAATAGAGGGGGAGAAGACACATGTTTCTTAATACACCCCAGGATACTGTTGGCCCTTATGGCCATAAAGGCCCAATTCTTAGATAATACTGACTTCAATTCTTGGCAAAAAAAATTACCTGCAGTGTTTACCTGTGTATTTCACTTACTAATCTATCAGTTTTGTGGTTCTACATCAATGGAATGAATGTATTCCTGTTCTCTGGTTGGTTGGTATACATTCAGTTCAGTGAGTGTAAAATCAAAACATGTACAGTTCTGGAGCCCCCAGCACTGGAAGGATATGGAATTGTTGGAGCGGGTCCAGAGTAGGCCACGAAGATGCTCAGAGGGCTGCAGCAGCTCTGCTCTGAGGACAGGCTGAGAGAGTTGGGGCTCTGCAGCCTGGAGAAGAGAAGGCTTTGAGGAGACCTTACAGAAGCCTTCCAGGATCTGAAAGGGGCCTACAGGAAGGTTGGGGAAGGGACTATTTACAGGGTCTTGCAATGACAGGACTAGGGGCAGTGGGTTTAAACTGGCAGAGGGGAGATTTAGACTGGATGTTAGGAGGAAGTTCTTTGCAGTGAGGGTGGTGAGACACTGGCACAGGTTGCCCAGGGAGGTTGTGGCTGCTCCAGGTCGGAC
>WBNM01018158.1:18604-56380 GCA_013399055.1 Ramphastos sulfuratus | reverse complement strand
CTGGCTAGAAAATGACATTGCTTATTTTGTGTTCTGCATTCCAGGACAAAACAGTTTTACAGAGCCTAGAATATAGTATTTTTTTAGGTGAAGGGGTAAACTTAGTTTTTGTCTCAATGTTAGAATTTTTATGGAGTACACTTTAGGTAGTAAAGGTTTTTTTTCCTTCTGTAAAACTAACCTGCTACTTTTTCTTCCACAAATTGTGTATTAGAGATTTAACAGTTGCAATGTTTTCTAAAGATTACTTTCTCCCAGTGTAACTTGACATTGGCTTCTGTCTTTGTAGAGTGAGGAATCAAATGCATATAACCAATTGTACTTTGGAGAGCTGAAAGAAGGTTGCAGTATTTTAGTCTGGAAAGCTAAGCTGTGCAAATTTCAGTTAGACTGTGAGATGAAACTTACCATGATATGAAACTGTCACTTTTTTCCTTTGTATCAAAAGGAAGCTTAATCATAATTCTCAGTTTTAAAAATTTATTTTTGTTGATCAGTAATTTTGATTTCCAAGATAGTGTATGTTGTTATTACTTGACTGCTATTTTCTATCAATCAACTCCTACTCATTTTATGTGAGCAGTTTGATTTATAAGTAGCCTCTTGCTTTAATAGCAAAAAAGAGATACTTAACTGTGAGGGGAAAAAACCCCAAACCAAAGCAAAAAAATAACCCCCCCCAAAAAAACAAACAAACAAACAAAAAAACCCCCACCAAAAACCACAGAAAAACTCTATGGGTTTGTCCACAAGACAAAGGAATTTTGGTCAGAAGTAGCCTTTGTAGACTTTGTCTTTTCTAATCGCATCCTTTGATAATCATCCTTTAAGAAAAAAGAATCATCCAGGAATTAAAAATAGGACTGTGAGAGTTGAGGCAAATTGGGCTAAATCTTTGTGTGTCTTGGAGTAGATTGTACTGTATACCTGAGCTCATGCTGTAACTTGGTAAAATGAAATACTTGTGATCTCCATCTTTCAGTGACTCTGTAGCAATACGTGCATGAAGGGTTGTGAGGCTCTCAGCAGAGCATTGTTTGCCTGCAATGTTTAAAAAATCCCTTTAGTATCTAAAGTCCAGGGCCATGTTAGAATTTAAGACATTTTTGTCTCATGCTTTTTTTTTTTTTCCTGACCAAATGTATAGAAGAATGGATTTATGCTTTACTGAAATGTGTGAGAACCCCTGAATAATCAGTAAACTCTTGTAAGCAGAGGAAACCTACACAGGTTTTTGAGGCTACAAAAGTTGTCTGTAAAAGGAGTACCAAAACTTAGAATATTTTAGTGAATTTTGCCATTGTCCTACATAGACTATATGTGGGTCTGTTTGCCTTCTTTCAATGTTTCCATAAGGTGGTTGATAAGTATAATATTGTGCACTAATGCAAAAGAGAGCATATTCCCAAATGAGCATGAACTCATCTAGGGAAGTGTGAGTACAGAGCCACAAGGCAGACTGCTGGTGGAAACTCTTGATTCTGAGTGAATAGGTGAGAACAGGCAAAGGCAAAGCTCTTTTCTTCTCAGCCAGCAGCTGCCCTAAAAGGAATCAGGTGTTGTGGGGAGTAGAACCTGCTGGAGGTGGCCTTGGGTACCTGCATCCCCAACAGTCATTCCTCATCAACTGGAGGAATGACTGTGCACTGAAAGATTCATTGCTTGATATTCCTAATTCATTCTGTCATTTACCAAATTGTTTGTACAAAAACTAGGTTGTGGTTATTAATATGGCCTCATTACAGAATGCTGCATTTAACTCTGCTTTTCTGGTCACAACACGAAGGACATGTATAGATTCAGCCTATAAAGGGTTAATACATGTTTGTTGTATGTCAGTGCTTTAAAAACAAAAAACAAACAAACAAAAAAACCCCTCCACAAAAACCACAAAAAATTGTCCTTGTTTGCTTTTTAAATCTGTCAGTAGAACAGAAAAGTATTTTCTCTTGACCAAAACAATTTTAAAAAGAAAATTCAGGAGTACTCCTTAACTTCTGGTAACCTAATGTGGATACTAGAAATCTGAATGTAAACATTAAATGTAATGTTTATCCTAGGTTTCTGAAGTGGGCTATTTTTTAATTTCACAAACTTCCTGAAACAGTATACTTAAAAAAATAAATTGAGAAAGCACAGAAGAAATACGAGAAGTTTGCACATAAGTTACAGAAATGGATTTTTAATTATTTTTTTTTCTTTCTGCTGAATGTGTAATATAAACCACGAACATTCCAGTAAGTTGGAAAAGAAACTCTAGCCTGTATTTGTGGACACTTGAATATCCAGATCACTAGGTTAGTGTCAGGCATCTTACCTGCTTTTGAATGTGCTTGCTTGCATATTGATTTTCCTCTGAGAGAAGAGTTTTCAGTGCTTGCACTTGGAATATGGCATGGCCTGAGAAATAGGGCATTTTTTCCAGAGGTGTGGGTTTCCAGTCTGACATGTAGCCAGTCAAGCTGATTGATTCCTTAGTTTTAATTTCTACTTTTTTGATGCAGTCTTGACATTTTCTGCTTAGCTGCTCTAAAAGCAGTAGGATTTCTTGAAAGGTAGTGGAGGCTAGGGGTGGACACTAGATGAACAAGTAGCACTTCATCAGACACAGAGTTTCTGCCATGTACCCAAGCAGAGAGTCTTAGCAGGACTCCCAAATCTCTAGCTACATCTGTCAATCTGCTTGTTCAGTACCCTGTTCAGTACCCAGATCTCAGATTGTCTGCCTGGGTAGGTAACTGTAAATAGACAAAGTGAAAAAAATTCTGCTGGTCGTCTTGGATGGGTCTAGAGCAGGAGAGATCTTCAGGTCATTACCATAGATGTTTGTTAGGAATGGTTTTAGTTGTATGTCGGGTAATGGTGTCGTTCTCAAATGTAGTTTTGCTAAGGAATCCAGACCAAGAGCAGAGTAGGGGTTTGGGTTGGGTTTTTTGTTTGTTTTCATTTCTGTTTTTAAAGAAAATGATGGAAGACCATTATTTTATGACAAGAATTGTTTCATTGCCTGATGGCTAATCAAGCTCATTGGAGAATTTTGTCACCTGAAGTTGTGGAGAGTTTGCCTCTGGTAAGAATCTCACATAGAGTTATTGAAGGAAGTCAAGACAGTGTTCTCAAGCCGCACTGCCCAGGAGCATAATGAAATGGGAGTGGAAGTGGCTTTGATACTGAAGTTTAATTAAAACTGATGCAACTTTTCAAATGCTGCCCCAACTATTGAGCAAAAGGGAGTAGTGCTGATAACCACACTACTCACCATTACTAGACATTTTTTAATGTGACCCACAAGTGATGGACTAGTAAGACATAATGGCATTTGGTTTTACATCATCTCATAGAATGCTATTTGAATGCTACTGCAGTGTGAGAAGAAAACAAATGACAGATCTGTGTACTTTGACCACCCCTTTTCTTGTGGGATGTTGTTCAGTTATTCCCAGTAATCTCTGTTTCACACTAACATGAAAGGAAGGTACTGAATTAAATTTATAACACAGCTTCCCTTGCCACTCTTCACCTCTCTTGCGTGATGTGATTGTTTTTGGACAGAAGAGACATACCCTGTAAATCTGTCTGTAAGGTCTGTTCACTCTCTGGGATTTTTGGCCTCTATTCTTTTGAGAAGTAAGTTATTTGGTCTCATAGGCTTCATAATTGAGGCACAGGTAAGTAAGAGGCAGTTTGAGAATAAAGGCTAGATTTATAAAGAGGCTCAAGTACCAACATGTGCTATCATTATGCACAAATTTTACCTTTGGGGCACAAAAATCTCAACACTAAGTTAGGCAACTGAGCTCTGTATTAATTCCCTGTACATACTCTGTGTAGTCTGGGCTATAATCCTGGAATGTTCTGAGAAAGTTCTGAGTAACCATGAAAGAGAAAACCAGTTTGAGATGAGTGCAGGCCTGGAAGAAGAAGCTAAACAAAGACATCATACCATCTATGTACTGTTATTTGCTGTTTGCATCTTGGCATTGGGACAGTAACATGTAGCAGCATGGGTTTTTGCTTGATCATAGCCATAGGAATGGCAACACAGTTGTATCAAGACTGAGTAGAGGACAGAAGCTTTGCTGTGCTACATACTGTGCTGTGAGGTGCAACATGTTCTGCGTGCCTGCATTTGTACGAAGGGGTATAGCTGACAATGGAATATCATGTTCCAAAATGGAGTTAGTCATTCAGGGGAGAATTTCAGTGTTGGGTGGGTGATGATCGTGGAGATGAGGTCCAAGCTCTGTTTGCCCTTTGTTCAGTAGCTAGCTGTGATGAGGCAATGGATATAGGAGGAAATCATAAAATCATAGAATTGTTTCCAACTCAACCTAACCCCACCATGTCCATTAAATCATATCCCAAAGTGCCATATCCACACATTTCTTGAACACCTAGTGCTGCCTGGTCATCCCTAATTGCCACCTTTCTTTTACATGTACAATTTATGGAAAAATTACAGCCAGCTGTGCAGTTTGGGATGTGCCATTGGTAAATTCCTCAGTTGATATCCTTCTGGGTAACAGAAACACACCAGACTATGGACTTTGCTTGCATTAACTCTTGCAGTTCTTTTGGCCTTGCTGACAGGGTGATCTCTCTGTGTTGCTCATTTGTGTGGTACTTTATCAGTGGAGACAACAATAATTTGTTTTGTTGCAAGTCATGGTAGCTTATTCTTGATTGATTTTGCTGTTATCTGCAGTCCTTCAGTTGGTGTGGCAGCTTTCACTATATCTTCATTAATGCCTGATTGTGGGTGCCGTGTTGACAGGCCAGTATGCAGCTAACTCAAGATTAAGCCTGTGATTTGTGGGGTTGCTTAGGCATCACTGTCACCAGGGATTCTTTGGTGGCCTTATCTACCCCCTTCTTTGACTTGTAAAGTTATTCATGAAGGTATCATTGTTAGTCTTTTGGATAAGGATAGTGGTTTTGACTGTTTGAAAGGGAGGTAGAGAGTGAATCTATATCCCATCTTCTCCCTGGAGTTGTGTTTGCATGCTGCTCTGCATGTTTGCAAGAGTGAATGGCACCAGACCTTGCACAGATATGAAAAGCCTGAATTGAAACAAGTGCAGCTACCACCACTGGCTGTGCTTCATTTACCCTGAGAACTGGGAAGACCACATCATGAAGAGTGCTTTGGCTAACAGCCTCACTGTAATCCCTGACAGCTGCTTGCAGTAATTCAGCACTGCACATATATGGGAAGTGAACAGCAGAATCTTTTTTTCTTCTCCCTTCTTCTCTCCTTCCCATCTTCTCTTTCTCCCTCTTTTAGCTCAACCTCCCAAATCTAAACACTGTAGTTTTTGGTAGCCCAGGCTTTTATGTTGCTGCTGTTATCCAACCCTGGAGTCTTAAAATGAACTACAAAAATACTCTGCCTGCATTTTCAGAAACTCTAATACCTGAGCTCACGGAAGATATCAACCACCAAGTCCAGTGACTCCAGCAGATGTGTTCCTAGCTGATGGGGGAGGACACAGGGACTTTATAATTTTGTAATTGTTTCACTAATTGATGGTTTTTGGCAGCTAGACAATGGACACTTCATCTGATGGTGAGAAGTGTGTTATTTGTAGGCTGTTAAAGCAGTGAGACATCTGACCAGGAAATGAGGGATATATTCTGCCCGTAGACTGTTAGAGATGCCACAACTCGCACACTAGAGACAGGAAGCACTATTCTGCCATCAACATCATCAGAAGGCTTTATGCATGTTTTATGTTTTGAGAGTGAGGACAGAATAATACTAAAGTGCTTCGCATTTTGGTCATTACTTTCCTATTTATATATATAATTATTGTTGTCTCCCCCAAAACAGTCTTAATGCAATTCTTCCCATTATACTCCAGCGATGATATGTGGGACTTAGGGAGTTAGGTTTTCTTTTTCCTCTTTTACTTTCAGAGTTAATGTGATCTCTGAGAGATATGCTCTCTGTGCATCTCTAGAATTTCTGTAAAAACAAGTGGACAATGTGTTTTGTCTCATGATTTGAAAGCTGATAAAACCGTCGATATTCTGACTAGCTGAGAATGAATTATCATGAACGCAAGAGAAACTCCCTTTAAATATGCAACATTCTTAAAATATGCAAATTGAAAAATACACATCAAGTGCAAAAACTTAAATTTCACCAGGAAGTGAATAAGCACGCAATGCAGATTGCAGATCATACATATTCATATACTTCTTCATCAAGGTACTTTGTACTACATGTTTCTTCCCAAAGTAGTGGCAGGCAGAGACTTCACGTTAAATCTTAATTTCAGAATGTTTTAGTGGTGTTTGCCCATGTAGGATTTGTTGTAGTCACCTAATGGCAAAGTGACAAAAACATGAATAATAGTAGGAAAGCCTGAGTCTTAAAAGGTTTGAGGCTTTGGATTAAACATGGGTAGTATGAATGCATATGGGAAAAAGCAGTTATGTTCACAGTTGTTAAACCATATAAAATAGATGAGATAATTATAAACTCTACACAAAGGTGTACTCCCATGGAGAAGAATACTGACAGCCATGACATCTTCTCCAACCCACTACCATCACTGAGATTTCACTTATTCCTTTGTAATAAAATTGTCTTGCAGGTATTGTCAAGAGATAAAAGACCTAGACCAAATTTTAATTTTTATTAAAAAATTTAAAAAAAAAAAAAAGATCCCAGAGCACTGTTGTGTAATGGTTAAGGGAAGCTGTTGGCTATCAGGAATTGAGGAGAACCAAGTGACCAGGTCATTCTTGTAAAATCTTGAGTGATCTAGTTTGTGACTTGATAGAAATTTTGACTCAAAGACAGGTGCAAATTATTCTTTGTTTTATGAAGTGGCGATCCTGAAGCCCAGCATCATATAAAATGTTGATTTGATAGTTTTACAGATGAGTGACACCACCTGACTGATCCATGCATTGCTGGCACAGCTTTGGCAGAATGACCATTTTTTTTTTCCTCTCCTGTTCTGGTAGGGAACATGCATGCATTAGTAAATATGCTTCAGGCAGCAAAATTAGAAAGCAGAAGAGAACATGAAATTGGATCTAAATGCCTACGCTGCGGTGTTAGAAAGCAAATAACCATAATATTCTTAAAATAGCTTATGAAATTTCAAGTGGAAAGAAACCATTTCCAGATGGTAAGAAGATACAAAATGTCAGTAATGCTTTTATCAGGTGTGGTTTAGAGTAATTGTAAACTATGCTATGGCTATAGCAGAATAACGCTTAGAATAGTAATAAATTGCTTAGAAAAGAGGAATGTTACCACAAGTAATGTTGGGGCATAGTGATAGTATTAAAATAATGAACTGAAAAATGCCAACCCACTCTCCTAGGCAGAAATAGGCAGTTTGGTAAATTGTACAATAGAGAGGGTGAAAGAAAAATGGGATTGATAGGTGGTGACCAAGCTAAAGCAATGTCTCAGATCTTGGGTTTTGGCTCTGTGGGAAGGCCTTTCCTTATACATATATTTTGTTGATATTTTTGGGCTCAATTTCATATTCCCTTTTTCCTTTCAAAATAATATGTATTGTCTCTGTTGCATAGAAATCTTCTCATACACATGTTACTGTGTTTTATCATATTAGCTGGAGTTGAGGGCAGCTTAGACAAATTCTAGTAGAAACTAATTTGTTGCAGCCTGTGGTATAACTGGGGAGTAGAAATAATTCATGTGAATGACTTCTTTTTTAGTGATTTTTATTTTTTTTTCCTTTAGTAATTTTTTTTTCTCCTTATCTAGATGACTTGATTTAGTTTTAATGAGAAAATGACTAAGTGTAACGGTCACAAGCAATGAGGAAGATGAATTTCTGCAGAAGTGGGAAAACATGCAATGCATGGCGTGTAGCACTATGTAACAGTGCACATTTAAGGGAGAAAAATCCAATACAGCAGTGTCTTTGCTTGATGCTTTTGTAGTGTCACATGTGACACTACTCTGACATAAGTTATTTAAGCATTTTTTTAAAACATGCCCAAATCTAGAAGGAGCTGCTTATGTGGGAAACGTAAATACGGTCTCTAAGAGGAGCATTTCATTCCCATTAATCGGCTGCAACAGCCCTTTCCACAGCAATTGGTCATTGGTTTAACACATCAAACAAGCACTTTATCTGTTTTATATTCAGTGTCAGTAATTATGTGCAGCATTCATAGGATCTGAAGTCTCATAACTGGGAAATTGGGCGAGATTTCTATGCGCCTCTTTCAGGTTTTGTGCTATGACAGGTTAAAGCAGCAGACAGTTTGTGGCATATGTACATGTCAAAACATGACCATGAAAGTGTGCTGTTCTATAGTAGCATTTAAAAACAAGTATGTTTAACATCAACACTAATTATAACCTGCAAATAATGTAAAAATCTTGGAATGGTGTCTTTAGATTCTCTGTTTATTAAGTGTTTTCAAGGACTCCTTTTAATACATTGCTGTTTTCCTGATACCATAATGATGTGTTCAAATACATGATATTTTAGTCTTCAGCAAAACAATACCCAGTGTATTTATTCATATATTTAATTCTTATGTGGTGACATCTTAATAATCAAGGAGTTTTATTTGCCAGAAAATTGACTGAATTGTCAAGTCAAGCTTTTTTGGACTCTGAAGAATTAATTTGTGCCTTGTTACTTTGTAGTGGTCAGAGAGAGGTGAGGAGAGTGTTTGGTGTTTGGTTTTGATTTGAAGTAATGACTTGTGTGTATTACCTGGGAGGTGTGTTAGAATGTGAAATAAAATGTGGAAGGAAAAGCAGTTTTCTGTGCAGTCCTAGTGTACTGGCACATAATTCTGGAAATATGGGCTCCAGAGCTAAAGGAGCACAAGGCAATTATCTGGTCTAGTTTTCAAATTATTGGGACTATAAGGCTGTCCCAGCTCTCTTGAGAATTCATGGTTCTGCAGTAAAATAAAACTCATTTTCCAGACTGAAAAATTAAAAAGAAGCAATCCTTGGAGCCAATAAAAATCTCAAACATTTGGTTTTGTCTAACTGCATTATAGGATTACAACCTCTTGTAAATTTTGTTTATTATGTTGCATATTATAAAAATGGAGATAACAGGATATTCTGGTTTCTGTGTATTTTTATTCTTCTACAGATGTATTGATGTCCTCAGAGACAGGAATGTACATACTTGTTGTGGTACAGACAGTTTTAAAATCTGTAGATGATATTTTTAATCAAAAATAAAAAATCTTGGGACACCCCATCTAATACAGCTCTCACCAACATCTACTTTTCTTGCAGCACCCAAATGATTCTCTCTCACTTTTTCTCTCAGTAGCATGTAAATGCTACCATAGTAACATCATTTCTTCCTCGGCTTGGGTTTCTCAGTCTCTGCCTACAGGTCTTCCTGAAAGCATGAATTTACTTCGTGTCTCACTGCCTGCATTCAGTTTGTGTGTATGAATGCAGATATGTGTATGCATTCTGCCTCCTTAGGTGTATAGCAACAACGATTCCTTAGGAAGCGTGCTTTACCTAAGAGCCTGTGCTTGCGATGCCTTCCAGCAGCACACCCTTTTTGGGATGGAACCAGATCCTTCTGTGTGCTTCTCTCTTTGCAGAGCTGTGGATTTTCCCTCCAACAAGGAAAATGAGTGCTTTGAAGTGGACTTCATATTCTTCTGAGATGCTGTAATTTGCTTATTGGGAAATTTGGCAGCGGCGTTGCTGTTTAACCTTTCAGATTACTTACAGTGTGCACCTGTGTGGCCATGATTCTATTCTTTTGCCTGGTGTAAAGCCCCAACCTATCTGCTGTTCTTGACTTCTGCTTTTGATAAAAGAATTTTTTTTTTTTTCAGTTTGACCACTTTGTGAGGGAAATAATTATGAAGTATGTAAGATATATTTTATTAAAATATTACTGTTGTTGCTGTTCAAGTTCCAGAAATAGTACATAGCTTTCTAAATAAGTGTTTCTATCTAATTAGGGCTGTTTGTTAGTGCGATGGTTTGAGATATGTCATATATATCCCTATGCTATGCTGAGTGGGTGTTACTGAATTACATGAAGATGGGACTGTGCTGCTTCCCCTCTACTCTGTGCTGGTGGGACCTCACTTGGAATATTGCATTCACTTTCGGGCTCCCTGGTTTACTTGAAAGAGTCTGACAGAGGGCTGGAGCACCTGCTCTATGATGAGAGGCTGGGAGACCTGGCCTGGTGAAGAGAAGACCTAATCAATGTTTAGAAACAATGTTTAGAGGGCTGGGTGTCAAGAGGGAGGGGACAAACTCTTCTCAGTTGTGCCCTGTGATAGGACAAGGGGTAGTTGGTATAAACTACAGCACAGGAAACTCCACCTCAACATGAGGAAGAACTTCTTTACTGTAAGGGTAACGGAGCACTGGAACAGGTTCCTCAGAGAGGTTGTGAAGTCTCCTCTGGAGACTTTCAAGACCCGTCTGGATGTATTCCTGTGCAACCTGAGCTAGATTCTATGGTTATGCTCTGGCAGGGTGGTTGGACTCTATCATCTAGGGAGGTCCCTTCCAATCCCTAACATCTGTGATCCTGTGCTCTGCACCTTTCCAATGTCAAGTGGTTGTCTTGTATGAGATGACCATTGGGTACTTTTTTAACTTTATCTCTTGGTGTAATCCCATATCTCTTTCATAAAGTAGTAAATAATTCTGTGTAATTCAATTAAAACTCTCCACTTTTCCTTTTATGTCCCACCGGTAGGGGAAAGAGAGGGAAGGGGAAGAGTGCATTAACCCAGAATCACAGAAACATTCAGGTTGGAAAAGACCCTTGGGATCATCAAGTAGAACTTATAACCCTACTCTGCAACGTTCACCCCTAAACAAAGTTCACCCACAAGCACTGCATCTAAACAACCTTTAAACACATCCAGGGTTGGTGAGTCAACCACCTCTCTGGGCAACCCATTCCAATGCTTAACTACTCTGTGAAAAAATTGTTCCTAATGTCCAGTCTAAACCTACCCTGTTGCAGCTTGAGGCCATTCCCTCTTCTTCTATTGCCAGTTACCTGTGAGAAGGGACCAGCAGCAACCTCTCCACAACGTCCTTTCAGGTAGTTGTAGAAAGTGATGAGGTCAGCCTCCTCAGCCTCCTTTTTTTACACTAAGCAGCCCCATCTCCTTCAGTCACTCTTGTAAGATTTATTCTCCAGGCCCTTCACCAGTTTCATTGCCCTCCTCTGCGCTTGCTCCAGCACCTTGTTATATCTCTTGTATTGAGGTGCCTAAAACTGAACACGATACTCAGGGTGTAGCCTTATACAAGGAGGTCAGCATTTCTAATATAAACCGGGATGCTATGGGCTTTCTTGGGCACCTGGGCGTGCTGCTGGCTCCCGTTCAGCTGCTTATCAATTAGAACCCCAGGTCCATTTCTGCTAGACATCTTTCCAGTCACACTTTCCCAAGCCTGTAGCACTGCTTGTGGTTGTTGTGACTCAAGTGCAGGACCTGGTATTTGGCCTTGTTGAAGCTCATCTCGTTAACATTGGCCCATTGATCCAATCTGTACAAGTCCTTCTGAAGAGCCTCCCTACCCTCATGCAGATCAACATTGCCACCTAACTTGGTGTCATCTGTGAACTTACTGATGAGACACTCGTGTGTCTTCATCAAGATCATCAATAAAGATGTTAAACAGAACTGCTCCCAACGCTGAGCCCTGAGGAACGCCACATGTGACCGACTACCAGCTGCATTTACCTCCATGGACCACCACTCTTCGGGCCTGTTCATCCTGCTAGTGCTTTATCTGGACAGTTAGTCTTCTGAATAATTATTACATATTTCCTGGACTCATCCCCTCTCCTCATTCCTCACAGTCATCATGGTCTTTCACAGAGAAAGGAGGAGAATCATTCTCCGTAGATCTGACAACTCCCTCCTTTGTCAGTCATTTCTTCAAACTGTCAGTGAATGTACCACCCAGAGTCTGATAACCAGAAGGAAGAGCAGCTCTTTGAAGCAAAGTAGACCAATTCTGAAGTTATTCCAACTGTAACAAATTCCTTAAGGAACAGAGAGAGCTATATTGTACAGTTTCATTGTATAATTGATGTAATTTCATTTAACAGCTTGATTTTATAATCTTGCTAAATCTATATTCAAGTACTATTCAACATTTATAGATTCTAAGCAAGAAAAGGCCATGGGTCTTCATTTGACCTTGGATAGGATACTGACTGTAAATACCATCAACTGTTAATTCTTCACTGCTAAATTACCTGTGGTGGATATTCTGTGCCATTGCTACTCACGCTGGTAGTGTTGCACAAGGACAGATGAACTGCTTTTAGAGCCAGCTGCAGTGCTGTCCCATAGCTGCCCCTATGTGAGGACAACTTGAGTACCTCCATGATGTGCCTGCAGAACTTGGTGCACAGAGGCATCTGTCTGGAGTTTGTTTGGGGAGGGCTGTTTGTTAGCCTAGGCTGAGTTTTAGCCATGTTGACTCTACAGCAGTGCTGAAGAGGCAAGTTTGCTCCTGCTGAGACTGGCTGTGGGTGACTCCTGTGGGTGAGAGAACACAAGGTGGTGGTAGCAGTGCTCATCCTGCCTTCCTTGCCTTGAGATTTTATTGGCTTCTTAGTAGTGTGAAGGTACATTAACATAGTTCTATTATCTTATGTCTTTCACAGCACTGCAAGGTTGAGGCTTAATCACTCCACCTGGAATAATTCTGAACTAAAGTCAATGTTCCTTCTGTGATGAAGGGAGATTAGTGGGGTTCCAAATTACTACAAATTATTATCCAGGATGGCTCTGTCTATTGTTGTCCTGGATAATAGAGAGTTAACTCTATTTCATCTATTTGGGACACAGAATCATAAGTCTGACTAAAGCATATTTTAGACAGGCATTCATTTAGATTTCTCTTGTTCTAATTAGTTCATTCTAATTAATCTTTATGAAAGAAGACAAGCAAATGCTAATTTTTGTAATATAGAAATACGATTACAATAGACATAATTCAGAGTGCTTCTGAATGCTGTTGGACCTCTGAGGAAATAAGTGAGCTTGGAACTGAAATGGTGGAACCCATAGTGCCCATGATACTCACTGATTGAAACTTGGCCTGGGATTTTGAGATATATGAAGAAAAACCATATCTGGGCTGTATTTTTCCCACTGACCTCAGAGAGGTCCTTGACAGTTTTAACCTTACTTTGCTCTCTGTTAGATAGGAAGAAAAAAGGTATGATTTGGCTATGATTTTTGTTTCATAAATGCACTTGGAGCATTTACATCTTCCATGCAAGGGTGACATACCGTGGTGTAAATATTTCTATTTGTGTCTGCCTTTTATGATATATTAGTGGTATTCCTGCTCTGTATATAGAGCTGGGTTTTGGGTTTTTTTGGCTATGGGTTGCCAAATTTGAGCGCTTTAGATATATAATGGCTGAAATTATGTTTTGGGTTTTTTTTAATTTATTTTATGCTTTTAAGGAGGTTTACCCATAGAGCAAAAGCTTTATGAAGAAACTACAGTGTCTTATTGGAAGTAGGGCTTGTGGAAAGTGTTCCAGTTTTTAGTGATAGTGAAGATTAATCAGTGATCTCCTGGCAGCCCTTGCCATTCAAAGAAAGTGTTTTGGCTTAGAGTATTTTGCTGTAGAAGAGCCTCGAGTTGCCACAGATGTGGCCTGAACAGTCCATCCTCCGTCCACCTGATGGCCTCCATCTACTGCAGTAACAGGGTGAACTCACCCTGGCTTGGGCACACTTGGGGTTTTGTGCACTGTGCAGCGTGGCCCAGGGCTGTGTATTTGCCCTGGCTTACAGACCTGCAGAAGGTACCAGTTTACAGGTCTGTTTGTCAGAGAGTGCTTGGGCCTGTCCTTAACAGCCTTTGGTAAGCTGAACCTTTTGTTAAATCCAGGCTGACAGTCCCTAACTTCTTACAGAGGCTGCATGTCTAATGTCTACTATGTGTTTAGGTTCTTACTCCAGGTGATGTTAATGCATAGGAATCTCTGACAGTTTCTGAAGCAAACTTAACTTTGAACACTGAAATTTGTAGTCTGAAAAAAGGGACAGCTTGATTATCAGAACAAGTTAACCATCTAAGGATGGTTTTGCAGTCCATGTTTTCTGTTCCTTTTACAATTTGCAGAGGTCTGTGGGAGTGGTGATAGGTGTGCAGCTGTATGTTACTGTAAGCAGTGTGTTTTTTTTTTTTTTTTTCTAGCAAGTGATTTCATTAAATCATTCTGAGCAACCAACCCTCGGCACAATGTCACTGTAACCTTTAAGCTGTAGTGTTAACTTCAATAGGCGTGCAGGCATTTAACAGGTTAACACACTCTAAACAGGTTAAGTTGCCTGTTTCCCCCCAACAGGGAAAAAGGGGGGAAAATAACACACAAAAACTCCATGTTAAGATAAAGAGTTGAGATAAAAAGAGTTTATTATAAAATAACATAATCATAATGCATAATTCCCTTAGCTTAGCCTACTTGCAGAAAAAGTGCAGTGAAATGCAGGAATGGAACCAAATCAAACCAGAAAACCCAAACCAGTTTGCTACCCAACTTCCACCCATATTGTTGCCATCCCTGCAGAAAAAGAACCCAACACTCAAAACCCAGAACCCAAAAGCAGCAATAGGAACAGGAAGACTCTCGTGTTACAATCTGAACTTCAAGCTCCATAATACTTTGCTCCAGCCAGCACTTTAATTTTCAAGCTGGCACGATGGCAGCATAGTATTGAATATCACCAGATTCAACTTAAGCCATGACATTTTCCACTTCTTATTCTATACCATCTGTGTCATGTGCAGCAGCAATTGACATCAAACAATAGACCTCATACGTCATTTGCTGTCCATTCTCACTCAAAATGTGATCACTTTGCAGTACACAGAAGACTTCTCACTGCAGGTATTCTGGAGTTCCACTCTGTTCCAGTACAGAGTTCAAATGGTGGGGCTGTGTTTCCACCCCTGGAGCAGTTGATTCCAGTGACTCCTTCCACTCTTCCAAGTGAAAGCAAATCATGGCTTGCATTCTGGTGATCAGCTTCCAACACATCTGAGTGTGGAGATCCCCTGTCACATGAGAAATATGGATGAGTTCCATCCCTTCAACTTGCCAAGGCATTGGTTCTGTATGGTCCAATAAGCCCAGTTGTCTTTCTCCTCCGTCTCTTTGGAGGCAAGGCCCCTCTAATTCTGACTGCTATCACTTGCATGTTGCAAAGATGCTTTAGGAGTCCCTTCAGGAGGATCAGAAGCAGTATCAGCTTATCTGCTCTTTTTGGGTGACTTTGCATTGGAAACTGAGGCAACCTTCATTGGGAGAGAGTTCCCTTAGGATTCACATACTCATGCAGCAAGGACTGAAGTGAGTTTTCTATCCCACTTCCTCCTGTGCTCCCCATGGTCATGCAAGTAAAACCACAGGGTACACCATGGTGTGTACCTCTGTAGTGGTAGTATGGGTGGATTTTATTTTAAAAATCAATATACTGTATTAATTTTTTTTATATTAATATCTTTAATCTTGCTGCATTACCTATTTTAATCATGTTCTTTGCATGGTCATGAAAAACATTACACATAGGAAAATAATGAAGATCTAGAACACTTAAGAAATAATTAGCAATAATATAACAAGCATTAAACTATTAGAACCTCTCTTCCAGTTCTTGCAGTCAACTGTACCACTTGTTCACTAGAGGGACTCAAGAGGTTTCTTTCTGTATAGGCAGAAGGCACTTGGCACTTCAGTTAAGAGTTTTACAGAGTTTTGCAAAGAGGCTCTTGAATATTTACTCACAAAATATTATCTCCGGACTCCCAGGGCTAACTACAGTTTCTGCACAGTACCCAAACACTTGAAGGGAGTTCTGTTGGTGTTTTAATAGCCTTCTAGATCTTTCCAGGCTCCAACAGGGAGAGAGGCAGACGATCTCTGACCTGATTCTGGTTCCTCTTTGACTCCAAACTTGGCACAGAGGTTTGCAGAGGTGCAGGCAGGATGTCTTGCAGATGTGCAGATGAACGCAATGCTGGTGGCACTTCTTGCCATGTCGTGAGGCACTTAATGCCTAATTCCTGGTAAACTTGAGGCATGGCAAGTTTCCAGGTAGACAAACCCAAAGTATCAGGGCTTACTATTATATAGCAGGCAGAGCATGGCAGGATGCAGTGGCAAAGAGCAATGAGGCAGAAGCACAATAAGGCAGAGCAATGGCAGAAGCACATTGTCTTTACTTGCTCATCTCTTTTTATCAATGCAGCCCGACACTAATGGCTCCTTGGCCACAGATTAGCCAATCAGAATGGCAGTTTGCCAAACTTGACCATATTAGATGAAGTCAGGGCTTATTTTTACCCTTTTAGGGCAGAGCACAAACTTAAGTGTATAAACGCGTGTGGGTACCCTGTTTGCAAGTGAGGAGACATGATGGCACCAGGCCTTTGTCTTCCTTTCCTGCCCTTGCTTCCCCCAACAACAGGAGAGAGGGGGAACAGGGAAACATATCTGGGCAAGCCAGGACATGTTTAGGCCTATTTTGGCCTTCCATAACAACTTCCCAGATTCTCTCCTCAGGCAGGGGAGCACCTGCTCCTCGTGACTGAAACGCAGGACTGTACAGACAGGGAGTAGAACATGCTCTTCTTGAGTCGATGGATGTCCTGGGACAGTTCTGTCACAGCTGAAACACAGGCCTGGGCAGAGGAAGAGAGATTTTCCTTGCGTTGCTGAGGCCTTCTGCTTGTTTCATCCGTTGTTTGTCTTTGGCCATCTTCCAAAACCACAGATAAAAACCAAGTGAGCAGCCTGGCTCTTTCTCTTGTTTACCTGATGGCCCTGATTCATCCTTATCTTTTGCAGGATGAACTGCTTTCCTTGTATACTTCTTTTTCGTGCAGGATCCACTGATACTGGCACAGGCTGTTTCTCTGGCGCAGCTGCCATGCCTGCTGTTGGGGTTTGAGTAGCCATGGTGTCTGCTGGTCTGCCTGTAGGCACAGAGACCTTCTCTTGCTCCTGAGCACTCCGAGCACTGATGAGAGGGGCTTGATAGGCGTGAGCTAAGCACCAGCACACTGCAGTGATTTCTGTCTCTCAAGAATTTATGGGCCAGCAACAGACTTTTTCCAAGCATTTCAACAGCTTATCAGGATTTTGCACTTGCTCATCAGTGACGTTCCAAATCAATGGAGGGGCTACTGTCCTAAGAATTTACTCATAATTATCTAGTGCTGGGTCAAATCTCTCAATGATATTCTTGGGAGAGTTCTCTGTTGCTCTGAACACAATCTAGCATGCCAGTAGCCAGCAGAGTAGCAGCACAGCTCTAAGCCATTCCTCTGAGATAATGCTCATCACCAGAAGAAATATATACAGAATGCCAGCACATCAACCACAGCCACTCCTGGAAAGCAAATACATCAAAGTAGTGAACACACCACAGAAAAAAAAACCCTTACATAAACCTCTTATAACAAACACCAACCCCAAATTGAATCATCTTGTTATCTTGCTTCTTGTTATCTCAAGCCTTTTGTCTCCTGCCAAAAACCAACTGTCTTAGTTCAGACAGTTGCTTTTCCTTGCCCCGCATTGGAAAGCGCTGGGAATGTAACAGGTTAATGCGCTGTAAATAGATTAACCTCTCTGTTTCCCCCCAACACAGAAGTGAAGGAAAAAGTAACACACAAAAACTCTGGGTTAAGATAAAGAGTTGAGATGAGAAGGGTTTAGTATAGAGTAAGATAATTTAATCTTAGTTTGTCTTATTTGCAGAAAAAGTGCAGCGAAATGTGGGAAAGGAAAAAAAACCCACAAAAAAAAACAAAAACCAAAAAACCAAAAACCACCACAACAACACCCAAACAAACAAAACCTAGCTGGCAGGCCTAAGCAGGCCAAAATATGCTTATGCATGTCCTCGATTGCCCAGACATGTTTTTCTGCTCTCCCTCCTTCTGTTTTGGGGAGAAGCAACCACAGGAAAGAGAAGAGAGAACCTGGAGCCACTGAGTCTGAGAACTGTGGCCTGCCCAGACTTGTTTTGAACCCTGCAGTAAACAAGGTACACAGGGTTGCTTTGTGTAAGGACCTGTGTGCTGCCTTAAAAAGTGTAAAGCAAGCCTATGGCTTCACCTAATATGGTCAGGCTTGGCTAGCTGCCATTCTGTGTCCAAAGGCCCAAAAGCCACCCAAAATCTGGAACCCAAAAGCAGCAATCAGAACAGGAATCCTCTCCTGTTACAATCTGAACTTCAAGCTCCTTAATAGTTTGCTCCAGCCAGTACTTTCAGTTTGAAGTTGGCATGATGGCAGCATGACATTGAATATCACCAGATTCAAGTTAACCCTCAAGCCTATTGCCTTCTCGAATTTATCCTCACTGGAATATAGTGTGTTATCAGTAATGGAAGTGGAGTGTCATGAGGGATGGGATAGCCTTCTAACAAGACAGCCTGGGTTTCTCCTGGTAGGGAGCAGTCCCAAAGCAGTCAGCTGCTTTCTTATGTGCCTGCAGGCAGGCATCAGAAGTCCTGAGAAGCTGCTTGTGCCCACAGCTGGGAGAAGGCTGGTGAGCAGGGGTGTTGGGGAGTGACTTGAGCAGCAGGATGGGAAGCATGGTATGTAAGCACCCCTTTTTATGTGTAGGTGTAGCCTGGGGCTTGAACTCAGAGAGCTGCCCTCAGCTAACCTGGGCGCAAAGAGCATCTCTGGTGTGGTACTCTCTGGGTGTCACATTCACCCAAGCATTGTGAATCAGGATAGTCCTCTGAGTCCAAGCCTGAGTCAACCTACCCCAGAACTCAGTAAGGACAGTGGCTAAAAAAAGATACCCAGGGAGGATGATTAAAACAGGCAGAGCAAGTCGTGCTTCTTCCCTGGAAACCTCTCTGCCTCTGATGTTCTGTGGCTCCAGCAGGAGCGTTTGATAGCCCTCATTGAATATTTCTGCCATCAGTCTGTCCATTTGTTTCTGAGCCAAGACTTTCATCTCCCCACGTATTTGATTTTTTTTTTTTAATGGCTCCAGCAGAACACTTACTCGACTCTCTTTTCCCCACTTTACTATACTTACACTTCATGCCATCACAGTGACCTGGTTGACCATCCATCTGTTTGTAGTGAAAACAACAGTTACATTTCTGTAGAGCTGATGATTCTCTGATACCTCCTTGTAAGCTAACATTTCCATCTTTCTGGGCAGTGAAAGTATATTGCAATTTGCTGCAAGAGAAGTAGAGAGTAGTTCAGCTTGCTCCATAACAAAGAACTCTTGAGTGCTGCTTTTAAATCTCCCTGCAACACATTTGGATGACCTTCACAAAATCCCAGTCAGGGCTTTGCCTTGTGCCTTGTTACTGCTCAAACACTGATTAGTTGCTTATCAAGGTTCTGATATCCTTGCTATTTTCCTCCTTTTTTTTTCTTTTTTTTTTTTTTCCCCTAACAAGAATTAATTGGTTAGATCTATTGTAAGCAAGCAGAAGAGTGAATTTAAACATGTAGCTGAAAAAGGACTTGGTCTTTTTGACAGTCCCAATAACTTGTTTCAAAGAGAAGTAGTCTCCAAATTGTGTTAGTGTTAGCTGTTCTTTTTTAAATGTTATATTGTTTTTGTGTGTTGGTAAAATGTGCTGAGGTAGGTGTCTAGAGGAGTTCAATCTTGGTATCTTCAGATGATATATAGAACTGACAGCAAAATCCAAGTAGCCTCTGTGAGTTTGGGGAAAGATTTTGAATGGGAGCAGGTCACTATTTTATGCTTTCTTGCTATAAATATGTCAGATTCCAATTACATTTTTTATATATATGAGCACATCTGCTGACAGCTGCTGCTAATTTACATGCTGAGGTTAAACAGTGTCTAGTGGTGACTGGTGACACAGTAATGGCTGAAATCACTGTCCTTGGCCTCTAACCCTAGCAACAAAATTAACAGTTCTGAGGACTGAAACATCCCTCCCCCATATTACAAAACAGTAGCTACATAAAATATGTCTAAATTTATTTGTTGTTCTTACTAAAAAAAAAAGTAGTGTTGAGAGGAATTAGAATTAATGTTTTAAAATAAATTCTCTGGTTAATGTTACTCTTTTATTCATATGTGTATATATATTTGAGGTTGGTGATAGTTTATTCACTAGAGGTTTCCTTACTCATGACTAGCACTCTGAACCACTGTAGTTGGGTTTTGTAGTGTGTTTCTTGCCACTTGGACTCGTCGTTATTGTGTGTGCTTGCACAAACCATCTGCAGCTGTGGTGCAGGAAATTGTAGCTTTGCTCTGGTGTTTCCTCCCTGAAGAAGTAAAAAGCCAGTTTGCATCTCAGGCTGTTACTATCTCTCCAGTTTTCTCAGCAATTTGTTTTATCTTTATCTTGGCTTAGGTGTCGAAGAAATGATGCATAACTCTTATGTAAAATTAAGTGGGATAAAAAAGCTCTTTTTTTTTTTCATTTTTCAATTTAATGTAAACATTAAGAGTGGGTTTTTTTTTTGGTTTTTTTTAGGTTGAATATTAATAAGCACTGAAAGGGCATACATTTTTAATATAACTTCTGCACACATTTGAAATTAGGTCATTCAGATTTTTCTTCTTACTGTTTATTCTGGCAGTTAATGTATCACATGAAAGTAGAATGCAATACCAGTGTTTTACACTAATTAGACTGAAGGTTGCATTTGGGAGGCAAAACATAAAACTTGTTTATCTTTTTTTTTATCTCTAGTAACTCTTGAAAAAGCTGGTAAACCTGGAAATGATATAGAGGCAAAACTGTGTGCTCTAAGATACGTTTTGTGATCTCTCCCAGTTGGAAACAAGACAGGAGTCTGATTGCAAATGTTTGCAGCACACAGTTGGAGATGTGCCAGGATGGCACCATAAAACAGTCATTTGCACTGTAAAACTGGGGCTTGGGTTGGGGCTGGCATTGTTACTGACTTATCCAAGGAGTTCTAAAGGTTATTCAAAGCAAACGGTGGTCTTTCAGATGGGATTGTTAATTAGTCTTTTCCTCTCTAGGATCATGGAGCAAATCCTCTAGAAAATCTGATAGAGCACATAAAGTGATTTGAGACCATTGGCATGTCTTTACTAAGGGCAAGTCTTGTCTGACTGACCTAGTGGCTTTCTACAATGGGGTGACTACATCAGTGCACAAGGGAAGGGCAGTGGGTGTCATCTGTCTGGACTTCTGCAAGGCCTTTGACATGGTTCCCCACAACATCCTTCTTTCTGTGTTGGAGGGATATGGATGCTGTGATTGGGCTGTTTGATGGGTAAGGAATTGGCTGGATGGTCAGATCCAAAGCGTAGCAGTCAATGGCTCCATGCCAAGATGGAGTTGGGCCTCATACTGGGACCAGTGCTGTTCAGTGTCTTCATCAATGACACAGGCGGTGGAATTGAGTGCACCCTCAGCAAGTCTGCACATGACATCAAGCTGAGTGGTGTGCTCAATATGCCAGAGAGGTGAGATGTCATCTAGAGGGATCTAGGTAAGTTGGAGAAGTGGACCCAGGTAAACCTCATGAGGTTCAACAAGGCCAAGTGGATTGAGACAATCTGCATTATCAATACAAACTGGGAGAGGATGTGATAGCAGCCCTGCAGAAAAGGACTCGAAGGTACTGGTGGATGAAAAGCTGGACATGAGCCATCAATCTGCACTTGCAGCCCAAAAGGCCAATTACATCCTGGCCTGCATCAAAAAAAGAATGGCAAGCAGATTTAAGAGGGGTGATTCTGCTACTCTGCTCTGTTCACATCTGGAGCCTTTTACATCTGGAGCCTTCCACACAAGGACATGGACCTGATAGAGAGGGTCCAGAGGAGGGCAACAAAAATGATCAGAGGGCTGGAGCACCTCTCCTATGAATACAGTCTGCAAGAGTTGGGCTTATTCAGCCTGGAGAAGGCTTGTGGCCTTCCAGTACCTGAAGTGGGCCTACAAGAAAGCTGGGGAAGGATTTTTTACAAAGGCATATAGGATAAGAGGCAATGGTTTTAATCTAGAGAAAGGCAAATTTAGATTGGACATTAGGCAGAAGGGATGGTGGAACACTGTCTAGGGAGGTATTGGAGGCCCCATCCCTGGAGACATTCAAGGTCAGCCTTGATCTAGTTGAGGATGTCCCTGCTTACTGCAGGGCTGGGTTGGACTAGATGACCTCTAGAGTATGTGTCACGATTCCATGATTATCTTCAGTGCCAGATTGCTAATAGGTGTATTTTGTAAAAGTAAAACACAGTTTTTCACTATTATTTCTTTTATTCCATGCTCACATCCTTGTTTGCAAGATACCAGATTCTGTGCTCTCAGTAAATATAATTGAAATGCACAGCAGATCTAAATGTTTCACAGAGAGTCATAAACAGCAATTAACTAAATCTTAAGAAGATGAAAATGGTCTTGAAAGGTTACTGGTTGCTATCTACTCTATCTTTTGCAAAGCTGCTTTAGAGTTTAAGTGTCTGTGAAGTCAGCATAGATTTCTGTAAAGACACAAAAATAATAGTTAATGAATTTTTGAAGTTACCACACTTTGAACAAATTATGACCTTGTTATATTTACAGTGTGTTAGATTATTACAAAAATAATCTAATTGAAGTGTCATGTTCTCTTTCAGCTCCAGCAATAAACCGATTTACCAGACGAGCATCAGGTAAGTTGCATAAAGTTGCATGTTTCATTGGTCTACTTAGTAATTGGGATGTGATGCTGATGGTGATTGTCTTGTAAAATATAACACAGTCAGATTTCTGTAAAGCTGTCTGATTTGAGTTAACCTCAAATTTGTTAGCTGGTTTACTGAAAAATATAGCCAAAGTTTCAGGTCATGGAACTTGCCTGAAACCTCCTTTTTGCTATGAAAACCAGCTTTTTGTCTTTCCTGTGATGAAAATAATTTTAGTCCTGTGCTAGAAGCACACCTACTGGCTGGTTCATGCTGGCTTGGAGGACTGTATTCTTTATTCCATTACATATAACAGATCCCTCCAAACTGCATAACATTAAAAATCAATGTTCTTGGTCTCTCCTTATTGTTCTACTCTATCACTATAGCCTTCAGGATTCATTTTTGGGGCCTTGATTGCCTGAAGCATGAGGCCCAGAACCTAAGTCTTACTTGTTTGAAATACTGTGAATCTGAAAGTGGGATGTAAAAGTCATCACTAAGTGTATAGAGACTCTTGACTGAATTAGAGTCAGCAGGGCAGGACATATGAGCTCTTCCTAATCAGCTTGATATGCTAAATTTAAAATCTATACCATATTCATTTTCAACTGCAGATAATTTTTAGTATATTTAATTAAGTTTGTATTCCATAGTGTAGAAAGTCTATCCAGACTTCTAATTTTGCTAGTTACAACCTCAGTCAGATAGTTCCTTTTCAATATAAAGATCTTACAGAGATCGTCAGAACTACAAAGGACCTGTACAGAAAAATGGAGGTTTGCATTTGTAGGATTGGTGCATAGCACGGGCAGCACAAAGTAAGAAAATGTAATGAATTCCAAGTATTCTCATGATTTAAACAATCCTAATACTTCATGAGGTAGTGTAGCATGAAGTGAAGGGAGTGATTTGTTAACTAGCACTCAGTAACAGTGAGCAGCGCTATGTGCAAATTACGTTGCATGTTTGAAGTGTCAATGTGATTGATTGATAGCTGACTTTAATGAATGCAGCCCGTATAACAGATGTGTGCTAAGCTTTTGCATTTCAGTAGGAGAGTTTGAATGTTTGAAAAGCTAATACTTGTTCAGAAAAAAAAAAAAAAATCAAAGTTCTTAATGTGTCTTTAAAAGGAGACTAAAACCACTCTAGAAGCCTGAAATTTCTGCACAACTATTGGGGAAATAATTTCTATGGGCAATTAATATTTCATGTGTTTTGGTCTTGTGGAAAAATAAAAGACAGTTATCTTACTCAGACTAATGGGTCAAGTTGTGTGTTATGGTCCAGATGTAAATCATGTGAATATACTTCAAGCTGGAAGAAGGTAATACTGCAGTCTGCTATATGTGCTCTTTTAAAGTGATAGTTCTTACTTTTCTTCTTAAATACAAAATGACTACTGGAGAGGTTCAATACATTTAAGAAACTTCATTGGTAAAGTATAAAATTAAATATATGAAGTAGACTATGCTGATAATGCAAACATCTCATAGGGATTTTTGCAATCTGACCAGATTTTTAGATACTTTTTAAAAATTGAACAATTGTTTGGATACATTAAGGTAGTCAAGATACCTTGCAATTATAAAAGCCAGATAGTAGCTAATTTTTAAGCTTGTCAGCCTAATAGTATTCTATACTTGAAAGTTGATTCTTATGTTTCCTAAGGAAATAAGAGGATGACCAAATGACACATGGATTCAAATATGGATTCCCCTTAATGCTAGGATATTTAACTAAGAGCTATTTTAAAATTTGAAATGTGGTGGATTGTTGACTCTGGAGTGCTTTGAAAAATTATTTCTGATGAGCATTACACCAAGTTAATAATGAATATTCAAAGAGTTAGCTGTAGTATGTGATTTCGTGTTGCATCTGCTCTAGTGATACTGCAAAATGGTTCTGAGATTGATTTTGGGATCTTTGCCTTTGTCTCACCTTTGCCTATAGGTTGTCTGTACTTCCTTGGATTAACCTAGACATTGTTCTGCCTGAGGCTGTATTTATTTGAAGAAAATAGAAATACAGGAAGTGTGGATTTTCACTGGATTTCCAAATGACCTGTGTTGTGGCTCCCAAATAACTACACGTGACAGAATATTGGTAGCTGTCTTTAGGCAGTGGTGGGATGGAGAAAGAGCTGAACTATTGACATCATCTGAGGCAAAACAATGAATGATACCCACGGCAAAGACTCGTAGATTATTCTGCTAAAAGCTGGTTTGTGAGCTCTTGCTGTCATAAGCAGTGAGAAGCCAGGAGGTAACACACATTTCTTCACAAAGAGCAATAGTTCTGTATGGTGGATAACTCAGTTTTGATATTTCTATTATTCTTTGGCTAATGCCTAGTATTTTACTTGGTGGCATAAGATCTAGTTGTTTTTCCTAACTGAGCTAGAAATTAAGCAGCTGAAGCATCTGCTGAAAACACTATAGTAAGACATTTATTATTTAACAGCTGTTCCTGTTAATATGCTGTGAATCTATTGCTGTATAGTACGTAGAGAATAAAGGCTCACATAAGCTAGGATCAATTAATTGTTTGTGAATTTAAATTCTTAAAATTCATTGAGCTACCTGATTTAGCATCTCTTCTGTGTCTTCATGCATATGTGTGTATATATGCAATGTGGGCTCTATATGTAAAATACACATATACCACATGTATTACCATCATCAGCATGTGTGAACATCTGAGAGGTGGGTGTCAAGATGAGGGTGATAGTCTCTTTTTAGTGGTGCCCAGTTGATAGGACAAGGAACAATGGGTACAAGACAGAACACAGGAGGTTCTGCCTCAGAACAAAGAGACTTCTTTACAGTCAGGGTGATAGAGCACTGGAATGGGCTGCTCAGAGATGTTGTGGAGTCTCCTTCTCTGGACACTGCCAAAACCCACCTGGTTGCATTCCTGTGTGGCCTGCCCTAGGTGATCCTGCTTTGTCAGGGGGGTCGAACTAGATGATCTTTCAGGGTCCCTTCAAACTGCTAATATTCTGTGATAATGCTGATGACAGCTGCATATGGGCTAGTTAATAACTCACTTCATTGTTCCAGGTTATGCATAAAGCATAATAGATAAAATAGCCCTCAACAGAAGGGTTTAGCTAGAAACGGAGATTAAAAATACTTTATAGGGCCAGAATGAACAGTGAGATAACTGCAAGTAGATAATCCTTATTTTTTTCTTTTAAAATCTGGTGGAGAAAAAGGGAGGGAAAACCCCCCACTTATTGAGGTGATCAAGAGACCTGGACTGAAAGAAAGTAGGGCATGGAGATAGTAACAGCATAAAGTGGAAGAAAAAGCTGAATGTGTTCATGAGGTGAAAAATGAGTGAAAAATCCTAAACAAGCTGAAGTAATCAAGAGGTGCAGTTTCTGAATATGGAGAGATACTTTCTTGCTATGGATGACTTCAGTTTTTGTCCATCTAAGTATGAGATACCTAGGGATAGAAAGCTACTGTGATTCTGTATGTTAACAAAAACACTGGATTCCTGCTTTGTAGCATCTTGATGGCTAGATAAACAGGTAAATTACCTCATTGAATACTGGCAGGGGTTTTCTACAGAATGATCTTAAATTTAGACTTTAACAGGTAGTGTTTACAGAGGCTATTTTTACCAGTTTACTAGTGTTACATACAAATGTGTAATACCATCATACTTTATAGACTGTTGTCTGTTTCTTAATTTACTTCACTTATGTATCTGCTTAAGCTTCTGAAGGAATCAACAGACCCTAACCGAGGTTCCTGTGAGAAGGACTGGTAGATAGGCTTCATGGCATCTGTGGAGCACCTTGTGTTAACAACAGAGATAACTTCCTAATTCCTCTCCTCCAAACAGTATCTGACTTTAAAATACCATCTTCATCCTCTGAAAAGGAAATAAATGAAGTTTTAAATATTGTTCTGCCAACCACATGGGAAAGACAAATAGCTTCACTTATTTACCAGCTTCTAAAGAAAAATAATTTAAATATAGTCAACAAGCAGAATACATCAGTGCTGCACCTCTAAGGAGAAACTGTTTTAGTATACCTAGAATAAATTTGCATCAAGGAGATACTGCTGTTGTGGAAAGAATAGAAGGAAACAGAGAAGGTGGAAATGTTCAGTCTTCTTCACCGTGGATGCCAGTGAGGACCTTTCTGAAGGAAAGAGAACACATAAATAAATGATGCTTACCTTATACACTTGCTGCATCAGGCATCCACCTAAGTGAGATTCTCACATGACACCAGAAGAGATCTCTTTTTTTCTCTCTCCTTTTTTTATTTAACATTGAAGGTTTTTGGGTTTGGTTTTTTTTTTTTGTTTTGTTTTTTTGTTTGGGTTTTTTTTTTTTTTTTTTAATTTGCAGTTGGTGAAATTTGAAATATTTTTTGCCCTTACACACACTACTGAGAACTGTCACTTTTGGGTACATGGCTGATTAGCTGAAGAGTAAAGGCTGAGAAAGAAGGAACCTCTTTTTCCTGTTCTTTAAGAAGGATGTGTTTAGTTCATTTAGCAGATGCTACATTTAGAGGCCTGTCTCTCTTTTGTTTTTTCCTCTTGATATGAATGTGCAGAAGTCTCTCTGAGAACCAAACTAGTTTTATTTAACTCTACAAGTTTTAAATTTACAGAATGTCTACAATTTGAAGAGAAAAAGAGATGCAGCATTCTCTTTTCTAAATTGAGATGCCCAAAAGCCATGATAATGGAATTGTCCAACACAGATAGTAGTTAATTGAAATTGATAGAGAAGTAATTTTAGTTCACTTCTGCTCAAGCCTTGCAATTATTTAAATATTTTCCAACAAGTATTTCTGCAGGTAGAAATATTTTCTGTTAAACTCAGTTGGCAGAAAACATTTAGTACAAAACCTATGGCATTTTGAGTCATCTTAGAATTTTCAGAAATAAGTACATCTTTGAATCAAAATGTGGCAATTAATTTCTAAGCCCTGCAAGCTAGTTGTTTTAATTAAAATACTATGTACCCACAGTGAAACACTTAACAAACCTTAGTAAGTACTTCATAGCATCGTTATGTATAATGATGACNTGGAGGCTCTGAGGCAAACATTCTAGGGATAGGCCATATAATGGCAACAATGGATAAGTTAATATAATTTCATTGGAGCATCAAGAGATTTATGTCTGGAAGCACAGCTTGTACCTTCCCCTTGCTGCTTCCCCTGCTTCGCCTGCACCTGCTGCTATCTTTCCCTTGCTGCTGTTTTGGCTGCTGCTTTTGCTGCTTTGCCACCGCTTGACCCCTTCCCCATCTTCCTTCAGGTTATTATATTCCTGTATTAGTTATATTCTCACTCTACTGTTATATTTAGTTTAAGAAATACAATTTCTCTTTTTTTTCTTCTGACTTCACAAAAAAACCTCCGTGTTTATTCTACCAGGGGAGGGATCCACCCTAACCCGTTACACTTGCCTGTCACATCTTCAAGCCCTGTACCTGCACAGCTGGCAGCAGGACAGTGCCACTGCATCAGAGTCAGGATACACAGGTGCACCTTTCATCACACAGAGGCCACGTTACAGGGCTGTCTCTAGGGCATGACCAGCCTGCAGCCCTTCCTGCCTGAGTTGGCTGTGGCCTTGTCACGCGGCTGTGGTGATGGGTGTTCTCAGAGCTCTCTGTCTGACGCACAGGGCTCACGCCTCTGCCTGGCATATGATAGATGCCTGCATTTTGGCAGGTGTTCAGATAGGAGGAGGGAGGTTCTGCACAGCCCTCATAAAAGGGAAAATCTGGGAGCAAGCTTGCCAGAACGATTTAGCTATTCTTCATCTCATTCTTCATCTTTGCATAAGGTGCCATCAGAAAAAAAAAGTGACAAGATCAAAGTTTTGGACTTCATTATTCTGAACAGCTGTGTGGACTGTGAATTCATCATGCTCACAATGGCACATACATATATCACTGCTAGTTTTCAGTTTAATTATTTCTGTGGAAGTGCAACAACCTACTTAAGAAACACTGAGGAATTTTACTGAATTCAGACCATGGGAGTCCTGTTAGTGAAGAAGTGGCTAACTGCTTTCTGAAATTATAAGTATGAAACAACATAGGTGATAATCAATCCAACTGTTAAATGTAAACTAATATTTAGGAAGAGCAACTCAGTACTGTTAGCCAAGAATAGTATATGCCCCTGGAACAGTATTTAACTTGTAATTTTGTAGAATCATAGAATGGTAAAGTTGGAAGGGACCTCAAGGATCATCTAGTTCCAACCCCCTGCCATAGGCAGGGACACCTCCCACTAGTACAGCTCACTCAAGGCCTCGTCCAACCTGGCCTTGAACGCCTCCAGGGAGGGAGCAGCCACAGCCTCCCTGGGCAAACTGTGCCAGTGCCTCACCCCCCTCACTGTAAAGAACTTCCTCCTAACATCCAGTCTAAATCTCCCCTCTGGCAGTTTAAACCCATTGTCCCTCGTCCTGTCATTGCAAGTCCTTGTAAATAATCCCTCCCCAGCCTTTCTGTAGGCCCCCTTCAGATACTGGAAGGCTACTTCAGTCTTTTTTATTTATATTGAGATTTTCTTAAAGAGATTGGCACCCACTTTTCTATGGCATACTAAACATTGTGAGGAAAAAGTCAGCCAATTGAAATGAAGTCCTGTTTCCTTTTATACAGTAAGGCAGAAACTGGAGTTGTACCAAAAGTAGTGGTGAGGAATGAAGTAACTGTGAACTCCCTATTGAAATACTCAGGTTGGAGGCAGTGTTGTAGAAGCATATCAAGTCACAGTGGCAGAAGGCAGAAGAAGAAAGAACTTCATTGGGGAACCAGTAATTCTTCAAGTGGAGTTACTGGTTCTGCTTTTTCTTGAGCGATGAACTATCCCTAAACTGAATTCAAGTGATGTTGAATTCATCTTTGTTCTTCATTACATGCATGTAGTCAATCCATAATTTAAAATTCCCAATCCCTCCATTTTTTTTTAAAGTGGAGGTCACGGAAGCAGAATATCTTACTTGATTTCAGCCTGTTGGACTCTGCTGACTTCTGCAGGGCTGCAACTGTACATGGATGTAGACATGTACACTCCATTGTTGTGTAATTGGACATGACCTTTGTTTATTTCCTGCTCCTCTAGCAAGACAGTGCCTTTTCAACCTTACTCTGCAGTAGCAGCTGCCTCAGTCAGTAATTGTTGAAAACACTCTCTTGTTATTTTTGCACAGATTTATTGTGTAGCCTGTACTCTTCAGTCCTCACAGAGAATACTGTCTTCCCTTGTCATAGCCTTTCTTACAGTTACCATCATTTTAAACACCTAAATCCTTTGTGAACCTTGAGGAGTTTCCCAACACCCATCTGCAGTAATGGATGAGGAGTATCTCAAGCTTGTAGGAACTGGACCATTGATATTCAATGAGTATCACTAATTCTACTTGCATCAGAAATAGAATAGCCTAAATTCAGGCCCTGTTTTCTTTCCTTGAAGCACTTAACATCATAACTCCTATAGAGCAGAGTTGTAGTTGTATGTGCACAGCAGTTTAAAAATAAGGTGATTGTATCTCTTTGCCCTGTGGTAGGCACAGACACAGTAATTTTTTGTCTTTGCCAGTGTAGACACACTTAATGTTTTTCTGTCTGCATTAGTGGAACTTGCAACTCGTCCCATGGTCAATGTTACAAGGAGAAATGAGCTGCAGAGCTTTCCCAAGTGTAGCCTATTGTATCAGGAGCCACAGGGCTGATGGGTTTGATCTCTGGGCTGAGCTTAGGCTGCTGTATAACAATATGGGNAGCCTTAAACCAGCACAGTGCCCTGAGCTGTGGGCACCATTGGGTCAGGAAGAGTGCTGTGCATCAGTCTGGTCCTGCTGAAAGCATGTGTTTAACTGTTCGGAATGAAGAACTGATTTCAGTGGCCTGCCCCACTGTGGAAGGTCAGCAATAGAAGCTATTTACCACCTAATCTGTAACCAAGCAATCCAGCTTCCTTTTATCTGCTGGAAGGTAGGAAGACACTTCAGAGAGACCTGGACAGGCTGGGTCAATGGATTGAGGCCAGCAGTATGAGGTTTAACAAGGCCTAGTGCAGGGCCACAATAACCCCATGAAGTGATACAGGCTGGGAGATGAGTGGCTGGAGAGCAGCCTAACAGAGAGGGACCTGGAAGTGCTGGATGACAAATGGCTGAACGTGAGCCAGCACTGTGCCCAGGTGGCATGGAAGGCCAAGGCATCTTGGCTTGTATCAGGAATAGTGTGGCCAGCAGGACTAGGGATGTGAACAGAAACAACAGGATAGTTTGCTGTGTCTAGGCTCTCAGTATATTTTTTGTGAGACTTTGAGAAACATTCCTGTAGAAAAATGATGTAACAACATAATGTGGTGGGTTAAGAACTTTCCCCCTTCCCCACCCCCCAACTGAAATTTACCAGACCAGCTCATATAGCTTGGAAGTAAGATAAAGCTGTATTTACAGCAAATCAAAATTTACAAGCATATATGCACAATATATTTACAAGTATTTACAAATATATACAAATGAAAAATAATACAGAAATCCAAACTCCCTCCCAGACAAAGAAACTATCCAGAAGGGACTCAAATCCTCAAAGCCTCATTCTCTCCCTCTTCCTGCCCAGACAGACAAACAAAACAACCAGCAAAGCTTATGTTGTTTTCTGTTAGCCAAGGTTAGTGGAAGATACTAGAGTGGAGTGAAGGAGTAGTGTAAGGAAGTGTCCCAGAACAAAGTGGGAGAATTTATTTACATTTTTATCCTTTTCAGTAAACCAATGAATGATACAGATGTCATAATTATTTTCTTTTCACAACCAATGATCTAATTTCTCTCATTAAAATATTCCAATTAGCCTCAAACTAGCACACATAGGGTTATTTAGAGGTCCTTAGAGAGCATGCACATTTGTTTCCCAATGTTTTTGTTCAGAATGTCTAGTAAAATGACATCGTGATGTAAAATTCGGAGTACTTGTTCCTGACCTGTTGTTGCCTTGAGATTTGTTGCTTCTTTTCTGCAGACCTAAAGGGCTTCTGTGCTCAGAAGTCTGCCTCCTTCCTGGTTCAGTTATTGGAACTGTCTTAGTGAAACTTTTTTATTCTTTAAATTGCATTGCATCTATACTATAATGATTACATACTACATATGTATAGTTGGGCAGTAGCATTTTTACTGAAAGAAAACAAAATTTAGGCTAGCCGTGCATTACATCTGGAACTTCTTAAGTGGTTAATTTTCAACACACATTCATTTTCAACACACATTCATTCGAAATATGAAATACAGATTCTAGTGGGTTGTATCAAAATGGTGCCTCCTAGAAGATCATCTTCAGAGGTCAGATATGAGTTATGAGTTTTTCACAGCCCATTTATGAAGCCGAGTTACAGAAACAGGCTAACTGTTGCAAGTTATTGTCACATCAGAGTTTAGTTATCTTAGAATCATAGAGTATCAGGGGCTGGAAGTGACCTCAAAAGATCATCTGGTCCACCCCCCCCGCCAGAGCGGATCACCTAGAGCAGATCACACAGGAACGCATCCAGATGGTTCTTGAATATCTCCAGAGAGGGAGATTCCACAGCCTCCCTGAGCAGCTGGTTCCAGTGCTCTGTCACCCTCACAGTGGAAAAAATTCTTTCTCCTATGCCTCAACTTCCACCCATTGCCCCTTATCCTGTCACTGGGCATCACTGAGAAGAGTCTGGCTCCATCCTCCTGGCACTCACCCCTTACATATTTATAAACATTAATCAGGTCACCCCTTAGTCTTCTCTCCAAGCTAAAAAGCCCTTAACTCCCTCAGGCTCTCCTCATAAGGAAGATGTTCAACTTTCTTAATAATTTTTGTGGTTCTGCTGCTTTCAAGCAGCTCCCTGTCCTTTTTGAGTTGAGGGGCCCAGAACTGGGCACAATACTCCAGATGAAGCCTCACCACGGCAGAGGAGAGGGGAAGAAGAACCTACCTTGACCTACTAACCACAGCCCTTCTAATACACCCCAGAATGGCATTGGCCTTCCTTGCCACAAGAGCACACTGCTGGCTCATGGCCACCCTTCCATCCACCAGGACTCCCAAGTCCCTCTCCCCTTCACTGTTCTCCAGCAGGTCAGTCCCCATGGCTATGGCTATAGTTAAGCTGGTTTGTGATAACATTTTAACACTAACCTTAATAAAAGAAGATGAGGTTTAGTAGATGCATACTATAAGGCAAACTTTGAGGTGGCAGAAGAAGAGGAAAGAAGGCAAGAAAAAAGAGAGGGGTCAGTGGTAGAAATAAGTATGTCAGTTGCGTGATAGGTTGCTATAGAGAGGGCTCTCAGTATTTGTCCCAAGTAGGTGGCAGGGAAGGAAGAAAATAAACGAATAGAGATTTGCCTGATTTTCACACACACAAATATTTAGGGGAAACTTTCTAACTAAACATTTAATGAAGCAGTAAACTAAACTCAGGAACATTGTGTTATCTTAGAAGTATTAAGGAGAGGTAGGGCTTTTTTTTTTTTTTTGCAGGGATAGAGGTGTAATTCATACTGCAGCAGTGCATGGGGATGATGTAGGTGATTTCTTGACATTTAATCTATGTTTCTGTGTTTGCTTTGATATCCTTGCAAGCACATATTTCTAGATGGGATTTTATAGACTGACTAAAATGTACAGAGTAATTATTTTTAAATTGTGCAATTTGGTATAGCTAGATGGCAATCTCTTTAGAAAATGGGAGTTGTAAATGTGGTTTGTGTTCACAATTTACTGCATACACCCCTTTATAGGAAATTGTAATTTTTTACTGCTGTTTTAGTATTACCTTTGGAAAGTATTGTGCATATACTGTAAAATTAATCACTATAATTTTTTCATCTGTTCAGACAGATCTTATTTCAGATGTGTGGAACAAACTGGAGATTGGTATTGAAATATTAATCAAATTCCTCTAAATGGATTGTTTTGGTCAGTTTGATGAAAACCTTAGATATCCTAGCAAGGTATGGATTTGTTAGGCTGACTTACCAATTCCTTTAAACTCATTTTATGTGTATTGCTAGTAAGTAAGATGGGCACAGGGAAGTGCCACAGTAGAGCTTGTGTCTTTCTAATAAGTCCTTCCCCAGCCAGAAGTGTGGCCTCATCCAGTACTGCTGTGGTAATGTGCCAGAGACCCTGACAGAGCCTGACTCCCCCTTCTTCTCTTGAGTACTGAGGTCACAGTAGTCTCCTGTTCTACTTAAGACTAGATGGGGGTCTATTTAAGAAGTGAATTTTTTTTCCCTCTTTAGACAAACCAGTATTTTCCACTCTCAATACTTCAGATGCTTTAATCTAATATCGCTTTCATGACCAAACAAATGCATTACAACAGAGAGGAGATCTTCTTGCTATGTATCTAAGTAGTAGTGAATAAATTCAGAGAAAACAGATTTTGCAGACAAAACAGACTTTCTATCAAAATAAATATAGAAATTATGCCAAATGTTCACACTAATAATGATAACTAAGTCTATTATTTTTGTGCAAGCAGTGGTTTGCACATCAATGATTATTGAATTTAGGTTGCTTTCTTCTCTCAGGCAACCAGCACCAGAACAAGAGCAGTCTCAAGCTGTGCCAGGGGAAGTTTAGGCTCGAGGTGAGGAGAAAGTTCTTCACTGAGAGAGTCATTCACCACTGGAATGGGCTGCCCAGGGAGGTGGTGGAGTCACCATCCCTGGAGGTGTTCAAGGCATATTTGGACGTGGCACTTGGTGCCATGGTCTAGTCTCGAGGTCTGTGGTAATGGGTTGGACTTGATGATCTTTGAGGTCTCTTCCAACCTTGCTTATACTGTGATACTGTGGATGAATGTACAAAGATTGCTTAATGGATGCTTTCAGATTGCAGTTGGTGCTGTGAACTGGTTGATAGTAAAATAAGTTAATTCTCTGTTGTATTTTAATTTCTCTTTATATTATAGACAGGTTTTTAAGATTAATAGTTCTCTTTTGTCTCCAGTTAACATTTGACACACAACAAATTCTTCCTGTGTCAGGTCATACTGTGTTTTCTGTTTTAGACTGTTTCTAAGTTTGCGTTCACCATGGATAAGATCTGAGAATCTAAACACGATCAGAGAAGCGAAATCTTTTCTCGTACTTTTATCAGGATGCTCGTAACTCATTGGAGAATTAATTTTTAAACCTAGCACATAGTGTGCTCTTTTGAGTGAGGTTACTTACAACTGTGCTAAGAGAGTCACTATTGCTAGCGTACTGTTGTTGTATACAGTGTGCTAATGCTTGGGAATCCTACTTTGTCAGGCTTCGTACTGTAGATTTATTTGGCTTGTGTATTTATTTAGTTGTGTATAAAAACTAATGGAAAGGGCTGTGTCACCACTGCATACAAACAGTTGGGGCAGAGCAAAGCATGAGTAACTAGCTTTTATAGTGTGCATAGCTGTGTGTTAGCAGTATGCAATGACAGCGGAGCATTGCAAGGGTCTAAAGATGTCCTTCTGCATGCACCTTTTTGGCTGCCACTTGCCTGATTTGATTATTAGTTTACTATTAAGGAATCTCCTTCAGAGATTTTGAACTCAGGATCTCCCCTTCTGATTCAATTGTACACTGACTGCATAAGTCCTGAAGAGTCTTGCTCCCTCCCATTGTGTTTGATCACATGGCAGATGTATCTGGCCATGTATGGTGCTGGTGTTTGTAAAGCAAGCTATATAGAGCTTTGTAGTATATAATTGGTAAGAAAACTATAGAAGGACTGAACATTAATTTGAAAATATCTCCTGAGTTTCAGTTTCAGAATTTCTCTGAATAAATATTACAGATACTGTTCTTCCTTATCTCTCTCTCACCCAGATTAAATAATTTTTCTTCTTTAGGGGAAAACTGAATTTAAACTTTTGTTTAATTAGTTTAAAATGTTTTGTTTTTAAGCTAGTGGTGTAGATCCAGTAACAAAAGAGGACATAATTCCTGTTCTTGTTCTGACCACTATTTTGTGCAAAAGTGAGCAAGATTGGTTTTTTGTGTCTTCACAGTAGTGTGAAGAATTATTATGAACACATCAGAGTGAAAAATTGCTATACGCCACAAATCACTGATGAAAAAAGTTTTATGCATGTATTTATTACATGGTTAGGATGAGTAACAGAACATGATCAGAAAAGAAAGAAAAATGAAAGAGGAATACCTTTCAAGTGGAAATATTAAAGCCTTGTTTACTTTTCTTGTTAAATGTCAGCTTGGGAAAGCTAAGTCTTTCCACCTCCAATACGGAAGGAAACAATGAAAATCTGGAGAGTCAATGTAAAACAATGAGTAACACAAGAAGGACCACTATCAGCCTAATCTCAAAGCTCTAGGCAGCCTCTGAAATCACCTTTCAATGCTGCACTCTAACAAAACTGAGAGTTTATACCCTCAAATTCCTGTGCATACAGTCTAGGATGTGCCGAGCGTATCTTTAAAGGTACAAATTCAATGTCTGTTTGCCTACCTTAATCTTTCCTGCTGTCACAGTCTATGTTTTGAAAATACAGCTTAGAGTGGAGCAGTATTTCAGCAGAAGTGTGCTCTGTGTGAGGGCTTAAAGCACCGAAAGAGAAGAGTTCTAAACCAGAATTACTTTCTGCTCCCTCATATTCTTACAACAGGATGTTGTCTTCCCTTTTATTCTACCAGCATTCACTTGTGAACTGTTTTCACACCTAGTCTGGGTGGGTTTAGAGCACAGTACATCTACTCTTTACTTATTTTTTCTATCTATTGTGCAAAGACAGTAATGAAGGACATTTTTTTCCAGTTATTTTCTTTACTGAGAATTCTTTACTGAGAATGTTAATTTTACTTTTTATTTTAAAAGTGACTGAATTTATGCTAACCATTCAGGGATAAATTCCTGGGGGATGTCAGACATAACCAGTTTGGGATGTGGACTCAATTAAACTAAGTCAAAGAATCAACCACCTGCAGACAAAGATGTGTATGTATCTGTATATATTTATATAAAACATGGCAAAAAAGGCATCCTATATAAGGCTTGCATGCTGTTCTGTAGGATTTTTAGGCACATTGCATGGAGTCAATTAGGTTTTCTCATAGCTGGTATGAGAGAATGCTTCAGATGCAAGACAGCTAAGAACAGACAAAAGAAATACACCTACTGTGCAGCATAATTACACTGATAAGCAGTGGTCAGGCATTGGAGTAGGTTACGCAGCGGGGTGGTGGAGTCCCCATCCCTGGAGATGTTCAAGAAATGCGAGGACGTTGCACTTTGGGATGTGGTGTCAGATTGATGGTAGGACTCAGTGGTCTCAGAGATCTTTTCCAAACAAAACAATGTTATGATGTCCTAATCTAAAAGATCCTTCCAGGGTGTTCTCCTGGATTCAGTTTGTTGGTGAGTAATTGCAGAGGAGAATCTGAATTGCCATGGTGGCTCAGTAATGCCCAACTGCTTCAATACACTACTGCATGTTGGTGAAGATTGTATTTTTACTAATTAAATTTCCTGTTTGAACAAGTCAAACAGTGCAGGAGAGACAAGTATGGAGTGCCCCATACTTAATTTTAATAAGCCACATACACATGAGACTTATTAAACTGATCCCATTGATTTCTTTCATATGCCATCCAAGAAACTGGTTTGCTGCAAGAATGAGGAAGGGGAACTGTGTAATGGAGGGGTAATTAATTAATGTGAGATGATATTTTCAAAGACTAATATTGTTTATTAATATTCAGTATTCAGAACTCTTGCCACCCCGACCACTACTTTTAATAATAATTGGTTCTTTGCGCGGTCATAGAAACTTTATACAGATAATAATATAGGATCTAGAAAAAACTAGTAATAGAACATTAATTGAACTGGAAGAGAAGATTTCCTGCAGTCAATATACTGCTTGCAGTCAATATACCACTTGTCCACTAGATGGACTCAAGGAGCTCCTTTCTGCTCCTTGTGGAATCATAGAATCATAGAATGGTAAGGTTGGAAGGGACCTCAAGGATCATCTAGTTCCAACCCCCTGCCATAGGCAGGGACACCTCCCACTAGTACAGCTCACTCAAGGCCTCCTCCAACCTGGCCTTGAAC
>WBNM01018158.1:8194-18504 GCA_013399055.1 Ramphastos sulfuratus | reverse complement strand
TTTGGACACAGAATAGCCAAACAGAATGGCAGTTAGCCAAGCCTGACCATATTAGGTGAAGCCATAGGCTTGCTTTACCCTTTTTAGGGCTGCACACAGGCCTTGCGCAAGGCAGACACAAGCCAAATGTGTGTACCTTGTTTACCACAGGATGGAAAACAACTCTGGGCAGGCCGGAGTCCTCAGAATCAGTGGCTCCAGGTTCTTTGTCCTCTTTCCAGTGATTGCTTCTCCCATAGCAGACGGAGGGAGAGCAGAAAAACATGTCTGGGCAAGCCAGGACATGTATAAGCCTATTTTGGCCTGCTTAGGCCTACCATGACAAACCAGTACAATTTTTTATGGACCAGCTCAAAAACCTCGATTCATGTGTGAAGGAATGTGTTGAAAAAATGCTAAAAGAGCTGTTGAATAGCTGTGGTAAGGCAACTGTGTCAGAAGCAAAGCAGAGACAGGGAAGAGTAACAGAGCTTGGCAGCAGCTTATACACCAGGTTAGTAATGGCCCAGAAGAGGAGAGTAGGAAGCCTTAGAGATACACCTATCCCGAAATGCCCAGCAACAGTGCTTGTTAGGTGTGAGATGACATCATTGCCTGCACTGTGCACATTTCTGCCTCTGCAGAGAACCTGATCTCAAAGGGAGGGAGGATTAAAATGCATGATGATGCAAAAGCTGTGCAGCATAAAGGAGACAAAGACTGCCTGCTTTGCTGGAGCTTGACAGAGGTGTTAAATCCGTATATTGTTATCCTTGTACTCTATACTTGCTGATGCAGTTGTGTAGCTCATGGTACCCTTACATCTGACTCTGGATGCAAATTTCTTGAAAGCTCCTGAGCACTATGTGACTGTGGAATGGTCAAGAAACTGTAAATTTAAAAGTAAAAGTAGCAGGAATAAATTCATTCTCATAGATGCTCAGACCCTGACGAAGATGGAACACTGCTGTCATCTGGCAGAACAAAAAACTCTCCTGAGAGATTTACATGAAAAGTAGTTAACTGCCTTCACAAGTATATTTAGCTGGTCATAATATACTGGAGGTCTTAAACAAATGTAGGTGGGACTGATCACTGGGCACTGCAACTCAGGCTCTTGTTTTGTTACAGAGCAACAGTATAAATGGTGTCTTGAGTAAATGAAAAATAAGAAATAAGAATGGAGCAAAGCTGGAGGTGGGGAGATTCAGCCTGGCCGTGAGGAGGAAGTTCTTCAGCATGAGAGTGCTAAGAGCCTGGAATGGGTTGCCCAGGGAGGTGTTTGAGGCCCCATCCCTGGAGGCGTTTAAGGCCAGCCTGGATGAGGCTCTGGGCAGCCTGATCTAGGGTAGGGTGTCCCTGCTCATGGCAGGGCGGTTGGAACTAGATGATCCTTGTGGTCCCATCCAACCCTGACTGATTCTTATATTCTGTAATTCTATGATTCTACTTCTTGTGGAATCCTAATTTTAGTGTCCTTAAAGTAAGAGGATTCTCTGTTTTATCTTCTGTGGCAGGCAGACATTTACTTATTTTTTTATTTTATTTTTAGTCAGTTTCTGGTTTTTTTGCATTACATTTTATTTTTTTCTGAAAGAGCAGATGACGTTTTAGGGGTANAGTCAGTTTCTGGTTTTTTTGCATTACATTTTATTTTTTTCTGAAAGAGCAGATGACGTTTTAGGGGTACTAATGGGCTTCCTCTGTTGCCTGCTGTGGCAATGATATGCCTTTTTTAATATTTTTTTTTCCTGGTATTTTGATGATTGAATTGGGAGGAAAACACTTGAAATAGTGATACAGTGAATGGATATTCATTTAAAATGCCTAGTTTGAATTTGCAGATTTTTCTGGAGTAAATGTACCAGCCTTAGTTTTCATGAAAAGTAACAGTTTATTAACTTGCAGATTGCATTTGTTCTATTAAGCAATGCTTTAGCTAACTGCTGTCTCCAACTACCTGAAAGGAGCTTTTAGCTAGGTGGGGTTGGTCTCTTCTCCCAGGCAACCAGCAACAGAACAAGAGGACACAGTCTCAAGTTGTGCCAGGGGAGGTCTAGGCTGGATATTAGGAGGAAGTTCTTGCCAGAGAGAGTGATTGGCATTGGAATGGGCTGCCCAGGGAGGTGGTGGAGTCACCTGGAGGTGTTCAGGAAAAGACTGGATGGGGCACTTAGTGCCATGGTCTGATTGATTGGCTAGGGCTGGATGATAGGTTGGATTGGATGATCTTGGAGGTCTCTTCCAACCTGGTTGATTTTATGATTCTATGAACTACAGATGTCTTGCTTATTTGTCTGGACTCTTTATCGGTCACCCTCTTCAAGCATTTTCTACCTGTATTTGTTCATCTGTGCTAATTGGATCTTGGATGTTCTGAGTCTTCAGATCCCTGCACTGGCCTCCATCAGGAAATTGTTTGCTGCAACCTTGCAAATGGTAATTTTGTGCAACTTCCCTTTGTAATGACTCTGCAATTACTCTAGGGAGCTGTTGCTTCCGACCTGGTTGATTCTATGATTCTGTGACTCAAAAAGCCTGATACTAAAAAGTGCCAGTGATACCCATAACTCTGGTATATCCATACATTACTGGCAAGTAATTTTCAGGGTGTAGTATCTTGTGGTTCATCTCTGATCACAATTCTTGTTTGGAGTTTTAGCCAAATTCTTTCAGTATCTGTGATGTTTTCAAGGCTGAAGCAAAGTAATTTGCTGTGTTACGTGGTTTTAGTTTAATGACCAGATGTGGCAGAATAGCTTTAAACTTTCTGGTTACAAGGTTGAATTATTAAGTGCAAGAAACTTATCTGCTGAAAGTTAGAACTAACTGATTATGAGTTATGTTTTCTATCGTGAATTTATTAAGCCTACATATTCATGTCTAGACCTTATTTTAAAAAAATTATCTCTCACTGATTTAATTTACAGCGGAGGTGCTCAGTTGGATGGTGATTGAGGTGGCAAGGGCTTGTGTTGTGCAAGAGAGTAAGCATACCTCAGGGGCATTTCTGTTCAGTTCACACTTTTCATGTAGGGTTCCTTAATCAGAGCACAACATGACTGACGGATCATTTTCAAAGACATTATTTATATGAGTAATTGGAATTGTGTCTATTTATAGGCTGGTTGCAATCACATGCAACTATTTGGCTTCTTAGGGCATTTATCATACGAGTGGTACCAGCAGGAACTGTTTTTATGTCCCTGTGTTGCCATTTTAATGTGTGTATTGGTGCGTGACTGCAAAGTTAAAACAACCACTGTCCTTCCTTCTGGAGATAAAATCAGCACACTTTAAGGATTAGGTTGTGAAACTGAACATTGATGCAAGTGGGTAGAATGTATATAAGTGGCTTAAGAGAAGAGAGTACTGTAACCCTTGACTGGCTGGATTAATGGAAGCTTTTTGTTTCCAGCCATCTGGGATATGCATGTACATATCTTTCTCTGTTGAACAAATATTTAGTGTCAGAAATTCGGGGGGTTTTAACCTCTGGTTTTATTTTGTGCTCCATCCAAAATGAAGTGGGAGTGACATGATGTGGCAGTGATGTGTTGGTTTGCTTCTTCATACTGTCCTCTTATTTTTGTGGATGATTGTGTCTGGTGAAGACTTACAATTCTGTTTCACCATTGAGTCCTTGATCCTTAGTTGATACAGACATGTATTTTGGGAAACTTTTTGCTGTTTCCTTTCACCTCTAACATTTATATCTGGGAATTTAAGTTAGAATTCAATTTCTTTTTGCAGATAGCAAAACTGGTGACTAGAAAACTTTCTAATAGGGCTTTTGAGGGTTCTTTTTACTTTCAAGTCTTTGGATCTTTGCTTCCTTAAGAAAGCCAGTTGTATTCCTACTACCTCTTTTGTGCTCATTGCAATGTATAATTACAGTGATAAACATTAGAAATCAGATTGGACCAAAAGCCTGTAGCTGTAAACCATTCAGAAGTGGTCTCCTACCTTCTAAAAATGGCATTAAACTTAAGCATCTTGCACCATGCCCTTATGGCCATTAAACTTTATAAGTTTGTTCTTCATGATGAAGAACTGAAGGCCCAAACTTGCTGAGCAGTGCCAGGGTGAGGAAGTGGAGACCCTGTACCTTGTGCTCCCATCTTCTCTCAGGTCTTGAAGCATCCTGTTACTCCTTTTCTTTCTATTATATTCTTGCAGATATAAGGAATGGCTGGGGACTACGGGGGACAGATGCACCAGTATGAGGGAGCGGAGGCTCTGTATATGGTGTATCCACCATTCTCTGGATCCCACAGGCTACCCATGCTGTATGTACAGTGCTTTTATGTGGTGTCTCTAATTCTTATATAGTCCTATAGCTATTACTTGGCTTCATCCTTACAGATGTATTATGTTAATAATATTTAACTTTGTGAGAGTTTAAAAATACTCTGAGGACCTCCTGCTGTGTCCGCTGAAACCAGTGGTAATACTTCTGATCAAGTTTTTACTGATTTAAAACAATCATAATTTTCAAGGGTTAGGTAGGATGCTGATGAGTTATGAATGGGTTTATCTGAAAGATCTTAAAAATTTCCTTTCATTAGCAACTCACTGAATTTTTTTTGTCTTCTCTTTCATACTGTGCCTTTCCAAAGTCATTAGATTTTTGGTGATGACTGAGTAATAGCAAACATATTATTCTGTTCTTGAAAAAGAATGTAAGAAAATAGGAAGTACTTTTTTTCTTTCTGTAACAGTAAGTGTAGCAGTAGGAATTAATTTTTGGTAGTTTTGTTATCACCAATAAATAATAGTGTCTTTCTGTGGGTGATACTCTAAGCGAACACTGACAGATCACTTCATTATTTTCCCCCTTGGCAGTGCCTGTAGGGACTCAATGTCTGACCCACCCTCATCCTCAGAGCAAGGAGTGGGTGGGATACAGCACAAGACGTAACATGCTCAGAGACATGTCTGCTTCTCTAGGCACTCTGCAGAGATGAACCACTTTCTCCTTAGGCAGATTTTCTTCTGCATGGTGGATTATTCTGTATCCTTTTTGTTTAAAGCAGTAATATCTGTAGAATGTACATCTAATGGTGTGAGACTTGGGAGGTTTGAATTCTATTGTTGATCCATATGTGAAGTATTTTTATTGCTTAGAGAGTGATTCATTACTGATAAGTGCTCTATTTGCTGTTCTTTGACATTTAGCAAGTGAAGGGATCAGGTGCATGTGTTGCACAGGAGTGAGGGCTGAGAAAGCCCCACAAAGGCCTGATTTAGTTCAGCTGTGTGAAGTCACAGTGGTGCTGGTCACTGCACCACTCTGTGCACCTCTGGGGTCAAACTCATTGTGATGCCCTTCCTGACTCCTCAAGGATGTGCCAGTCTCGTTCTCTAGGCTTTTGATGACAAAGATGAGACCAGTGGAGCCCACCCATGGAGTTATGACAGTCTTGTTACATGAATGAAGCTTGTGTGTTCACACTGACTCTGTAGCACTGTCTTAGCAAATATACAAGAGGATATTAGAATATATCTGCTTCCTGTAGTTCAGCAACTGTGTGATTTACAGCTCTGTCAGATCCCTTGGGACCAGATGGGGAATTCTCTGTAGAAGTGACGCTTGTTACAGTGCTATGTTCTCTCAGCCTCATCATTGATCCCTCCACACCAGAATTCTGAAACCCTCAGTGCTGCGATACAGTCTGTAGGATGTGAATGTAGATAAGAAAATCAACGCTCTTGTGGCCACTTTCTTTGGTGGATGGTAGCAGTGGTCGTTTAGAAATGCATCTTTCTGCTGAAGGAGGAAAGGGAGCTGTGGGCATTGTAAAATAATGGTCATTCATTGCACCTGATGGATTATTTGATTTGCGATGTAGATACTGAGGACCTAGTCTCTTCTGTTTATAACTCAACCAACACTAGTACAACACTAGTACTTTTGCCATTGGAATGGGCTGCCCAGGGAGATGGTGGAGTCGCCATGCCTGGAGGTGTTGAAGACAAGACTGGATGAGGCACTTAGTGCCATGGTCTAGTTGATTGGCTAGGGCTGGGTGATAGGTTGGACCAGATGATCTTGGAGTTCTCTTCCAACCTGGTTGATTCTATGATTCTATGGTTGCCTTGGTTCAACTGCTTAATTGCTAAGTAGGTAGACATATGTGTTTCACTTCAGGTTTTGGGCTCATTCTTTTTTCCCCCTAACATTCTTTTGAGACACTTGCTCTGTCTGGATGTTCTCCATCTCATGCTAGAGAAGGCAGCGTTTAATGTACTACAGCAGGCAGTGTTCTTGACAGATTATGTTCAGGTGAGTGAAAGGTTAGTTTAAAATTTCTGTAACTGAAACATATGGAGACCCTGTGGGTATTTTGCATCAACTGTCTGCACTTCTGATGTTGCTCCCCGATAATAAGGCTGTTCAGAAACCAGTTGAGTTTCTTAGAAATGCTATCTTTTGCCATTTTAGTGCTTGTAGAATTGCTGAGGCAATCTCATATTTTTATGAATGTGGAATTTCTGTGGTCTGATGCAGTCCATTCATTCCTGGAGATGTTAAATGCCTGGCAGTCTGGGATTTAAAAAACAAACAAAAAAGCGTGTAATTATTTTCATCATTGTGATTCTGACTTGTGAGTTATCAGATTCTGTTTGTTCTGAAAGATGGCAATTTATGGAGATCTTCTGTTGTCTTTATCCAGCCTTCTCTGACCACTAGTATTCCTTGTGGAAACCCATGTTGTTTCCAGAAAATCTCTTTGAGATACTCCAGGTGTATAGTTGTGGTGTCAATGTTCACGTCAGCTGCTGTTTTAGGAGTTCTGACCTTTATAGGAACATAGCATCATAGAATCATGGAATGGTAAGGTTGGAAGGGACCTCAAGATCATCTAGTTCCAACCCCCTGCCATAGGCAGGGACACCTCCCACTAGTACAGCTCACTCAAGGCCTCCTCCAGCCTGGCCTTGAACACCTCCAGGGAGGGAGCAGCCACAACCTCCCTGGGCAACCTGTGCCAGTGTCTCACCACCCTCACTGGAAAGAACTTCCTCCTAACATCCAGTTTAAATCTCCCCTCTGCCAGTTTAAACCCATTGCCCCTTGTCCTGTCATTGCAAGACCTTGTCAATAGTCCCTCCTCAGCCTTCCTGTAGGCCCCCTTCAGATACTGGAAGGCTACTATCAGCTCTCCTTGAAGCCTTCTCTTCTCCAGGCTGAAAAGCTCCAACTCTTGTAGCCTGTCGTCATAGGAGAGCTGCTGCAGCCCTCTGATCATCTTCATGGCCCTCCTCTGGACCCGCTGCAACAGTTCCATGTCCTTCAACATGCTGATATTTGTTAAGAATCTGTGATACGATGGCTCCTCTTCTTTTTCAGTCACCAGGACAATATCTTGGTTTCCTTCAAGTATTTGCAGGGCATTGTTGAATTTGTTTTTCTCATTTTTCTTCATTCTGTGTTTTTATCAAGGTGAGGAGCCTCGGGTAAGGGCTTAGATGGTTAACTTAAAGGCAATATCTGCAAAATAATAATTTCCAATGAACTAGACAGAAGCAGAATTTTCTTTGCCATAAAACAGTAATAAACTTTGGCTCCTCTAATCTGCTAGGGGCATTGGGATGTAAATACCAATAACGTGCTCAGAGCTACGACTGATAGCTTTTTTATATCTTTTATGCATTTGGCTGTTCCTGCAGTCTTCAGCAGCATGCTGAAAGCAGGGGCTGCTCGTGTTAAGCATTTTGAAATGTGGTGGTTTTCCATATTTAGATGATTATTCTTCTGTATTATTAACTAGGCCTTTCAGTTTCTCCATATTACCAATGTCTCTTTGTGTATCTGGCTATCAAGATATGCATTTCAGAGTCAAATTGTTGAACATCATGGATTATGAAGTTCATTTGACCAATTGTTGACTTCAGAACAATAAATTTTAGTTTATAATAATTGCAAACCAATTATTTATCTTCTGGTCAACTGCTCAGCATCAATACCTCCTGTGACAAGTGGTGTAGTGAATTTTTGTGATATTTCCCACTAGATTTTCCTGGCATTACTGTAGTCTTCTGTGATAAATCTACACAGTAAGCAAATCACTATTCTTTAGGTTCTGTAACACTTTCTTTGTGACAGGACCAGCATAAAATCTGCAGTTTTTCCACCCTTCTTCAAGAACAGTGACATAAGATGTTTCTTGTACTTACTGATGACAGAAGAGCCTTGAGCTTGCCTACAGCACTTTCTGAAGTGGTTCTGTAGTTTTTGGTAACCATTCAGATACCATTTACTAGATAGTTAATAGCAGCAAGGGAACAACTTGGAACTACGGGTAATGTGAATGTACTTGTGGACACAAAGCTAAAAAGACAATTTCCCAATGACTGAATTCTTCTGGATTGTAGGATAATTCTGGTTGGAAAGGGACCTTAGGAAGTCTGTAGTCCAACCTACAGTTCAAAGCAGACCAGTTCTTAGATTAGACCAGATTGCTGAGGGTTGGTTCTTGACTGTCTTGACAGTCTGAAGCTGTTTGGGGTCACATTGTCAGATGTCTGTCAGTGATCTTCCTCTTCATGCGTTATCTCAGTTTTCCTGAGCCAGCTCCTCTTCAAATGTGATACAGTTTTAAGTAAGTACCAAGAAAACAGAGTTCCTTGGTGGTGATTAGCATAAAAAGAGTGATACACTTAAGAGTGTCCTACATGTATTGATGACACCTTATCCAACCTTTCTGCATCTTCTTTAAATAATACGAAAAAGAGGGAGGGAAACAGCACTGTGGATATCTAGAAGATGCAGAGATAGAAGAAATAAAATCAAACACATTTTACAGCATGCAAGAGAAAGCTAGATACCCATCTGTTTGTGTGTTCATCCATTTAGTCTGAAGGTTGCAGAAGTATTTAGTTCCTAATGGTACCAAATGTGCAATTTTAGGAGGGATGGAGGGTATTTACAAAGCTGGGAATAAAGATGGCAATTTTTCAGTCATCAGAATACATGCTGTGCATTTATCTAAAGACTTCTTGAGAAATAGTGGTTCCAATCAGTGACAGCTTGTTAGCTGAATGAGTGGAGGTTCTTCCTTGTTCTGAGCGGCAAGTAGCTACACAGTTATGGACAGCTTCTATTAATAGGGAGCATAAGTGTGGTAATCTGTGTTCTCGGAGTGATTACAGTCCCTGTTCTTGGAAGGATAATAGTGTAGTCCAGTTTTTGGCTTGTTAGAGTTGTCTGCACCATTACAGATATGGGTGAGTGTGTAGCAATTGCCCTTGTGTGCTTGTTTTCTTACCTTGGTATGTAGTACCAGTATTATTTCACAACTAATTTCTGACTATGAAAAAGTAATCCAGCATATATTATTTCATAGTTATGATTTGTCTTCTAAACATCCTTTGGCTGTCTAAAGAGAATCCTGTCAGCAAAACATCTTAAATACATTTTCTGGAATTGTTGAGAAGCCAGATGGTCAAAATCAACCTTTTCAAAACTTGGCAGAAATATTTTCCATAGTGTTTTTTGTCTACCTGTCTTCCTGTTTTATCTGGAACCTGTTTAGTAAATTTAGTTTATCATATGTCTTGTATAGAAGTTTATGTGAGCATGACACCAGACATTTGACCAAAGCCAACAGACTTCTGGAAAATGAGGAAAAGAGGGTTCAAGCTTCCTTCTCTTGGTCCCATAGCTGTGAAAAGCAAAGGTAAATTTGCAATAGCAGCCATTCATTTAAATGAGTGAATCTGCCTGTCTTTTAGGTACATAGTCTCCAATATGGATGCAAGTTTTTTTGTGAAGCCTGTTGAGATTGAATTTTGCACTCTTTTTAGATGCCCAAACCAAGTGAGAATACTGTTTTTTACATGTGTCCCTGAGGAACTCTTGTAATAATGAGACATCATTCCAAAGGTTTCGAGGAGCATTCTAGATTTAGTATCATGTGTACCTTCTTCATTTTGTTGGACAATCTGTTTTACTGCTTTGGGCAGTTTCTTCACCTTGTCTTGGTTAAATCAGCTCAGTCTGCTGGCAGAACACTGAGACAAGCTTGTCAGAGCCTGTGCTGGTTTAAGGCTAATTGGAATATTTTAATGAGAGAAATTAGATTATTGGCTGTGAAAGGGAAGTAATGGTGATGTCTGTATTACCCATTTGTTCTGCTGGGACATATGAAAACCAGGACACAAAGATAAGTCAGTCTCTGCCTGGCTGTCGCCATATTAACTCTTCTGCCTGAACTTGCATATGCCCAACTAATCATTCTGCTTCTAACACCTCTTGGTGACCTTTCCAGTTCACCCTCCACGTAAGGGAGATTCTGAGAGAGGGGAGAAGGTGGAAGGAAGGAGGG
>WBNM01018157.1:120972-165005 GCA_013399055.1 Ramphastos sulfuratus | reverse complement strand
ATGCCTTACTCAGGTCCAGGTAGATGACATCAGTTGCCCTTCCCTTGTCCACTGTCACTGTGACTTCATCATAAAAAGCCACTAAATTTGTCAGGCAAGATCTGCCCTTGCTGAAGCCATGCTGGTTACCACCAATCACCTCTGCTTTGTTTTCCATTTGCCTTAGCAGAGCCTTCAAGAGGATCTGCTCCATGATCTTGCCAGGCACAGAGGTGAGACTGACTGGTCTGTAGTTCCCAGGGTCATCCTTTTTTTCCCTTCTTGAAGATGGGTGTTATGTTTGCCCTTCTCCAGTCAGCAGGGACTTCACTAGTCTGCCATAACTTTTCAAATACGATGGATAGTGGCTTAGCAATTTCATTCACCAGTTCCTTCAGAACTCTTGGGTGGATCTCATCAGCCTCATGGACACGTGCACGTTCAGATTCTTTAGGTGCTCATGAACACAATCTTCAATTATAGTGCACAGATCTGCCTGCTCCCAGTCCTTACTTTTGCTCTCTGGGACTTGGACATTGTGGTTGGAGCCCTTGCCATTGAAGACTGAGGCAAAGAAGTCATTGAGCACCTCAGCCTTATCCATATCCTTTGTCACCAGCTCTCTGTTTCCCTTCTGGAAGGGGCCCACATTCTTCCTAGTCCTCCTTTTCTCACTAATATACCTGAAGAAGTTCTTGTTCTCCTTAATGTCCCTGGCCAGATTTAATTCTAGCTGTCCTTCAGCTTTCCTAACCTGATCTCTGGTTGCACAGACAATTTATTTGTATTTGTCCCAGGTTACCTGTCCTTGCTTCCACTTTCTGTAGGCTTTCTTATTGCATCTAAGTGTGTCCAGGAGCTCTCTATTCATCCATGTTACTTGAGAGAAGAGACCGACACTTGCCTTGGTACAGTCTCATTTTGGGTAGTTGTAGACAGCAATAAGGTCTCCCATTAGCCTCCTTTTCTCCAGACTAAACAACACTAGTTCCCTCAGCCACTCCTCACAAAACTTATGCTCTAGAACCTTCACCCACTTTATTGCCCTTTTTTGGACATGCTCCAGGACTTCAATGCCTTTCTTGTAGTCAGAGGCCCAAAACTGAACACAGTATTTCAGATGTGGCCTTAACAGTGCTGAGTACAGGGGTACAATCAGCTCCCTACTCCTGTTGGTTACAGTATTTCTGATCCAAGCCTGGACACTGTTGCCCTTCTTGGTGACCTGGGCACACTGCTGGCTCTTATTCAGCCAGCTGTTGGCCAACATTTGCATGTCCTCTTCTGTCAAGCAGCTTTCCAGACACTCTACCCTTAGCCTGTAGCATTTCATGAGAACATTATGACCCAGGTGCAGGACCCAGCACTTGGCTGTGTTGAACCTCTTACCAGTGGCCTTGGTCCAGCAATCCAGCCTGTCCACATCCTTCTGTACAGCCTTTCTACCTTCAAGCAGTCACTTTCCCCGGGATAATGCAGTGGGAAACAGTATCAAAGGCATTACTAAATTCTAGGTAGACAACAACCACAGCCTTTCCCTCATTCACTCTGAAGGCTAGTTTGACATAGAAAGAGATCAGGTTGGTAAAGCAGGATCTGCCTTTCATAAAGCCATGCTGATTGGACCTGATTGTTGTGTACATGTAGCATGGTGGCAGCCATTACTGGAAATGTCATACCTAACTGATGATTGACCTTCTTTATTGTTAAATTGGAAAATCTGGAACAAGTTATTTAAATAAAAAATGATGAGTTGAAAAATCTCTTACCAAATGGTTGATAAATAGCAATCACACTCAGATCTATTTATTTTAGTCCTTTGGGGAAGGAGAGTTTTGAGTTCTGCATAATGAAATAAAATTCCTGGCTGTTCCCAGAAGATTGGTAGTGGAATGAGCATACTGATGCTGATATCATTAGCTGGACCAAATGACATAGATATCAGATCTGATATTTACCTTATCCAGTGAAGGCAAATATAAATCTGAGATCCTTCAGTGTTGATCCATGTTGTTGTCTTTATTAGTTCTTTACCTTTTCTTGATTAATTTTATGTATGAAACAGATCTTGTCTCTCAAGTATATGTCCAAATTTTACAAATGAAACAAGGTGTGGTTGTGGGTTTTCTGGACTGTCATGATCTAATATAATTTAATATTGGAGGTTCAGGAATGTAATATCACTAAGTTTAATCACATGAATATTAATAGTTCATTTCCTCAAAAAAAAAATGAAACCTCCCCCGTTGCATGGATTTTTAAATTGTCTGTATACAACCAAAGAGCATTAAATATATCTTTAACAAACCAAATAATCCTGGAAAGTAAATAATGGAATCATTAGGGTTGGAAAAGACCTTTGAGATCATCCAGTCCAACCACAACCCAACTACAATGACCACTAAACTGTATCCTGAAGTGCCGAATCTACACGCTTCTTGAGCACATCCAGAGATAGCGACTCCACCACCTCCCTGGGAAATCTGTTTCAATGTCTCACCACTCTCTCAGTAGAAAAGTTTTTCCTATTATCCAACCTAAACCTCCCCATGTGCAACCCATTTTTTCTCATCCTATTGCTAGTTACTTGGAAGAAGAGACCAATACCAGCCTCACTACAACCTCCTTTCAGGTATCTGTAGAGAGCAGCTCTGGACTAAACAGCCCCAGCTCCCTCAGCTGCTCCTCGTATAAGATAATATTGTCTTTAACAATCTTAGGAAATAGTATATGATTAGATTAGACAAGGACAGTAGTTTAGAGGCCCAGGGCTCTAGCAAGTGACAAGAAATCCAGTCTTTGTGGATTTCTATCTGAATTCAGAGTTGACTGAATTAATGTAGCAATGTGCAATCAGATAGTGCTCCACAGTTGAGGGAGCTCAGGAGCATATCTTTTCTGACTTTAAGTGGGCAGTAAATTATTTCCAATAACCATTGTCTCCAGATGTTTCCATGGATAGCAGTGTAGAAATTTGTGTTTGATCAATTAATCCATTGATCATGGACCTGTACTACATGACTTTTCATCAAATATGAAAGTAAAGTGGACTTCAGCATCTTTAAAGTGGTAGTTAGACAACCTGGAATCTATGGCTTTACAGATGTATGCATGCAGATGTATACAGATGGCATACAGATCTATGGCTAAACAGAAATATCTCTTTATCAAGGAGGCACACTTTTCAACTGCTGGATGTGGTAGAGGTCGGAGAAGGGGATTTTTTCTACTGTGGTAGTTTTATGGCTCCTGCAAGGTCTTTTTTGTGAGACTCCAGTTGCACACACATGGTTATACTACTAGCTTTGTTCTGAAGTATTTTAGCAAATTTATTGATACTAAGGGTGTTAGAGAGAGGGAAAAAAAAAAAGGGTATTTCTTAGAAGGGACTTTTAGAGCCATCAAAATAAAGTTGAAAGTAAAATGATCATTTCATACTTTGCATCAGTTTTGCTGCCTGTTGATATGTACTTTGCTGTCTTACCTCAAGATTTCCTACAATATGGACCATATTCTGCTGCAGATGAATTACTTGGTATTTATAAAGAGAGAAAGCTACAAAGATTTTAATATTGTCTCTAACTTGGAGGGATAACTAATGGACACACAATAGGATGGTACTTGCTTTCACATTTATGTTTTAAATACTTCCAAGTGCCTTACAGCAACGACCTAGTTACTGATAGTGGAATGAGAATAAACAAAGCTGTTTGTATGCTATGGCAAATTAGACATCAATTATGTGGCCAAAGCAACACTGAAGGATATAGCAGACTGGGAATTAAGCTGTAGTGTTACTTGATTATGAAATCATTTGATAGCCTTTGAGGTTTTTGTTTTTTTTTTTTTTTAAATAATTCTGAGAATGCATCATAAACTTAAAATACATTATAGAAGAAATACAACGTTCTGTACTGAGGGTAAGCTTAGTAATGGGACAATCTCTGACAACAGTGAAAAACTTACTTTGTTTTTGCAGCTATTTAGCTTAGAGTAATTAGAGGATTGTGCATCTTTCTGACTGTAACTACGAATACAATTTCCATCTACATCCTCTAGTTTTGAAAAACAAATATCTTTGAGCTGTTGGTATAACAAATAAACGTGCTCTTAACCTTTTTATATATATGTATGTTTGACTTCCTTAAATTAGAGGCAAGTGTGAGGAGTGGTTCTACTTGAAGAGGCAGGAGGCTACAGCATTAATTGATTTATGCTGTCCAGCATCTGTGCAAAGTGACAGGTCCCAATTTGTTTCTTTAATTTGGAGAACACTGTAGTTTAGTCTGATTTTATACCTCTCACAAAGTTTTTGCCCTTGGTCTCTCTGGGAGAACACCAGATAGCAAGATGGGCCACCAGTGACCCAGTGTACTTTCAGATGTTTTAAAATCTGTACTCGCACCAGATGTGATGCCTGTCTCACCAGTCTGCCCACTCCTTTTTTGTTCTATATTTTGATGAGTCTTTCTTTGTCCTCTGCCACAGTTCAGCCTCCTAAACTAGCTATACCTTTTTCATTTTGGAGTTAGAGCAATTGCCATAAATTCGAAACACTTAGGTTCTAAGTGGTTTATAACTTTCTAACAGATTTCTCTCTTGCCACTCAGTGCAGGACTCCTGCCTTTTGTAAAGAGAAGGTCTAGGCAGTTTGGCAGCCATACTCATTTTAACTGCCCCAGACACAATCTCTTTTTGCTGCTTCCCACTTTCTTCTTTTAAGGGCAGGGGAACCATGTCTGTGGAAAAGGCAAAATGTAAAGATAAAAGGACGATGAAGCAGGGAAACAGAATAGTGTGAAGTGCAAAAACCATGAAGGGGCAGACCATAAATCTGTGGCAGAGGTGTATTATGTGGCCATTCAGGATAGTTGGATAGTTGTGCTCTGTGCAGTCAGAATTTTGTGCTCTCTGGGAGCTTTTTGCATTCATTTTTTTTTTTTTTCTTTTTGAGAGCAAATGTGGTCCTAGACACTAGCAATAACTTCCATTTTGCTGGGATGTATCAAGGCACTTTTAAGTTCTGCTCAGACAGCTGCTAGGGATTGGCAGAATGAATCTCATTTTAATGTCTAACTTGAAGAAAGAAACCTCAGGGGAAAAAATACCACCAACAACAAAACACCCTGCCACCAGAAACTTTTTTCCCCCCCATAATTTTACTGAATAATGTCACCTTTGCATATGAACTTGTACTGAGTAATAAGACTCCTGGGTATGAGATGAGATGGAAGGCAATTGAGCCAGTTTGACATTATTTGGTTGCTAGTGCATATAAACACTGTTTCAGTACCACTTATACATAGGTACCATACATATCTTTAATGGTATTTAATTGAGATTAAAGAAGCTGTTGGAGTGGATGCCTGAATGCATATTAGGAATATTACTTAAAACCATAAGCCTTGCTATGATAAACCATAACAAGTCTGAAGGACTCATAATGGCTTATCATGTCAATAAAATGCACTTAAAAATCCCCAAGTGATTAGAAAGAGCCATTTCAGTCTATTATATCAACTGTTATATGCTGAGAGCAAGAGAGATTTATTTTTCTTTTCCATCTTCTGTTAAAAAAAAAAAAAAAAAGAAAGGAGGAAATTAAATCATAATAAGCTACGTTCAAATAGAATCAAAGTACTAAAATAAACCCACAGAAGGAGATTTACAAATTAAGGAAGGGAGTGAAAAGTTCTCTCCAAGCAAAGAATACTCTCATGTTACACTTGGTCCCTCACTCCTGAGTCTTGTGGGGTGGTTAAAGGGTAGAGTGTGCTTTCACCAACACTGTTCCTGTTGAACTGTCAAGAAGTGTGAATTTAACATTTTGTGGCAAGAAATCAGAATAATTTTGGCCCTTATACTAGTCAGGATCTCCAGCACTTAACACACAGGGAAAACTGAATTGCCTTTACCACCCTGTGTGGTAGGAAGTGCTCAGCAAAGACTGTCAGAAGTGTGCGGTGATCTTTTCAGGTCCCAGTGCTTTTCCTGACTAATTTTTCTGAGTACCTTCTTCAAGAGACAGACAAAGGGCAAAGAAATAGCACCTGGGCTCTTAGGGACATCAGGCATCTTGATAGTTGTTGGTATTACACTAACAGAGCTCAGTCATGGGCAACTGCTTCAAAGTGACTGTTTGATGGTACATTTCTATACTAGAGGTGGTGCGTTGACCTGTGGTTTCCCTACGTGTTACTCTGCCCGTTGTCCACTTGCTTTTTGTCACTTTGGCTGGCCTATGAGGTTTATGGAGATCCACCAGGCTCTGCAAGATGTCAGGAAGGACTGCCACAAGAAATGTGTTTTGGTGGAAATGAAGGAGGAACTAATTTAGGAGGTGATTACTGCCCTGATCCAGTGTGGATTTTAGCTAAGGGGAAAACTGGTTTGTTAATTTACACACTTGAGTCACGAAAAAATTGGAATTCTTTTCTGCTGATAATAAATAAAGCTATTAAGTTTTCCTCCTGCAAGGAAAGATAACTCATCAAAAATAATGGACTTTATACTCTTCCCCAGTAAATCATTTAACTGTACTGGCTTTCCATATTTTTGTCTTCCTTGCTGCCACCAAAATTCATGCGGGGGTGAGGAGCCAGTGTAGACCCCTTATATTGCTTATTTGCGGGCTCTGAACTGGATTACATAGCCTTTCTATATCATTTCAAACAGATTTGAGCTGGCTCTCTGGGGCCAGCTTTGCAGATGGGTCCAGTACAGTCTTAAAATAGCCCCTGTGGGCAGATTGCCAGTAAAATTCATGTCGAGGGTCCCCAGGCTTCTGCAGTAGAGGGAGAGATGAGGGCTGCTGAGTAGCTTAGTGTCCTGCTTTCAGCTGGCAAGCTTAACCTCTATGGTGCCCATGTTTCAGCTGTTTAATGTCTGAATAGATGGAGAACATTCTGGGAAAGTGAAAGTGATTCCCCCCCACCCTGCTCCCAACAGTATCCCTGCTGTCTCACTTGCAGATATTATGTCTTACATTTAATGCAATCCTTCCAGATAGTCCAGCTTCATCTTCTTAAGGCCCAAGTCACGCCTACTCTTGCAAGTGTGGAATTAACAAATTAATTCCTGTGCCCTGTTCACACACTCAGGGTGCCCCCGGGGTGGACATGTGCAGGGCTGCAGCTTTTGTGAGGTTCTTCAGCGCCGCTGCTGGCAGACAGGCAGTAGAAAGAAAATAAACAGATTCGGGAGGTGGGGTAAAATGAGCTGGTGGAAGGCAGGGGAGGGAAGCAGTGGCAAGTAAACACAGCTGAGCAAGAGGAAAAAGATATTTATGTATGCTTATTTAAGGTTTGCAGTGGGGATAAATGCAAGTCTGTCGGGATGGTTTCTCTCCTCACAGTGCTATGAACCCTTTGTCTATTTATGTGCTATTATATGTGAGTAAGAAATCTGGCATTATGTAATTTGCTTTATGACTGGAATGCATACAGTGAAATTTGACAGAGGTAAATTTAACTGGTGCATGAGAGCCTCAGTTTGAGACTCAGCTGAAATAACAAGCCAGAATACACATGTTCACATACGCGCGCATACATAAAGGTACGTGCATGTGTGCATGCCATCTTGTTACCCAACAGAGGATGCTAACTGGTTGACCACTTGGCAGAAACAGCAATTTAAGATTCACTTTAAAGCATACACTAAATTAAAAAGGAAATGGTGTCCTAAGAAACACCCAGAGATCTCAAATCAGTGCCATCTGAAATTATCAAAGCTGGAGAAGCCAAGGCCGTCAAAACACAGTCTCAGCGCTATTAGCAGGCGTCTGACTGCACATTCTGGAGCAATATTCCAAGATTCATTTTTTATTTCTTCTGATATGCTGCTTGGCAGGAAAGACATGTAGTGGAACAAAGTGATCAATAAAAGAACAAATAAAGAACAAATGCTAAGAATATTCAAGATAAGGCTTTTACTTGAAAATCACAGACAGATTTATTCTGCAGAAATCTCAGAACAGAACATTCTTTTCTGTTCATTTACAGCAATATTTATTTGACAGGCTTAAGTTTCATGCAGGCAGAAGGAGAAAAATAGTATTAAAAACCTCCTACAGATACTAAGATGCTGAAGAAAACAGCTGAGAAAATATGTTGGAAACAAAACCAAACCAGCAAAATAAACCTGCATAAATGTAACATAAATAAAAGTACAGTTTGGAGTTTTACAGTTTTAAAATTTGGTATTATGCCTACATTTTAATATGCTGAGGTAGGGCTGTAAAGGTAACTGAACATTTATACAAATGGCTAAATTACATCTGTCCAAATGATGTTATGGGTTCTTTGAGTGTACAGAGAGAGACATTGATAATATTTTGCAGTTTTTAAATAGCTTGTCTTTGTGTCCCTTGGGAACCTCAGAACGGCATTACAAGGAACAGAAAACCGAGAAGGGCACGTTTACAAATATTTATAGATTGGTAAAATACATCTTTTTAAGACAGTCTGCTTAAACACACTATCTACATTCATTATGTATGCCTGCTTGTATGTGTTATAAGGTTTATCTAGTATGTAGTCCTATCTTATTACATTTGTAGAAATAATCATGACACAGCGTTACTTAGGTGCTTTCCTTCATGAAATTGTTTTTTTAATAGATTGTTTTATTTCTTAAAAAACTCATGCATTGATGTTAGTATCAGTAAATACGTATATACTTTTTTGGTTTTGTTTTACGCTTTGAACTAAAACCAGGTGAAGCTGGGATAAGTTTGTATGTGAAAGCTTGTTGCATACTAATGAGAAGAAAAATCATCCCAGTCACACTGAATAAATGCTGTAGATAGTATGAAGGATTTTCAGCGATCCATATTGTCCTTGGACTTGGCTGTTGCATTGTACTTTAAATGGAATTGATTGTGTGGTTGTAATGAAAGTAACGGATTGATTTCTATACAGAGTTACACAGAGTAAATAGAAAAATGTTCTTGTCTTGACCTGCATTCATAAACTAAAAATCACTGGCTTTTGACCTAATCCTTAATAAAAAAAATGTAAATGTAATATTGGAAATCAGAAGGTTTCTTTAATTCTTAGAAATTTCACTGTTCATTCAGTTTTGTGGGCCTACTTCCTTGGATTTTAATTTATTTTATTTAGGAATTCTAATAACTGCATTGCATTTTGTCATTGAGAAACTTGTACTTTTTACTATGTTCATCTTTTGGGAAAATATATATAACTGTTTTTTTTTTCCCTTGTGTCTTGACTACATAGCATTTCCTTTTATCTAGACAGAATAGTTGGGATTTTCAGTACCTTTACTCTTAAACATTGTTAGTACAGTACCTTTGCATATGACCCATGCATTTTTGGGTTGCTACTGCACCCTGTCATAGATTATTTTCAAAAGACTTAACTGAATATACAGATTAATACCTTTACGTTGTCATAAAAGGAGGAAAGCCATTGATAGAAATAAGGTGCAACATTCTTTCTGTTTGAATAAACCCCAATGAATGCTTATATTATTGCAACTATTATCTCAGTAAAAGGTCATAGAAATATGTGTGAGCAACGTTTATTACTCTGTTTATCATGTGTATAAGACTGTGGTTCAGGCCCTGGCAAAAAAAATGAACAATCCAACTGGTAAATTCTCACACTGAGCTGTAAGCTAGGACTGCAATAAGAAAGATCAGTGTTATTGCATTCATCAGTTTCTTGGTGAATTTTGTGACTTTTTTTTTGGGGGGGGGGGGTGTTTAGAATTTCATTTCTTGCTAAAATAAAGCAGCACATTGTAATGATGCACAAACAAGAAGATCAAAACAATAGAAACCCTAATGCACCGACGGCCACCGCTACTCCATTGTCGCTTCCAAAGGCACTCTATTCTTCCCAGCCCACTTGATATCCTGCAGGTTGTGGCAGTACAATTCACAGGAAAAGCTTAGACATTGAGCTTGCACGCTTCTTGACTCCATTTTAAACCCTTTGTTCACACCGGGGTGGCATTTTTTCACACCACATGTGGCAGCTTTGACTCCTATCCAGCTTGTCGTATAGAATCAAAGTCTGCGGTTTCTTACATTCCCAGTGCTGTCTCTTGAGCTGCTGTGTTCTTTGTAGCTCCAAAAATATTACAAATCTTAATTTCATTCACAATTTCTTAAAGCTTTATAGGGCATGGAATGAGACAGCTGTACCTGCACACTAAGATTTGGTTAAAATCAAATCTGTTCTCAGGGGAGGAGAAAAAGCTCTTTTTTTTCCTCACCCTCTTTTCTTTTAAATAAACCGACTATTAAAAATGATGTAGTGACCTTGATATGTATTCAGTCAGCCTGATGCGGATTTCACAGAAAAGAACCGAAACATGTAACACTAATATTTTTAGATTTGCAAGAGATACAGGTGCTCATAATTTTATGAAAACACTGCTTTTTAATCTTGAGATGTGTACTTCTGTGTTTCATGCAGGCATGATCTGAGATGCTCTCTTTCCCTTACTTTTCCAAAGACAACCTTCCTTTTCAATTTGGCTGAAAGTTCTAGATGGCATAAAGTCAGTAATAAATCCTGCTTATAAATAATTTTGAAAAGAATAAAAATGGTCTAACAATATTAATGTCCCTAAACATATACATTGATTGAAAGTTTATTAGAAGAAGAAACATTGCTTAAATTAGTGTCATTCAGTGTAGCTAAAATGTCACTTGATTCCATAAATGCTTAAGTATATATTTCCTACTTAGAAACTTCACAATGGAGGGGAAATGCAGTGTGAAATGGCAACAATAACATTTCGATAAAGATTGTCACAGGAATTAAAGCAACTTGTGTTTTGCAATTTTTGATATATTTTTAAATGATCAATGAACATTTAATTGTTGTATTTTTGAAACACTCTCGGCTCTCTATATATTTATAAATCTGTCTGTTCATTGTTACTACTTCACTCAGCTGAAGATAATAGAATAATTTCTCCTTAGCGCATATGCTAGCCTGTACATTGACATGCCACCCCAATAAATATTTTGACTCGAGAGCTGTTGTTTGTTGCTGTTTGTCAGGTGGTTAGAACGGTCTTTTGGCTGCTGCTCCCTTTGCTAACTAAAATATTAAAATGTATGCTTTCAGTCTAGCAGTTTTCTTATTGTATTTTGATGCGTTTTCTGACTGTTCATCGTTTTTTAAAGAATATAGTGCTGGGTGTGCCTAATGCATACTGTTTATTCTCCAAAATCTAATCAATTGCTTATGGTGTTTATGAAATGCTTGAATTTGGTTTATACTTGCTTGTAAGAATGGCATCAAAGCATATTATATAAGAGAGCAGTTCAGTAACAGCCGACAGAAAGACAAAATTTCAGTGTTTCTTTTTGTGGTTTAGAAAATACAATTAATTTCACATGCATGTTTTTACACCATTTCTTTGCCATTTAATTGTGTAAAGTTTGATGTTAAAGTGTTGAATTTTATAATCCGGTGTGATATATATTGGCACTTGAATAACAGAAAGCCTGTTCCAATTAATCTTTTTTATATTTCAGTCCAAAATCTGAAAGGTATGAACTAACCTCTAATGATACTTCATTTACAGTTAGGAACACAGTTTTATAAGCTCTCATGACTAAGTAGTTTTTATGTAATTAAAAAGTACAAAATATATGGAACCAAACATTCAGTTCATGGTTGTTTAGTGTTTATTTTTTTTTTGTCTGTGATATTTCAGACAAGATAAACACTTGAAAAAATTTAGAACTTTTATCTAAAATTGATTTTATTTTGCATACAAAATATATAGAAATGATGTTTGAGAAAATCAATGATTACTTTGTTAATACTTTCATTAAAATGGATTTTTAAAAATGCTTAAAAAATTATTTATCCAAATTAACATTTCTTTAGGTAAAATGAGATACCATTTGCTCCTTAACTGCCTTTGCAGTTTCTGCACTTTAACTAGCTACACATTCTGAATACAATTTTAGATGATAAAACAAGAATTGTTAGATGAAAACTGAAACTGTAAAAAGATAAATCTTTTCAGAATGCAACACAGTAATTTATACTAAACAAATATTTTCTAAAACACAATATGAGGGAACAGACACATGAAATATACATGCAAGCTTACCTATTTACTGTTAAAATATTTAAACAGTGACTCAGAAAAGCAATGCATACATGTTTAGCAGAAAGTTATTTTACTGTCACAGTTATCTACATCTAAACTTGATATCATACAGCATTTTTAGAAGTCTCAAATAGGAATTTCTCTGAAGCAACACAAGTTCAGTAAGTGTAACAAAATAAGTTTACCTACTTTTACAACGCATATTTACTGAAGAAATGGCACGATCTTAGTTCATTTAAGTGCCATGAAGCAGAAATACAGAATAAGCATTTATCAATATCCATTCCAGAAAATCTAAACTTTCATTTCTTGTCATTTCTTACTTTTCCCCATGTTTCTTCAGACCCTCTTCACATTCACATTTCTTCTAGTTCCAGAAAAGTGTGTGTGTGTGTGTGTGGGAACCCCAACAACAAAATCCCCCAAACAGTCGGCAAAAGCATAATTGGTTTACATTGCCTTTCAGCTTCTGGCCTGTCCTCATATTATTAAATCAGATCATACATACTCCCCTAAAATTCAGCTTGGAGTAATCCTCTGCTACTTAAGGCCGGATGAAAAGAGTACTCATTGTGAATTATGTTTCATCTGTCACAATAACCCTCTTTATTCTTTAGTGCACCTCCCCTTTGCCTGCGGCAATTAGAGAAAATAGGTATGCCTTGAAGTATGAGATAGTGGTATCTCAAAAAAATATATATACTGATGTCATATATAGACAGCTCTGGGGAAGCAACACCCGGAAGAATATATAAGCCCTTTTTGATGCGATCCAAATTTTATTAGAACAGAGACCGGCGTATTTTACAATGAATAGGTGGTGATGCCTGTCACTAGGTTATTGTTTTTATGACAGGCAGCGGTCAGAGAGTTTGCCATTTTGCTAAAAGAGGAATAAAAACTTGCTTACCGACTGATTTCAAGAATGTATCAGTTTCCACAGTAGATACAGTTCTTTTTTATGCGAAGTTGTCAAATCATCTTTTTCTTTACTCCCCCCCTGAAATTCCTAGAGTTCTGTTGAACTCCTCAACTGAACACTTCAGTTACATTTTCTCAGGGGCTTAGCATAATTTTCGTAATGTCATACTACGGTTTGAACATTTATGTACGTGGGGTTTTTTAACAAAATGTATCTTTTTAAAGAAAAAAGGAAAGTTGGCCAATGAATATGAAAAACATTTCTGCAATTATTACAGAAGAGTAAAACATGTTTTAGAGCTTGTAGCAGATGCTAAATTTTCAAATTATTTTTCTTTGTATATTGAGGAAAAAAACGGAGATAGGATTCTTTTAGGTTTCTAACCACCAATTCCAGGTCATTTTATCTATTACAATATCTATCTTTCCTTATCACTAACAACTTTATTTGTATTTACAAAAAAAAAAAAAAAAAAGAAAGAAAAAAGAAAAAAAGCAAGCCCCCAAACCAAATGCCATATTTGCTGTTGTTTTTATTTATTTATTTATCATTTACCTTGGAAGCTTTCCAAGTTCACTCTTTTTCCTCCTGTGTTATTTTAAAAGCTTTATGGTAGCAAACGTCCAGTTGGTATCTCGTTTTGAAACCCCTCATGATTCCGGGCTCTTCATAGCGATTCAAAATCAGCCGCCCTTGCACTTTAAGAGGGATGATGTTCAAGTGGGAATGACTAAAAGAGAAGCACCTTTAAAAAAAATTTAAAAATAAAGTGCTAAATGAAGCAAGATTACAACAAAGAGATTCTGTTTTGAGGCTATTTTAACATTAGGACACCAATATTGAAGTAACTAAGAAATTACTATACTACAAAAACCAATAATACTTGTGAATAAAGGAAGAGAGTTTGGCCCACTGCACAGGTTTGGGCACAAAAGTGCTTGCTAAGCTATCTATTTCACACATGCAACGACAGAAGGTTCGATATTCATTCGATCGATGACTGAAAAGGCACAATGGCAAAATCGGACGGACTTCTTTTCAAATACAGATCTCCGATGTCCCCCTACAGTCTGCAGTCGCACGGCTGGTGGTGTGGCACAGACGGAGCAAGGGTTACATCAAGGCTGTTCTCTGGACCGTGCAAACAGTCTAGACCAATGACCTGCAGCATCATGCCCTTTGAAGAAGAGGCAAGTTCGGTCACAACGAAGAAAAATCAAGGCGTACCCCTTTTAACAATAGGGAGCAGCTCGTGGCTGCAAAGAGGTAAGCAGGGGTAAGCAAAAAAGGCATCTGCTTCCATGGTTACAGGCCAAGCATGGGAACCTTGCTTTTGAAGAGGGACGGTTCTCAGGCTCCCTCGCAGGCTATGTCATGCATTATAAGCAAAGGCAGGTTGAGCTGAAATCCGCAGAGTTATTTCAGAGTAAAATGATACGCGAGCACATGGCTGTTAGCAAAAAAAAAGTCACATGACTGTTTAGAAGCAGGCTTGCACTGTTTCCGAATTGAAGCTTTCATTTGGGGCATTTTCTCCTTTTTTTATTTTTTTTTTCCTTTTCTTTTTTTCCCCTCTGCTTTTGCAGCAAACTAAGAAAATTTGAAGAATGTTTATACAAAACAAACATTTATTTGATACACAAGATTCTGGCCATTCTCCTTCTCTAAACTGATAAAAGGTCAAGGGTCAATGTTTTTTCATGACAGGGCCACAAATCCTTTTGTTAGCGTAGCTTTAGCAAATGCCATTTAAAATAAGATTTTGCTTTTCTTTCTAAGTGCATATTATTATAAGTTTGACAGCGCATAAAAGTAATACATATCTATCTCTCTGCAATAACGTTTTGTTGCAATGTTTTGCTAGTTATTTTTAGTCCTTTTCTGGCTCTATAATGCTAATTTTCAAGATTTTTGGTCTTAGGCAAGACAATTAAAAATGCACATGAAACTCAGTCGAAAATAGTCTTACCTTCCTCAGGTTGGGGGGGGGAAAGAAAATTATCTGCAAGTTATACATAGTAAAAATGTGACCAGCGAGTATAGTCCTGTGGTGTAACCATTAACCTTTGAGAATCGTTATGTTTGCACTTTGTTTCTTGCTTTGTTATTTCTTTGGCTGCATCATATCACATTTCTGTTGAAAAATTAAAATGCTCTGGCATAAGTGTGCCCGTTTTGTCAACCGTATTTATTAAATCTGTCCTCTGAAATTTTAACTGCTTATGGTACTTTGTAAATTTTGATAGCTTACTGTTTTATTGGAATTTTACTGTTAAAATGTTTGGGTTGGGATGAGTAGCTTTGGTTATTTACTTATCATATGCTCTGTTTTATAACATGCTACAGCATTTGCATTCTTCTTATCAGTACAGAATTAATTTTATTCCAGCTATTCTTGTTAAACTTGGGTGGGATGAGGTGGGAGGGCAGCATTTGGTGAACTGTTGAACAGTGTGTGAAGTTTCAGGAACACTAATAATTACTCCGGTCATTTCTGTCTTCCTTTTTTTTTTTTTTTCCCCCTGCTCTATAATAACAACAGGATCTTATGGTACTTGGTAGAATTTACATTGCTATCTTATAAATGTAATTAATATTTATGAGTATATCAGGATGATTAGTTTCTCAGGGTGTATTCTGAAGTTCTGATTATCCATAGGACAGTTTGATTTAACTTTAGACTCAAATGAAAAATACATATGTAAATGTAAGATGTCTCTGAATAGTGGCAGATGTTTTTGAAAAAAATCTTTGGCCTGCCCTGCACATTTGTGAGCAAAGTTTATCTAAGAAAATGACAAAAAATGCATAGGAGATTATAACTATACAATATAAGCAATCAATTATTAATAGGAAAAGTAGGAAGCTCATTATCTTACAATGGTTATGATCATTATTCGTTGGATTCATTCAGGATAATTTATATCTCGAATATTAATTCAGTTTTCAAATAGTCTTTGACATGACTGAAAACTACCTCTTCTCCAGAGAGTCCGTTAGGTAGTTGCATTATCTTAAGAGAAAAATCTATCTGCTTTTTTTTTGTGGGGCTGTTACATAAAAGAGCATTTTGGTATTTTTGCTGAGCTATAAATGCATGTTAATAATGACAAACATATTCATATATTGACTGAGGCTGAGAAATTAATTCACTGTGTGGAAGCGTTGTGCCTTAAGCTTTATTTAGACTATGTGAGATTCTCTTAATTTCTGTTTGTTACCTTCAACAATTAATTAGCAAATGAAATAGTCAGTCTTGCATGTATGGCATAAAGAGTGCAAAAGCCAGTGCTGTTATATTTGGTATCCAAATACTGCTTGAAATTCAGCAATGAAATGGCAGCTATCACTTATTCTTACACTAATAACATGCTACCTTTTAATAAAAAATAAAACAAGAGAGGAAGGGAGAGAGATATTTGCTCCTGGAAGGATGATTTTTAAAATAAAGAGCTTCTCTTTTGTTCATTTTTATGTAATTGATAGGAAATTAATCTCTAGATTCACAGTAGTCTACAGAGTGTACAGAGGGGAGGATCTGATCTTAATTATGTTTGTGATCATTTCTTGAAATAATTAGTCTTCTCCTCTAAGGAAACAAGGATAGATCATTGCAAAGAAAGTTGTATAAGATTTGGTGTTGAAGGAAGGAGGTGCACCTCCATTATAAATGAAAATATGATTATGAAATCATTAAGGCTTTTTTGCATGGATTTTACCATGCACTAATGTGTTGCCACAAAATACATACACCCCTGGTCCTCTTTTACTGTTGGCACTGAAGTTTTGAAAATACATTGACTTATACTGAGCTATTGCTTGAGTGATGTGCCAGCTTTGCACCTACTTAGTTCAAGCTAAAGTTCAGGGTGTCAGCTGAAGTTATTTTACTCTGTTAAAGCCAGTGATCAGTATTTGATGCTTCTCTTTACTTTGCCCCTTTAAGCCATTCATTTGGAGGAAGGAGCAAATCATCTAAACACCCAATTCCCCTTCTGGCATAGCAGGATTCTAAGGGCTTCAAGAAGCAATACTATCTTCTAACCTCCATCATGATATAGAAGCCAGCCCAGCTTCTCTGAGCAAAGGGAGTGTATCTCTGTTTCTGAGAACTTTTTTCTGAGGATTTTTTTTTTTTTTTTAATATACTGGAGATCCCTGCTGAATGTTGTGAAGTTTTGTAGCTTGCATAGCAATGATTATCAGATGCAATTGCAATTTGTAGTCCCATTTGCTTCAAAATAGTGGAAAAATATTCTGCACAGTATCCGGTAGACATTCACAAGTTTATTTTAGAGGAGTTTTAGACTTAATTCCTTAGTTGAATTAAGGGAGATTCCAATCCTACCAGATTGGTTCGTCTAATCCTTTCTTCCCTCCAGTTTTCCTTCCGTAATGAAATACAAAGAATTATGGAAATCTGTTAAGATAAATGAACCAGTGTGGAACACCTAGTCTACAAAACCTCCAGCAATCAAGATTTTATAACAGAGTTAATTATTTCACCAAAAGTCTCTTAATTTGAGTCACCCAGATAAGCCCCTCTGAAAAAAAAGTGTCAGCTCTATCATAATATACTGAACCAAAACAAAGCAAATACCCTGAAGAGACCATGACCTTCTTGCTCAGTGAAGATAAGGGTTCTGCAGTTTGGTACTGTTTTTAAGCAATTTCTACACTGACACTTTATTATGCTGTGCAAAAATGTTGTAAGTCATCATTTCAAGGACAGGAGTTTATCACATTGGACCTCCTGATAATCTACTGGATAAAGTAAAAGCAGCAAGAAAACAAAACAGAGCCTAGGTTTTAATCTGGTGATAGAAGAGGAATTATAGTTATCCAAAATTTGAATGAAAATTTACCTTATTAATTCAACATTTCTAAATGTGCTGCCAGCTTTAATCTCCACCAAACGTTCTCTGCTTTGCCTCTCCAGGATCATCCTTTACTCTATTTCCTTAATGACAGAGAATATTCCAAGTCTAACTGTGGGCACTTGGAGAAGCCCATTTAGTGGATAAGAAAAAGCTGTGGATGATGTTTATCTGGACTTTAGTAAAGTCTTTGACACCATTTCCCACAGCATCTTCCTGGAGAAACTGGCTGCTTGGATGCGTGGATGATCTGCTTGGTTAAGAACTGGCTGGATGTCTGGGCTCAGAGAGTGGTGGTAAATGGAATTAAATCCAGTTGGTGGCCAGTCACTTGTGGTGTTTCCCACAAGTTCTCTTTAACGTCTTTAACAATAATCTGGATGAGGGAATTGAGTGTACCCTCAGTAAGTTTGCAGATGACATTAAATTGGGTTGGGAGTGTTAATCTGATGGTACAAAGGCTCTATGAAGAGATCAGGACAGACTGGATTGATGGGCTGAGGTCAATTGTCTAAGTTTCAACAAATCCAAATGCTGGGTCCTTCACTTGGGTCACAACAACCCCAAGCAGTTCTACAGGCTTGGGGCAGAGTGACTGGAAAGTTTCCTGGCAGAAAAGGGACTGGGGGTGTTGGTTGACATCTGTCTGAATATGAGCCAGCAGTATGCTCAGGTGGCCAAGAAAGCCAACAGCATCCTATCCCTTTTCAGGAATAGCGTGGCCAGCAGGAGTAGGGAAATGATCATTTCCCTGTACTTTGCACTGGTGAGGCTGCACCTTGAGTACTGTGTTCAGTTTTGGGCCCATTGCTACAAGAAGGACAAGAAAAATGGTGAAGGATCTCGAGAACAACTCTTACAAGGAATGACTGAGGGAATTGGGATTGTTTAGTTTGGCAAAGAGGAGACTAAGGTGAGACCTCACTGCTCTCTACAATTACTGGAAAGGAGGTTGTAATGAGGTAGGGGTTGGTCTCTTCTCTCTATTATCGGGTCTGGAATTGTGCCAGGAGAGGTTTAGATTGGATAGTAGGAAAAAGTTCTTTATGGAAAGAGTAGTCAGGTATTAAACCAGGTTGACCAGGGAGGTAGTGGAGCCACTGTCCCTGGGGGTGTTCAAGAAATGTGTTGACATGGCACTTTGGGATGTGGTTTAATGGCCATGGTGATGTTAGATTGGTGGTTGGACTTTCGATGATCTTAGAGGTCTTTTTCAACCAACATGATTCTATGATTTAGCAAATAATCATCAAAGCTTAAAACTGTATTGTTTGGAATATGGTAGTATATGAAAATGTCTAGACTTTTCCTCTCACAACCAAAGTACCTGATAGATAAGTAAGTAGCAGTTACGGCTTTTTATGTGTGTTTGTTTGTTTGGGTTGGGTTTTTTTGTGGGTTTTTTTGTTTGTTTGCTTGTTTTATTTTTTTATTTAGTTTGTTTACGTTTTGGTTTTGGGTTTCTTTTTGGTACTGTATATGAATTTGCTTTGTTATAATCTTGAGAATGATTAACTACATCAGCTTCAATTTAATTCAATTCTCCCTGGCTCCCAAATGCTCTTCTTGGTCTAAAATCACCACCACAAAAAGCCTTAAAAAGTTTACTTAAGTCTTCTTTCCTTATCCTTGTGTCCTTCCAAATACTTTGAATATGAATAACAGATGCAGGATGAACTCAGAATCAAATGACCAGTTTTCTCACTCAATGGTGTAGTTCAGTGGTATTTTGTCATTGGAATGGAAGTTAATCTGACTCCAGGAGCATCTGAAGTATATAAAGTTAATTCTGGTATTGTAATTTTCTGATCCCCTGATATTGCTGAACAGTTCCTTTAAAACTATTTATAGACAAGGAAGCTTTAGCATTGTTGGAATTTCTCGTACCTTTGAACATGCAGAACAACACTAGAAATACCTTTGTTCCTGTGTAGACCCCAACAAATTTAAGATCAAATTTCCTATCTGTGATATGATCCTATGGCAAAAATATTTCAGCAAAGAAACAGTCATATAGCCAAACAGTTACAGAATCATAGAGTAGTTTGGGTTGGAAGGCACCTTTTAAAAATTCATCTGGTCCTCCCTGCCATGGACAAGGACATCTTCCACCAGATCAAATTGCTCAAAGCTCAGTCCAACCTGGCCTTCAACACTTCCAGGGAGAGGGAAGCCACAACTTCTCTGGGTAATCTGTTCCATAATTTCACCACCCTCACTGTAAAACATTCTTCCTTACACCTAATCTAAATCTAGCCCCTTTCAGTATAAAACCATTACCTCTATCACAACAGGCCCTATTAAACAGTCTCTCTCTGTCTTCTTAAAAATCCTTTCAAGTATCAAAAGATCAAAATAGTCTCCCTGTGACTCTCTCAGCTTTTCCTACTGGGCAGACTCTTGATCATGTTCATGGGCTTCTTCTGGACCCACTGGAGCAGATGAATGTCTTCTGCTGAGAGCCTCAGAGCTGGAATGGAGTATTCAAGGTGAGGTCTTGTGAGAATAATATGCAAGAAGTCACCTCCCTTGACCTACTGGCCACACTTTGTGTGCAGCCCAGGTTGTGATTGGCTTTCTGACCTACAACATGCATTGCCTTAATGTAGAAAACAAGTTTCTCTAAAAATTCGTTGCTTTCATCTTTCTAATATTTTCAGAAGAGATTCACAGAAATCCTTCTTATGCAAAACCCACCTCCATTTGCCTTCTTTTCTATGATACACAATGACCTTATGGGAAAAAACAAGCATCAGGACTTATATGGGACCAGAGTGTGTCTAAGCTACTGTTGGTCTTGATTTTAAAATCCTGTGCTGTCTGAGGTCAGACTACATTTTTTTCTTTATTTCATTTCTCCCAAATAGATAATCATGAACGAAGTAGTTTTCAGGATAAGTATTGACTATTTTATATAGAGATATGTTTTTAGTAGAATTATTACAGCCTGTTTCAGAAACAAAGAGGAAAATTTCCCCCCTGTTTGTATCTGTTGAAGAGCTCTGGATGTTTTACATTACTGACAACAATGAATTCTAAAAAAATCTTATAATACTCTTATGCTTATGAGTAAAGGACCTTCGAAACTAGGGCAAGCATGCAAAGTTAGCACTTTGCAGTATGTGAAAGAATATGTAGCAGGATGCAAAATGAGAACAGTCATTTCAGAAAAGGGAAACTTTGAAAACATCAGCATATATGCTTAACAAATGCCATTGTCAAGGACATGTTTATGAGAACTCTGGCCTGAGAACATAAAATTTTCAGAGAGAATGCAAAATGTGATGATTTTCGGTATATGTGGGGTGTGATGACTGATGGTCGGACATTAAAAAATATCTGAAACTACATCCTGAAAAAAATCTTTCATATTTCTGTGCAAAGACTTGTCTTTGAACCTGCTATTACTGAGCTATGCCTGAATACATGTTGGGTGAGAATCCTTAACAGTATTTCTTTACTCATTAGTTCTAGGTGATCTCGCTGTTAGGTTGCAGTATTTAACAATTTTAAACAAATATGTTTTGCTCACAATTTTAAACAAATGTAAACAATTTTTAAAAAACAATTTAAAACAATTTTATTTCAGTCTCCTCACAATGATGATCAAGTCTATCTGGTTTTGATTCATGAAAGAAGATAATTCAAGAAATCTTCTTCTAGCCAGACTAATGGTCCTTCTGTCCTAGTCCTTATTGTATGACAGTGGCAACAAGGCATGCAATTTAGGGAGCCACTTTGCCACGTGGGCCACTTTTCCTTTCTGTGATCTGTTTCCCTTGTACTTCCTTGACATCATTAATTTTTTGATTTTAGATGTTAGAGGGGACATCCATACCTGCACCCTTCAGTATCTGTTATGGACCTCCTGCCCATGAATTTGTCCTTGAGCCTGAATTATCTGAAAATTAATAATTTCGGTATTGTGGTTTAGGGAATGAAGTTGTTAGATGGTTGCATTTCTGAGAATTATCCAGAGATTTGGTTTCTAACCACCAAGTAGGGTGAAGACCTGAGAAGGGATCTTAAAACATGGATATAAATGTCTAAAGGTGGGAGGTCATGAAGATGGGGCTAGGCTCTTTTCAGTGTTGTCCAAGGGGAAATGGATACAAGCTGGAATACAGAAGGTTTCGCTTGAACTTAAGGAGAAACTTCTTTACTTTGAGGGTAACAGAGCACTGGAACAGCCTGCCCAGAATGGTGGTGGAGTCTCCTTCTCTGGAGACTTTCAAAACTATCCTGGTTACGTTCCTGTGCAACCTTCTCTAGGCACGCCTGTGTTACCAGGATGGTAGGGCTAGATGATCTCTAGTGGTTCCCTTCAATCCAACACTCTGTGGTTCAGTGATAATGACTTCTGCTATAGTAAGCAAACTCAGTTTGTAACTGTTCATATTTGTAGGTTTAGCAGTCTTCCAAATAAGCTGTGATATGTATTTAGCTTGGGATTGACAGTGATTTGGATGAAAACTTTCCCCAGTTATTTTGTGTCATAAGGAATTTTGTCCAAACACTTGTGATTTTTCAAATGCTTTTATGTTAGCAGAATTGGTGAGCTATGAAGAAAACCTTCATGAGTATGTATTAGCCAAAACCAAAAGTCCTGAGATATTAATCCCAGCCTTTTACTTGCTGCAAAAACCTCTGGGATAAAACTGTTTATCTGTATTAGCACTTCCCTCACAAAGCAAAGTGTTATAACTCATAATTGGAGGTTTTAAGATTAAGTTGTTAAGATTCTGCAGTAGTCAATTTTTAAAGATTAATCCACTGTGAGACCATACAGTGTGGTAAGTACAGTGATTTGTCTGTGGAGGTGAGGAAGAGTATTGACTTCCTTATGTTTTCAATTTGTTCTTTGTGAAGCAAAATTCAGTGCTTGTTCCACTCTAGATGAAGGTGATAGAAATATGCATTTGGCGTGTTTGCTTGATTTTAATGTTTTTCTTTTAGTATTCAAATGTGTCAAGCTTTTTCCTTAGAAGTTGTATCTAAGGAGCTTTGATAGAGATGGATTGTCAAAAAGCATCTTACTTACTTCCCAAGTCTACTTGCTTTTATCATTGATCAATATTTAGCATTGTGTTTTCGCTTCTGAATGTTACAGCAATCTGATTTCCTGAAATATTTGTTGCTGTTTCTCATATCCTAGTCTAGAATACAAATTTTCAAACTGTAATCCTGTCAAATAATCACAGAAACACTTAATTTTTGAGGGGGAAGTTGTGCTCTCTGTAGCTTCTCTCTGTGGGTTTTAAAGGAGTAGTGGAAAAGTCATTTTCAATGCGCAGAACAAAAGTATTGTCATTTTGGAATAATCCAGAGAAAGCTTCACAACTCAGAGACTATGAGGAATAGAAACAACATGGGAGTCTGAAAACATAGTAATATTTGTGGTTATGATAGTTTTTGCTATTATCAGATATTTTATGATTATTAAACAGGAAGTGGAGGCAATTATATTAATAAACCATAAAATAATCTGTTCAGTTGGTCCAGTATAGATGTCTCCAGCTGAGCTATTCATTTAGACATGGTCAGTGAAGAGTATTTCTAGGGCACCACAGATTTCATCCAGACACAATCTCTAAAAATAGATCAGATGAATCATGCTGTGAAGTGTCTCTCTAATTACAGAAGAGTCCTGTTATAACTAGCTCAGAGGTGCTGCTTAAAACTAGGTAAGACAAATTTCTTCCAAAATTACTGAGACACCAATGTGATATATCTGTAAACCAGATTTATACAATTCAACAAAACGTTTGAAACTTGACCTTTCAGGTACTGAAATAAAAGTATTAATGGTTCTGTGTAAGGCACGGCGACAACCTCCTCAGGAGTACTGCCTAGTGTTCAGAGCGCTGGAGTGAGGGAAGTATGAACTTAGTTGTAGCAAACAGAAAGACTAGTCAGATGAATACTGTGAAGGGAGAGATCATTGTAAGGATACTCAAAATTTTATTTCTCTTCAATAAAATAAAGGCCAAGAGAAAAGATCCGCTGTGGGGAGAGGAGAGTTGCAAGCGGAGAGCAGTCATTTAATCTGAAGAACAGAGCTGGGACAAAAATAACTGGCAGAAAATCAAACAATGTTAGAAGGTTTCTAGCCACCAAAACAGTAGCACTCTGGAGAGGCTCCCAGTAACGTGGTCAGGTTTTGTTTTTCCACAGATGTCTAACTGTTTGCAAGGTGGAAAATGAAAGGGAATGTGAAACATGGTTGCCTCTGATAGCAGAAGCCTGGATTCAATATGCCACCACTTTGATCCCAGAAGGATATGTGTATGCATGACTGCACTTATTGAAGTGACAGTAATTATGCTGTAGATATGCCTATACTATCAATGTGAATATGTTGTGGTGCTTCTTTAAACTTGTAATTAATACTAATTGAGCTCTTAGAAACTAAAGGGTTCCTTGTTTAAAAATCCTGTGCATTTACTGAATGTACCAACAGTTTACTAACATTCAACTTATTGAAAAACTCCATGTTAATGAAGTGAGGCACTATATGTGACCTGTCAATTACAGACAGCTTGGGGAGTTTCTTACTGCATAAACTATACATCTTTTGCCAGATTAGTGCTCCTGCAACATGTATTTTTTCCTTGGTATTGTATTTATTGTGATAGGAATGTGATTATAGATTAACACTTTTCCTAATAAAACACAACTTTGTGTTTACTGTGAATATGTTAGTCCAAATGAGAAAAATTACAGGTTTTGTGCATAAATTCAAGCTGTATGCTTTCTAACAATCTATAAAGAATTTTTCAGGTGCTAAAATTCAGTCTAAAAAGATGGAGTTGCTTATCACTTTATAGAAGTAAGAAAATTGTGGCTTTATTTGCATGCATAGCTCAGCACATAATTGAATGTGCAGCCAGCGAGGGAGTGCATCCAGTCTGTAATGTAATGAAAGACTGTGGGGAGCTACAGGAGAGAAGATGGTGAGGGAGTAAAACAATTTCTCTTCTTTGTGGCCTGCTCCCTGCCTGTGTCTGCTGTAGGCTTTGGAAAGAAGGGGCTGAGGGCAGGCTTTATGCTGGTCCACTGTTTAGATGGGCCAAGCTGGGCAAGCCCCGTGTCAGGCACTCCACCTTAAGCTACCAGTTTATTGTGTTGCTTAAGCTGCTGGTATGTGACAGTTCCTGCAAATGTGTTAACCTGTCGTTCCTCAAGCCTTGGAAAGCAAGGTTTCCTCTGTATATTTTGTAACTAGGGGCTATAGTATTACATCTTTCTTTTCGAGTTAATTTTAAAATAACCAGGTGAAACTCAGGAACTCAGATATTTTGTTGCATGAGTCCTGTACCCTTGTTCTGATGCACTGTGTCTTTTACAGGTGTACAGCTGCCTTTCCGTTTCACAGCAGGACCATGTTTGCCACTTCACATGCCACAGGTAAGCCCTGAGACCGTTACCCAACGTTTCAGTTGCCAAGGCACTGTTACTAACCAGTGGCACAGAGCACTGTGCGCAATACTGCTGCCTCCCATAACACCTCAGTAGCTTTCTCAGGATGGAGTTAGGAGACACTGCTTCTGTGTTTGAAATTGCTCCCAATGAGCGCTCTCATGGCACTTATGCTCACAGCACAAAGTTGCCAGTGTGCCAGGACAGCCATGAGTGGAAGCTAGGATGGCTCCCCACCACCAGCACTGGGCCAGGCTGGGCAGATGTCCCTCAGGCTGCAGCTCAGAGATTGGGCCAGACTGGGCCCTGCTGGGAAGGCAGGGTCAGACCTGCTGCAGCAGCTGGCACTCACAGTCTCAGCCCACCTGGGATGACACAGCAGGATCCTGAGGCTCACCCTGGTCAAGATGTGGTTCAGCATCAGCAACACCAGAACTGGGTCTAAAATGTCAGCACCATTAAATTTGATGAGAGTTTGTCATTGTTGTCTTCACTCAGATGAAAAACTTCCCATGTGTTTCTAAGGAAGGTTAAATGGAGCCCTCTCACTTGTGGTGAGACTGGGGTTGTCTTGATGGGATCCAAACTGTTTTTTAGTGACTGTTGCAGACGTCGCTAACTACTTCATGCCTTTCATGGACAGTGATAATGTTCCAAATCAGAATGTGTTGTTGGACCATGTTGTTTAAACTTTTAAGTTGCTATACTTTGCGCTGTTACTCCCTTCTGCTTTGTCTTTGAATCAGGAAAATATTTCCTTTTTATTTAATTCACTATTAAATTTCATAGCAAGAGTGATTCATTCCCAAAAGAAACTGTCAAAAATTATGCCTTTTGTCTGATTTGAATTTGACTAGCTTCAACTTTAAGACATTGCTTTAAGACAGTTTTAAGACACTGCTACACATCTGTTCAAGTTAGCTAACACAGATCTGGTATCTCTTAAGACTTTCACTGTAACGTGTTCTCCTGTATTCAGTTTTTGTTGCTCTTCCTTCAATTTTTCTGCAATCCTTCTAAAAGTATACAGGAATTGCTAGACATTACTGTAGGGGTGCTACTGATACTTCAGCAGTTTGTAACACTAAGTTTAATGGCCTTTTGAACGTTGCAGGGTTGTGCTAGAGCTTTATGTTGAATGGTGGGTCCCTCTGGATGGTGCCACATCCAGTTGGCAGCTGTCACCAGTGGTGTCCCCCAGGGATCAGCGCTGGGCTCGGTCCTGTTCAATATCTTCATTGATGATCTGGACCAGGGGATTGAGTGCATCATCAGTAAGTTTGCAGTTTNCTACTCCCAGGCAACCAGCAACACAACAAGGGGACACAGTCTCAAGTTGTGCCAGGGGAGGTCTAGGCTGGATGTTAGGAGGAGGTTCTTCATAGTGATTGGCATTGGAATGGGCTGCCCAGGGAGGTGATGGAGTCGCCATCCCCGGAGGTGTTCAAGAAAAGGCTGGATGAGGCACTTAGTGCCATGGTCTACGTGATTAGCTGGGGCTGGGTGATAGGTTGGACTGGATAATCTTGGAGGTCTCTTCCAACCTGGTTGATTCCATGATTCTCTGCTTATTCTGTCTGCTTTAGCTTTGGCTCATTGAGATTGCCCTTCCATTCTAAGGAGGATTTTGAGTGTGCGATTATTCACACAGGTTTGCATTCTCCACTTAAAGCTATTTTGGCCAGGTTCATAATAAAAATTCCTTGTTACCTTTACCTCTTACTGCTCACAGCTTACTTCTAGCTGTTGGGAATGTGTCATCTTAGAAGAGTATCAAGCCATAATGGAAAGTTTAGGAATAAGAGTTTTGAATTATACTGTATCTAGAGATAGTCTTCAGTTCAAATGACACTGATTTGAGATACCAAACATCTAGTACACATCCACTTAAACTGGACTTACATTTTTGGTTTATGTAGGGGAGCTGGTTATGAAAAGTGAAACATTCAGGAATATTAAGTGTGAAGGACAAGGATGGTTGGCTGCTTGATGTTGAATTAGAAGAAACTGGTCATATTGCTGTATTCTTGAAAAGCTTTAATTCACCAGCATATTTCAAGTGGAGCAGCCTAGATTTTCTATGAAATTAACTGAACTTCATTGCAATAGCACTCCTAAAGCCAGGCTTGATGACAATACTCTTTGGCTTTCCTTCATTTTTCTCCTCTCTTCACAAAGGTTTCGCAGTCATCATTAGTTTCCTTTCTGCTTACAGTCCCTTCTTTTATTGTGAATTTTCATTTCTTTGTTTTGGTTCCATACTTTAATTTGTAAGTGTCTAAGATTGGTTTCTGTTTTGCTGTCTTTTTCTCTCAAACTTGTCCATAAAATGTAGTTTTTTGGTGTTTTTTGTTTGTTGTTGTTGGGGGTTTTTTTGTGCATGAATTGTGTTTTCAGTTTCCTTCTCTCTTTCCTTCTCTCTTTCCTTCTCTCTTTCCTTCTCTCTTTCCTTCTCTCTTTCCTTCTCTCTTTCCTTCCTTCTTTCCTTCCTTCTTTCCTTCCTTCTTTCTATTTTTCTGCCTTTTCTTTCTATCACTGTACATATTTGATTTTGAGAAAAATTGAGTCTACTTCGTCTTTCCATATAAAACCTAAAAGTCACGAAACAAAGAAGGAACTGCATCTGTGCTTCTAAGGTAGTGGAAGCCAGCTGTCCAAACAGACTGTGTATTTGGTCATAAATTTATTGAAAGATGAGTGTGTTTTATTAATAAGATATGCATTCTTTGTATTTTCTTTGCAGTCGGGGTAGAGCTGAATATAAACTCAATTGCTCTGTATGCTAACATTAACAGAATAGAAGCAAAATTCTCTTTTTTTATAAGATATGACATTTTCCTCTGAAAATCTGTTTTCATAAATAAGGAAAAGTTAAAAAAATATAAAGTGATCAGTAATCTTTTGGCAGGAATCTATGGCTGACTTGCTCCTAAAGCTGAATGTATTACAGCATAGTCCCCATCCACCAGATTATGTTATTCTTAACAGTTCCTGGACTATGCTGACAAAATCTTTCCTACTCTTGCCAGCAGAAGCAGTTGTTAGGTCCCACATTAAATGCAGTTTTACCTCTATGTACTATAGCATGTGCTACCTCAAATACTTTTGCTGTAGATGGTACCCTTAATTTCTCATAAGTCAGGAAGGCTGCATGCTGTGTATTTTTGTCAAACAATTACGCACGAGATATTGTCAATGTTTTTAAATTAATGGCACGTAAGTTTATTTTGCAATTTAAAGTTACCTAGTCATTTCTGCTTGGAAATTCTTCTTGGAAAAAAACAGTGACTGGAAATAACACTAATATTTCTTAAAGGTGACAAAATTACAGGATACTGAATAACAATTCTCTAAGATTTTTTTTTTTTTTTTTTTTTAAAGAAAAGAGACTTGTAGCATACACTGATCAAAGCTGAATTTAGTTATTGGGAGTAAACTTTATCGTTTAACTGTCATTAAATATGAGGAAACTGGAATAGGTCTACACGTTAAATGCCTCAGCATTTCGCTCTTACGGAAAAGCCCAAATACACCGAGCGCCATTGTTTGCTGTACATGTGGCAACCAGGCTGCCTTATATTCAATTGAAGGTGCTGCCATCTGGTGGGGACAGTAGTGCTCTGTCACTGCAGTTGGAAGTAATTCTGTTCGGGTTATTTTGCACGTAGGTGAACATTTTGTGCGTCTGTGTATGTGTGTGTGTGTCTATGTATATAGATAGATAGCTATATTTACACACCTCTACAGAGATAGATATATGAATATATAACATACAGCATATGCTAACATTTAGGGATTATTTTAAAAGAATTTGAAAATACTTGACGCAGAATGACCTACTGAATCAGAGACTAGTCAAGGGTATAAAAATACATGAAAGAAATTAAGGAAGACATAAGAGCTAGAGCAGATAGATGTGCAAAATGTATGCTGTGGTACTGCCAGTGCAGTCACATATCTCGCCTAGATTTTTGTACATGATTATCTACGTTAATTTCCCCTAGACTTTTCTTTATACTTTGGGCAGCTGGAGTTTTCAGATTTTGTGCAGTGGTTTGTGTAGCACTTAGAAATGACCACTGATGATTGCTGCAAAAACACCTGAGCTAACTCTGCTTTAGTCATCTGTTCCTAGATTTGTGCATTTGTTTTGTAATTTTTTTTTTTCCCAGCAGATTTGCTCCTCCTTGACATATACCTGTGTTAACTGTTCTCTGAATCTTGGAGAATTAGCTTGATAGGAACGTATTTGTATGAGTAGTGTGTGAGGAGAATCTGTGAGGCATCTTACACACATAAAATTAATGCTTTTCTTAAGGAGCTAACACTCCTGTAATAGTGCAGTGAATGATAGGCAAAGCAGTAATTAGAAGAAGTGAGTTTCAGTTGTAGGAGGCAGTATCAGATGCCTATCTTTAGTAATAAATTGTTCAGTAACCATATGAGAATAATAAGTAGTACCTAGGATTTGTTCTTATTTTATTGTTATACTGTCTGAAGATTTCAAATGAGGTGAGGTCTGTTTGTGTACAGATATGCTGTGTTTACTTCTGGTAGCAAGCAGTAGAAGTGGTCCTTTGCTCTTAACCTGTGGAATAAATTACTACTTTCTCTACTAAGAAGACACGTCATATTAGGTTTGTAACAAAAGTATATCTTTAGCTAGCATCTTCTCTTGCTAGGAGTCAAATAAATTAAGGCAATCCAAGAGTCTTACAGGGTGCATAGAGGTGCAGTCAAATTCTCAGCACTAGTGTGTTATCCGAAGCTCTCCAGCTGTACTTAGCCTCCCCTGGGAACCCAACTTTTATCACTATGCAGGTGCTGAGGCTGGTTGAGGTCAGACTTGAGAAGGCATGGCTTCAGCACGACTTGACTATCTGCATACCCTCAGTGGCACCTGGGTAATGATGAACACTAGACACAGGACTTGAGTGGGGGTAAGGCCCCTGGACTCTGAGTCCTGCTATTTTCAGGTCACTGGAAAGGATCAGTTCAGGCTCCTGTGAACATAGCATCTTATGCTGAGCTGGGCAAGCAGAAGGGAAAACTAAATGCTGTGATCTTGTACACTCTTACAAGATATTTTAGAGAGTGGGGAACATTTTTCTTCTGTGGAAATCTTGCTTTGATGGATTTTCTAATGCTGTAGCCAACATCAATGTTTTGTTTCTTTCACTGCTTGCTGGCCTTAACAGTGACATCTCAAAGAGGCCTGGCTGAATGCTTGTCTGATTGCATGTTACGTTCCTGTAGACCAGCTAGTTTGAATTGCAGCATCTCACTTGATCGTCAAGATCTGGGATTCAGCTTCCTATAAAATTGGAGTTTCCATTCCTTTCCTATAGAGCGCAGCTTATGAGATTCTTGGTTTATGCATTTAAAAAGTTCTCAGTCATGCCTGGTTTGCATGGAAGCCACATTCTTCTTGGAGCTTGGACGTGGCACTTGGTGCCATGGTCTAGTCTTGAGGTCTGTGGTAATGGGTTGGACTTGATGATCTTTGAGGTCTCTTCCAACCTTGCTGATACTGTGATACTGTGATACTGTGAAATCTGTTTACAGAAGAGGTGAAGGAGCTATACACTTTTGTGAATTTCTTCATCCTTTAATCTAATTAAACAAAAAGCTAATTATAGTAACATACTGTACATCTCTTAGATGTTACTGAGTGGTTTAAGTATGTTTGNTCACAGCCTGTAATATAGTTTTCTCTATTAAAATATTCCAATTACCTCAAACCAGCACAAGTTTTTTGTTTGTGGTTTGTATTTTTCCTTTTTCTGAAGTCTTTAGGATTGAGACTCTTGCCCAGATAAGATCATTTAAAAGGAAAACCATTGACCTTGTAATCCTGTCATTCTGATTTTAAGACTGCTTTGCACATGCAGGTGTCTGATTTCTTCATAGGTTTTTTAGAGGAAGTACTTTTTCATGACTTAGCAATGTAATTGCCTAATTGTTTTTCAAGGAGACAAACACTTTACTCACAGTGAGACACTTACTGGAAAGGTTTAACAGTAAGAGTTAGAGCACTAGGTGACCACATATTAAGGAAGTGCTTCTAAATTCAAACCAACAGCTTGAACCATACAGTGCAAAGAGCTCTCACTGACTTAGTCTAGTTTGCACATGACAGAAAAGCGTTAACAGCTTTGAGAAGGAAAATAATCCCTAGTCCCCTCTCTCAGCCTTCTGCTCGACACAAAGTTTACTTTATGCTGTAAGACAGAAGTGCCTCAGTCACTTAGCTTTTGATTACAAAACCTCCTCATTTGTCTTTTCCTTACTGCTGATAAAATGACCAGCAGATAACTGTTCTTTGAAATCCTGGTGGCACTGCAATGCAAACTTTCTAGAGTTTTTTTTTTTTTTTTCCCCCCCGTCTTCCCTTCCCCCCCCATTCTTTTCTCTGTCCTCTATTCCTCTATATAACTTCACATATTTATTTATAATCCTCAGGGATTAGTAAGAAACTTGATAGCCAGAAGGTAATTGCACTTTGTGCTTAGGATAACTGAACTGTAAGAGGTGCTTTTATAGTGAAAGATGGCATAATGCAAGCCAAGGTTAGAAGGATGTGTCTTCCACACCAATCTTTTAGACAGTCTGCTAAGATGGAATTGAGTTTAATGTTATATGATATGAATTATACAGTAGAGTGTGGAACGCGTTGAAGTCTCTCAAATTTCAACTTTTTAAATCAAAATTTGCTATAGACACATCCTCGATGAGAAGTTGATACAGAAATGAATGAGTTCAGCTCTTTGAGTTATGCAGAAAAACAGAATAGAGCACTACAGGGATTCCAGGTGTCTTTGAAAGCCTATGAGGATGTGGACACGCCACTCCAGGAACAGTCTGCTAGATGTGATACTTGCATTTGATATTTGAATCTCCAACCTCAGAATTGTTCAGGACTTGACTAGATAAGATGCTGAGGAACCTGCTCTTAGACCTGCTTGGAGAAGGGAATCAGATTAGGTGACTTCTTGACATCCCTCCAAACTCATTTAGTCTGTGCTTCCACTGTATGAAATCTAAGCTTATGAAGACAAGGTGTTCCCAGGTAACAGAGATTTCAGTATGAGATCCTACTTCTTGAAAGTGATGATTGATTGAAATTACTTTTCGAAAAATTGCCTTAATTTTGAGGTAGAAAATCACTGTAATGAACTCAGTTTATGCACACTGGAACTTTCTATTGCCTTTATAAGGACTGCTCTGGGTGGCAGGATCCACTTCCAATGGAAATTCAAGTGCAAGGCACAATTCATAGTTCTTTTATGTAACTATGTTGGCACAAACACAGAACTGTACGTATACATTTGTTAAAACAATAAAATAAATGAAAATAAACAAAAAAATTCAAAACATTCTATTTTACACTTAATTTTCCCTTTATGGAAAGAGGAACCAGCTATGACAGAAACTATGACAGACACTTTTAATTCTTAATGGAACACCAAGAGTATTTTAATAACATGGTGCTAAAGGCAGTTAAAAAGACTATAGCAAAATGTATTTAGTAGAATACTAAATACTTTCAATGGTACTTTATTTGCTTTTTAAAGCAAATATGATTAAAATATTTTGAAACTTTCAGACTACCAGTACTGTGTCTTATAATCCTGTTTGTTAGCAATCTGAAGATCAGTAAAATGCAAACAATACTTTCTGAAATTCTTGTGCTGACATCTCTAGTTTAGAGGGAACACCCTCTCTCTGGGGTAGGAAAGTAATTTAGTCTAGGACAATAAGCAATTCTGGCTGCTCTTGGACAAACAGCTCAAGTAAAACAAACTTCTATGAACTTCATGCTGTTCTTATTCCTGTATACTGAGGGAACTTCATAACTCAAGTTACTCAAAAGTGTTGCTTAGTGGAACTCAAGAAGCACTTTGTAAGTTGACATCATGTTTGCTACAGATGTGGTTAGATTATATTTTGGGCAAAAATCCATTTCAGTAACATGCAACCATGCTGATATTCCTCTTTTTTTTTTTTTTTTTAATGTGTTGTCCTTCAACTTAGAGAGGGATACACAATGAATCTGTAAGAAAACTGACCTATCATATCTTTGAATTTAATCTTAACTGATATAAGCAAAGAAATATCAATGAGCTGTGTAGTTGTTAATTTATATATAACATCATTTGATCAACTACGATATGAATCTTTTGCAATGTGCAGCCAAGATGACAACTGAGGTACAGTTACCTTTTAGTATTTTGCTGTCCTTTGTTTTTGGATTAATGATGCCACAAACGCAGAACCAGTTTGGGTCCATGTTTTTAATCCTCAGATCTTAGTGTTTTATTATAAAATCAGCTTAAGTCCACAAACAGATTACTGACTTGCGTGCTGCATGGATCACTAACTAGTAAACCCTGTATGAACCCAACAGGTTCTGTGTACATCTAACTGGAATTGTCCCTGCACTGCTTTTCCTGGATGAGGAACACAAAAATGTATGCAGAGGCAAGTCCAACAGGTATTATCAGTTTGGACTCAATGTTAACTGTCCCAAACACACAGTGAATCTATTTGCAGCTGCTAACACTTCCTCTTGTTACATTTCCAGGTCTTATTAGGTCAAATGTAACAAATACGCAAGCACTGAGAGGCAGCATTGAGGAAGAGCTGGTAAACTCCGAGAGATCAGACTTCACTGCAAAGCCTTTTCTCTGCACTCCCTAAACACCACAAGAGCACTCAATAACTTGAGCACAGTACTGAACATGCTGGCAAAGTCTGTTTGAACTCCATGTGGCCTGGCCCTCCAGGAAGCAAACGCTCAGAGCAGCACTGTGCTGTGAGGGAGATAGAGCTTTGCTGTGTCACATCTAGCTGTGTGGAGCTACAACTTGGTCTTTCTCTCTAAAACTGTATTATCTCTCCACCATTCCTCTTCCCTCCTTTCCCTCTCCAACCTCCCAGTTCCCCTTGTTTCTGAGGCATTCAGGCTCCTGTTACCTTGGAAGACAACAGATGATGCTGCATTGGGGAGGTAACTGAAGGACTCCAGTAATGCAGTACAGTAATATAATCTGTATGTTTAAAATGTCTATTATTGTTAAAGGATTTGCTTAACTCTTGCCTGAATTTTAGTTTTCTATCTTAATCTAGAATTGGTCTTTATGACTTTGTATCAGTATTTCCTTAATGCAGTGCTTTAAAATTGCTGAAGGGAAGATACAGGATTGTTTATAACATCTTTTACACAAGTTATATTACAGCAGGTCCTACAGTCTCATTTTTCTGATGTCTTACTTTCTTTCAGATTACCTAATTGCTCAGTGCTGTTCAGAACGAGAATAGCCTTAATGAACATTTAAAGCATGCAAGCTTTACTTTCTCTTATGTTTTGTTTTGTTTTGTTGAGGAGTTTTTAAATCTTTCACACCTGTGTTGGAGCACATGTAGTAGTTCCCTAAAATGAAGTTTTAAAATAATCAAAGCGAGTTAACCATCTTCTTTGAAGGCTTTCTGATGTGTTGGATTCACAGCTGCATGTTCATCTGCTTAGGAATGGGTAGAGGGTGGAGAGGGGGGTCTGGATCCCTCAGCACCTGCTACTGCTTTGCATTGGAGATCCTCGCAGCATAGCAGCACAGCTTCTTTGTTTGGATTAGCCCTTTACTTATCCCTCAGGAAGAAATTAATCTGTGTTTAGAATGGGTGACTTGTGCCCTGGAGAGCTGACTCCTCTTTCTGTGTCTGTCACACCACTCAGGTCATGTACTGTAAGTACATACTCTGCTTAGATGGACGTCTCCAATTTCTTCCTTATTTCTAGAGTATTTAAGGGAGGTACCTTGTGGGTAGGTACTTGCCCTAGGGTGTGACCACGGAGGTTAAAAGAAGAACAGGATGAACTCTTGGCTTAGGAAGATTATCTTTGCAGGATAAAAAAAAAAAAAGGGAAAAAAAAAGTATTTGAGAGTATAGGGTTTGTCAAAGCCAAAGAAAAAAAATCCTTCACATGATCAAGAAGACGTATTTTTGGAAAACGGAAGAATCATTTGCCTGAGAATGTATGTAGGAAAGGAGATACATACAACTGATGACATAAAGTATCCTGCCTGTGAAGACACAGAAGAAAATGAATGGGCCCTGTCAGTGAGAGTCAGATGTTAAAGGCTTTAGAAAGGTTGAAAACCATTTTACAGAAGGGACTTTTGTGAGACAAAAATCTCAAAATTTTGTTTTAGACATATTCAGCTTGAGTTGATGGCCAGATGTTCACAGAGAGATAACAGAAAGGTAGTGTGAGTTTAATATGGATAAAAGGAAAGGTACTTATAAAAGATTAAATAGAATGGGGCTCGGTAAGAGTGTGTGAGTTGTAAGCTGGCTGTCTCCATGTGTGCTCTGCAGAGATGAAGTGTATGTTTGCTTTTTCACTGATGTGAGTGACATATAGTTCATTTTTGATTATCTGCTTGGATGCCAGGTGGAGTTTGAGAGACATCTAATAATAATGGATTCATCAATACTACTTCATGTTGGGAAGACTAAACAAGATCATTGGAGTAAAACTGACTCCTTGTAGAGTGCATGCTATTACAAAAGAAATTTTAAGTAACTGCTAATGAGAAAAGACATAAGATAGTTTGTTTTAAAACCTTATGCTATTTTTCCATTTCACTTTGCATTCATCTTCATTCACAGCTCTTGGGGAATGGTACAGACAGTGAATGAGATGTGGGTCAGTACTTGGTGGCAGTTAGAGAGAAGATCTGTAGCAATCTGATTTACAATTCATTTTGTGTTTCCAAGTAGATAGCCAGTCCTAGTCCAGAATGGGAAAATTGCCTGGTACTGATATTTATGCAACCCTTTCGAATGAAGTATAAAAGATTGCTTTTTTTTGTTTGTTTGTTTGTTTTTGGTTTTTTTTTGTTAGTTTTGGTTTTGTTTTTGCTTTTTCCAGATGATACTAGTGTAACTGCTAGGGAAGAGTTGCTTGTCTATTCTCAGCAAAACTAATTTTCCAGATTTGAGCTCTGTTGGCTTCAGTTATTGGAAGTGCATACCAGATAACCACAAAAAGCACAAGAATTCAGTGTTTTATAAGAAATCAGTTAGCATTCGTTTAACTGCATTCGGTTTCATTTAAATTTATTTGAAATTTTTGAAGCTGAGGCTGATAGACCAGTAACAAACTTTTGAGTCTTGTTCATCTATATTAAGTGTATATAAGCTATAACAAAGAATTGAACTAGTTGTTTTTTTGGTTGGTTGGTTGGTTGGTTGTGTTTTTCCCCCCTCCTACCCTCTCCCTCCAACTCAATAATGATGACAAAATATGCAGTTCTGGCAAGAATGGGAAGATTATTTTGTTCCTTGTTATTGCTTGGCTATTCAGTTCATTCTCAACATCTAACCAAGTATGATATTCCACTGCGGAGAAGCAAATAACAGTCTCAGCTGTTTCACTGATATTTTTGTATTACTTACGTTTAAATAGATTTTCAGTATAGTACTTCAGAAATAATTGGAGTTAATTCCTGCACGTATCCTCATGTAGCTGTTCAGAAAATAAAGAAATAGCTAAGGCTACGAATTGCTTTTTATAGCCTCTGTTCGGTTTATAGAGGTGTAGTTAAAGCAGTGGGCGGTGCCCCCAAGGATGCTCTCTAAACACAGTAATTATGGGGAGGTTGGCTCTCAGAGGGAAGTGGTATAAACACCATGTCGAAGAGACAATACAAACTGTGAACAGTCAATGTAAGATGTCAACTGTACATAAAATGTTTTGTAATTTCTTGTGTGTTATGCTTTTATATGATATACAATTTAGTGGGGTCATCTGAGTTGTAGAGAGTGGTTGCATTGCAGGGCTCAGCTAGCTGCAGTCACCTGGAGTTACAAAGAAGAAAAAACTCTTGGCTGTTCTACATGTGGGCATGAAGGACATAAATATAGAGGCTGAGTGGCAGATGTATTCTGGATCACTTCATTTTTTGAATATTGTGTTGTTCCGGTTGTAGTTTTCATCTGTTCCTCATTCTGTGTTTCCTCAATATATTTTTTTTTTGTATATGTAGATGACAAACATTGTCCAGAATAGCTTTGGAAATATATGTAATCTTTGAATTCTTTGTTGAGTACAAGATGGTCATCTGAAGTTGAGTGTATTAAAACTTTGAGGATATAGTGTTTAAAAAGCGTAGGTAGGAAGAGTGCTGAAGAGGCAGAACTAAAATAGAAAATAGGATACTTCACTCAGATCAAACATAGTGAAAACTTGAAACAGCAATAATGACAGTCATGGGAAAACTGCTGTTCAGAAATGAGCAACATCGGCCTGGCTAACCAGGAATAGAAATTGAAATGTAGAAACTGCATGGGACTGGGAACAAAGAGCCTTTTTTTTTTTTCTTTTTTTTTTTTTTTTTCCCCCGGTAACTCCTCAGTATATTATTAATGGAATACAGCTACAGATCCTGCAGAGCACTGGTTTTTGCCAAGATCATTCTCTAGGAAAAAGGTAAACTTGAGGCAGGAATTCATTGTATGCAGGAAATAAAAGAGAGAGGTTTGTCAACAAATGTTTTTAAAGACTTCTCAGTTTGCTGTGTACTCCATCTTCCAGACTTTCAGTTCAGGCTGGGGATTGCTTATTTTGCATTGCTGATGCTATTTGTGTGGTTATTTCCCTCGCTGTTTACACTACTCTATAGGACAAAATTACTAGTCCCATCTAACCAACATGCAGAAAAAGGGACAGACAAAGGTTTAGATCTTCAAATGTAGCAAACTTCCACCAGAAAAGTTTTCGATACCTTGCTGGTTTTGTGGCTTTGTGGTGGCAGACTAATAAAGTGATCCTACCTGGAATGAGGGATTCAATCTACATCCATAGTTTCAAGACTTCTACCCTAATCATTAACACCTTTTTAGTTTTTATTGTGTTAATCATAAATTCTTCCTAGAAAGTTAGTTTCAAAGTGTTGCAATTGGTGTGCCATAATTGCAGCCATCTGATTTGTCAGTTGAATTCTAGATGGATTTCACCGATGTACATAGTATAAATTTTTTTCTAAAGAATTAATCCAAGAAAATGACCATACATGAATACAGAAAAAATAAACTTGTGCAATGGAGACAGCTTTTTATTATTTCAGGTAATAAAAAGCAGCTTTGCCACACCTTTATTTTGTGTGCAAAACACACTGTTAAGCTGTTAGATGGACACCAAAACCACTCTAGATTCAACATGGGCCCCGTTACAATAGCGATGTCTTGCTATTTTAAGTTTCCTAGGGCAATTTCTTTTGAGGTGTGATTATTATGGATAATAGTGATAATTACTAAATTTGTTACGTTTGAAACAGTAACTTGCACATAATAGGTATTAAAATGTCCTCTGTAGTATACATGAATTGTAAAGATGAGTGACATAAGACACCTGTTAGATATTTAGTTGCATTTCCTAAGAAAAGATGTGACCATACAAAAAGGAATTACTGAATTCTAGGTTTCTTTGTTTGTTAATTTTGTTTCTAGAGCTAGACAGCAGAATTATTGCAGTTGTACTGATGCTGTACTACATTCCAGTTTGTCTTTAATGGGGAGAGAAGGAAAAAATTGAGGTAGGTAGAAGAGATTTGCTCTGCAGCAGACACTATTAACTTCTGAGGCTTTATCTAATTCTTTTATCTTCATTCCCCAACCCAAAGCCTGCATAACCATCTCTGGTATGCAGTATTTCAACCAGATACATGAACTGCAACACCAAACATTTTAGTGCAGAGCCAAAACCAGGAGGAATTAAGTAAAATGCATAATTTTAATTAAAATATACATTTCTAAAACCATACAGCACAGACAGGTTTTGTTTTCTCAGTATAACATATAGATTACTGAAACCTACATAATAATTTTATAATTATGTGTGAGTGAGTTCAGATATTTTTCTGCTGTTTAAATATTTTGGGTTGTATTCTAAAGAATACAGGTACCATCCTTTAGTAATCATAGTTTCATTAAAATACTTTTTATGTGTGTGATTGGGTAAGTGAAGGAGGACTTTTTATATTGTGGAAAAAATAGTTGTATTTTTTTCTCCTTTTATATGTAGAAGCTGCTGTAAACAGGGTTTTATATAATCATAAAAATATTCTAAGCAGCCTGATACAGATTTCAAATAAATGTTTCCTTATTTATCTGTATTTTACAACACCCTGAAGTGTGATTTGATTTCAGTTCTTTTGAGGACTAAAGAAATGAACCTGCTAATCATAAATTTAGTTTTTACATTCTTCAATCGAATATTTAAGTTCTTCTCCACAATTTTACTTCTCCTAGATAATCTTTGAAACTGTTTCCCAGCATCCTCCATCCACCAGTACTGTTATTATCTCTGATATGTAAAACAATTGGAGATCAAGCCCCAACACTTACTTTATAATAAACAGGGGAAAATCCTCATCTTCCAAAACTTTTTTTGATTGTTGGGTTTTTTTCAGTTTTAAACTGACCATGCTCTTCCCACATGGGTGTGCCTCTAAATCCCTTCCAAATTAAACATAGACACATAAAAACAATATCCAAAAAACAGCAATAAAAATGTATCTTATTTATGCTTCTTGCTTTTTACTCATGAGAGTCCTTAAGTGTGGCCTTCAAATCTTCTGTGAGAATGAAATGTGCTTAGTTGCACAGCTTGCTATCTCAAATGACCTGGACTGATTACAGTTTTAACTGTAATCATTTAACAATATAACATTGGTTCCTAATCCTCCTTGGAGATGTCTTCTTTGGAGAGAACCTGATTAGAAGCATATTTGATCCCATCAGTTTATTCCTGCAATTCTGAGGGAAAAAATTGTAAATTGTAATTCAACCTGCTTTCAGTACTTTTGATCTCTAAACACGTATAGTTGTATAGCTTTTTTTCCATGCTCAAAATGGGTACTTTAAAACCTGTTCCTCACTCCTCTAGTAACTATGTTGCTTATCCTGTAATTATGTATTTAAATAGAAATAATTATCTTATAATAATGATAGAAATGAAAATAAGATACATTCCAAGCCATCTGACCACATCTTATAACTTCTTACATATAAAACTCATCCATGAAATTGTTAATTAACTTTAGGAGCATTGGTTTGGTCTAACTGCAATTCCTCATTGCAGCTAACATCAAAGGTAGGAAACTGGTTGTAGTATTTCCACTATATACATACATGTGCATACCTACATGGCAGCTAAGATTTCTAAGATGTGAATTACTGTTGTCTGGGGTTTTCTCTCCTCAGATGTGGTATGATCAGATCCTATGATATTGAGGAACAACAGTGAGAAACGGAAGCCTTAGAAAATCTTGATTAACGTTTAATAGAACAGGCGAGATTTCATTTTTTTACCATGACCACAGTGATTTCCCTGGCTGGTGTGTAAATGGAGTTGTGGAGCACACAGTTGCCACTAGTTAAGGAAAAAAAAAAAAGGAAAAAAAAGAAAAAGAATAATCTCAATTATTATTCTAAACCCTTCAAATGCTAGCCATAGTGTGTTGGAAGGACAAGGTGAATGTGCCTTATATTATTGTAACTTTTTAACAGAAATTGCCCAGAGCTGACAAAACAGATTGGTGTTTTTTAATGAAAGTGAATGCAGTTAATCTGTGTATACTCATTGACAAGGTTCTGCACTTAGGAGTACAGCACAGATGGCATAAGCAATGAATACTTATGTCTGACTGTAATTGATCCTATCAACAATGACATACCTTTAACTGGGTTGTATCACTTTACGTCACATATGGTTAATTAAGTAAGAAGGGCCCAAATACACTAAGGAGATTTTTATGTTTATACTTAAGAAAACAGTCTGGACAGGTGTTAATGTAAATGAAGTTAGTACTTGTCAAAGGTGAAATTCTCCATATGTAGCCCTGTTGCAGTCTCCAAATAAATATAGTTTAGCTATGTCTATGTTAGCAAGTAGTGTAGAGCAGTAAGACCTGATCTGCAGAGTGGAACAGTTGCTGCTAAGGATCCCACTTAATCACAACAGGAATCTGGAAGAGCAGGGAGGTTGCTTCAGACTGGCTCTATTCTGGTCCCACTGTCTGAATGCCCACAAATGACTGGAAGGCATTACTAGGTGCAGTCTTGGAGCAACTTGCTTTGTGTTTTGGAGAGCTACTCTTTCTTATTTTTTATCCCTAAAAATATAAAAACCTGTCCTTCATTTCCAACATCCTTATACCTCACATACAAGAGATTTACTTCCTTAAATTATCACTGCTAGCCATCATAGTTATTAACTGCTTTTTACTATATGTAGATGCCTGCTCCATAACGGTGTAGTAGAGTATCACGTAGAAGTGCTTGTGTTTAGTTATTCTGTTGCATGTGAATGTATTTGGATTGGCCTTTGGTGGGTTGGAAAACTACATGTCCCAAATACTTTCCTTTAATGGACTGTACTTCCACTGTGGCATACACCTTCTCATGTCTTTCTCTAACATAGAAAATGGCATGATGAAACACAAATTGATGTGGTTACAATTTTGGTCCTGGAGATCTCTCTCTTTCTATCAGCTCTAATCTCTGTATTCTACCTTACCTTTTCCTCTACTTTTTAAACTTGCCATAATTTGACATTTAATGCTTCTTTGGCTCAAGTTAGAAAGAAGAGAAATCTGGGGATTACATCAATTTTTAAAAGACAAAAACATAAGTTGGATCAAGCAGTTTGCCCAATCTTAATCACTCATCCACGTACCTGTTAAAGATAGTAGTTGATCTGAAATTTACAGGAGCATGAATTTCACTTTGTCATATTTTCTCTATTTCCCATTCTGTTCCAGTAAGTATTTTCCCAGTATTGCATATATGTGTCAATAAGTAAATAACTGATAGAAAAAATAGGAAATACTTTTATATATTCTCATAAAATTGCATGTGGAAATTTTATATATTTTTAAATAAAAAAATATTCCACCTTATTATCACGGGATTCATGTTTATCAAAGTGAGAAGAATCTTTAAAGAACAGATATAGAAAAGAAACAAAGAAATAGAAACAATGTTAAGAAATATCTAAAGGAAATCTAAAGTTATTGCTCAGCAATTCTGTTTAGGAAAGAGGGAAACTGATCATGTGTAAACTATTTGTTTAAGTCTGACATATTAACTTCTTAGCAGGCCAAGAGATGGGCAATGAAGCTAAAATAAAATTTTCAAGCATTTTATCCTAATTGTACCAAAAAATATTTTTTACAGTCACTTTTATGTCAATTTAATAACTAAATAATCCCCAAATGCAAACCCCCTGTATTATCAGTACAGTAACTTGTCAGGTTAAATGAAGATTTTCTCTGACCTTTAACAAAAAATGTCATCATTTCTAGGAAAGTAGTATCTGTAATAATTGACAATTTAACTCAGGCTCCTCATTCCTAAGCTTCTTCACCATATCACCAGCATATCTTCATCTTCAAAAAGGGTCTCTTTATCTTGGAGAAGGGGAGACTGAGAGTGGACCTCATGAATGTTTATAAATATGTGCCGGGTGAGTGCCAGGAAGATGGAGCCAGGCTCTGCTGGGTGATGCCCGATGACAGGACAAGGGGCACTGGGTGGAAGCTGAGGCGTAGGAAGTTTCATGTAAACATGAGGAGGAATTTTTTCACTGTGAGGTTGACAGAACACTGGAACAGGCTGCCCACGGGGGTTGTGGAGGCTCCTCTGGAGATATTCAAAACCCACCTATACTCATTCCTGTGTGATCTGGTATAGGTGATCCTGCTCTGGGAGGGGGGTTGGACTGGATGATCTTTCCGGGTCCTTTCCAGCCTCTGACATTCCGTGAATCTGTGGTCTTGAGTCATTGTATCATGCTTATATTTTCCAGTTTGTTACTGCATTTATCATGGCACCTTTTTGCTCTGTGATGCATTGTATGCTCTGCATAACATCCTTCTATTAACAAAAATATTACTCCTGTGCAGCAAGAACCTACAATGTCGTCTTTGAGATACTTCTACACTCACCTATTGCACAATTCCCACCAAAACATATAAACTCATTGCAAACACTGAAGTGTCATTTGCTGCTGTGTTTGACAATTCTTCAAGCTGTTAATTCTGAAGCCATCAGTTTTATAGCTTTGTGATTCACTAGGAATAAAATTAAATTGGACAAGGAAATTGAGGAGATACACAAAGAAAACTTCTTCTGGCTTTGTTTCACCACTAAAATTTGAAATTACTTGGTTTTATTGGTCATTATTCTATTCTATGATCTATTGATTAGAATCAGCTCTTGAGTCTACTTGACAAAAGGTCTACGACAATGGTCTTCCAGGTCCTTCATTACAAGGCTTTCCAGGACAACATCAATGTGTCAGCGACCATGTTATAAGAACACATATTCTGATGACCAATTAACTCTCAACCCTGGTCTATAAGAATTAGTCAGGAATCTGTGGATGCTGGTAATGCTGCTTGTATATTTTCCAAATAGGGCACTACCAGAGTTTATCCTGTAGTGATGACAAAGGAATTCTGTAAAAATGCACACAATGGTAGATGCTCCTTAAGAAACAAGGAAAGCCATCTTCTGCTTACTACTTTCTAGTTTGAGAAATAGTTTGATAATGAGCTGGTTTGTGGACTCTAGCAGAAAAAAAAAGCACTGCATAAATCATATACAACTGGCTAAATCACTAAGCCTGCAACCTAAGCACTACTTTTTTTTTTTTTTTTTTTTTT
>WBNM01018157.1:86275-120948 GCA_013399055.1 Ramphastos sulfuratus | reverse complement strand
TTTTTTTAATGAAGAGAATTTCTGCTATAATGCTAGTATTCCAGTCTTAGATGATTCTTATGGTCTAAGTTTACTTGAAATAACATTTTTAAGATGACCCTAGTCTTCTGTGCTTTTTAAAGAAATGTCAAAATGAAGACTAATGTAATGCAGTACTCAGTATAGAAAATAACACAGTAATACAACATTTGGAAATTGAATTTGCAGTTGTTTCTTTTTGTCCAGTTCCCTTCATTCATCCTTAATCATACCCCATACCCAGTTAGAGCAGACTGTTTATTGTTAGGTATAAAATAAAACAGTTAAATTTTATGGCTTAGATATAAACTTGAGTGAGCTACAGCATCAATAAAAGTTTAGAAATTCACACTTAAATGCATTAAAGTTTACATAACTCCCCAGAAATATCTTTTGAAAATACTCTTGGAAGAATAGTCTGAGAATTGCTTGGCATTGTTATCTTCATATTGTTGAATCCTGTTTGATTCTATCTGAGAACTACTTATTTTTTTAATTTAAATGTTGTTTGTTTTTTTGTTTTTTATTTCACACAGAGTGGTTTTTGGTGGAGGAAGAGCAGGAAATATTTTTTTTCAAAAGTTTTCCAGAAATTCCTAAGACAGTTATCTTGTTATAAAACTCAAGTACAATTGAACCATTGAGACTAATCCATATTAATTTTATGACTCATAAAATTAATGAGAAATGTAACATTAGTTTTAGAACTAAAATGCTGCTTCTGTTTGTGATTCCATGTTTAGTCGACTTTCTATCTCAGCTACCATTATAAACCATATTTGCAGAGGTTTAAGAACTGAACTGATAATTTTGCTTTGGGTGAAAAAAATAACATTAAAGCTTTGGTACTTGCAATGAAGTTGCCTTTCCCTCCAGATTTTGAAAATAGAAAACTTTGCAGGAGTTTATTCTGTATTAGTTCGGGTTATTAATTAGCATTTCTGTAACTCAACAATATATTTGTGAACATTGATTTTGTCATTTGTTTTGCTTCTTGAAGGATTGTTCCTTTTTCACTCAGTGTGTTGAATAATCATCAGTGGCAATGGAAGTCATAAATCACGATGAAGACAGACTTACAGTCTTAAGGAATCACCTAGCTGTTAAAACATGGAAATAAAAGAATTGTCTTTCCTTCACTAAATATGTCTGATACCGCAAGCAAATGCTTTCTAGAAATCAAGAGTAGAATATGATCCTTACAGAGCTCCTCATAGTTGCATTATTGCATTATTAAAACCAATTCTCTCAATATGCTAAGCAGTCATCACCTTGGGGATGATCTGTTTTCAAATCAGTGTAAAAGTGTTTGAAGTTTGGTTTGATCATATTTGGACATCTCGGATTTTAAAGGCAGATCCTAACTGGTTGTTCACTTACAGTAGATGTATCTAGTCCTTTTTGTTGTTCTGCTGAAACAATTAGCCCAGATTTTCTGACTAGGCTGAAGTGCAAACAGATGACTTAGTCAGGAGAGAGAGAGAAACATAGCTTTTTAACTTGACCGGAACCCTTCTATGAGCTACTTCCCCTCTTCTCTTAAGTTTATTTGGCTGTGTTTGATAGACAAATAATATGGATTTTCCTGCTGACAGGAAATGTAAACCTTTCTCATAGTTACGTGCTACAGAAATTATATTGTGCTAATAACACTAGTGCCATATATTTTTATTATATCAGTGCCCATGAACTCTTTCTTAGCACATCTTACGAAATTCCTTTAGTTTGTTTCTTACCAGAGAAATTAAGCATGAGTTATCATTGTAGGGTGCATGCTAAAATGAATATCAAATTTGTAACAGGTATTAAAAAAAAATTCGTATATTGATTTTAAAGGAATAACCTTTATAGCAACATTTTTGAAGTTTAAAATAAATGATTGTTATGGGTTTACATATTGATTTAGTTTCTGACCTTCAAAATATCACTAAAAAGTGTTCTATTAGGAGGGTAATATTCTACAATAATCAAGGTGTTATTTGAGTTGACTTTTTACTGTTATTGAAGAATTTAAGTTTTAACTTCACAGTCTAATCTTTTTATACATGACACTGTCATTAAGTGGCTATTGAGAAAACCTCTGTGTCATCCATCTTTAATATTAAATGTAAACCTTGTTTTTATTTAACATGGAATCATAGAATTATAGAATAGTGTGTTAGAAGGGACCTCTGAAGATCATCTAGTTCAACTCCTTTGCTAATGCAGGTATGCCTTGATCAGGTTACACAGCAACACATCCAGATGGGTTTTGAAAGTCTCCAGAGAAGGAGATTCCACCGTCTCTCTAGTGCTATGTCACCCTCAAAGTAATGAAGTTTCTCCTTAGGTTCAAGTGAAATCTCCTATGTTCTTCTTTGAACCCATTGCCGTTTGTCCTATCACGGACCAACACTGAAAAGAGCCCAGCCCCATCCTCATGACCTCCACCCTTTAGATATTTATATGCATTGATAAGATCCCCTCTAAGTCTTCTCTTTTCCAGGCTAAAGACCCCCAGGTCTCTCAGCCTCTCCTTGTAAGAGAGATGCTGTAGTCCCCTGATCATCTTTGTGGCTCTCATTTGGAATCTTTCCAGTAGTTCCTGTCCTTCTTGAACTGGGGAGCACAGAACTGGGCACAACACTCCAGATGTGGCCTCTCTAGGGCACAGTACACTGGGAGGAGAACCTCCCTTGACCTGTCCACAGTCTTCTTAATGCACTTCAGGACACTGTTGGCCTTCTTGCCTGCAAGGGCATGTTGCTGGCTGATGGTGACCTCATTGTCCACTGGCACTCCCAGGTCCTTCTCTGCAGAGCTGCTTTCCAGAAGGTCAACCTCTAGTTTGTACTGATGTATGGGGTTATTCCTTCTCAGGTGCAAGACTCTACCCTTGCCCTTGTTGACCTCCACCTCTGCCCAGTTCTTCAGCCTGTTCAGGTCTTACTGAATCACCACACCCTTATGGTGTGTCATCCACTGCTCCCAGTTTTGTATTGGCAGTGAACTTTCTGAGAGTACCCTCTGTCCTTTCAGCCAGGTAAATGATGAATATATTGATCAAGACTGAACCCACTACTGAGCCCTGTGGAACACCACTAACAACAGGCCTCCACCTGGAACCTGCACCATTGATTAGAACGTTCTGTGGTCTCTCAGCCAGTTCTCAACCTACTCACTCTCCACTCACCTAACCTATGCTTCCTGAGCTTACCTATGACAATGCTATTTGAGAGTGTCAAAAACCTTGCCAAAGTAAAGATAGCAACATCCACTGCCTTCATCTACCCAGCTGGTCACACCATCATAGAAGGCTATCAGATTGGTCAACCATGACATCGCCTTCATGAATCCATGCTGCCTATTCCTGATATCTTTTCATCTGCATGCTTAGAGATGACCTTCAGAATGAGCTGTTACATTACAAGCTAACTGGCCTGTAATTTCTTGGGTCATCCTTCTTGCCCTTATTGAAGGTTGGAGTGGCACTGGTTTTCCTTCAGTCTTCAGGCACATCCCCTGTAATCCATGACCCTTAGCTTGCCCAGGTGTTTTCTAACCCAGTCCTTCTTGACTAAGGGTGAGTCTTACCTCCAGCCTTTGCAATAATGGATGAGGCAAAGAATGCATTCAGTAACCCCACCTTGTCTGTATCCTCTGTCACCAGGTCACCCATCTCATTCAGCAGTGGGCCCACATTTTGCCTTAGTGTTCCTTTTCCCACTAACAGGAAACAGCTTGGTTTGAATGGGGAAAATATCATATACTTGCTAACTGACAGAAAGGAATTAATTTTATTATTCTCTGAACAATATTTGCAGAGGTAAATGCTTAAAGATGCTTTAAAAGAATGAGATTTCAAAACCATCAAATTTTGTTGGCAATTGTGTCTTTTAAAGTAGGCAAAACTTTAAGGTTCTCAGTTTTCAGGGAGGTAAAGCCAATACCTCAGCACCAAATGACCATTTGCAGTTCCTCACAATCCAGATATTGGCACTCATCACCAACTCTCAGTTCACTTCCAGCAGCATGGGGCTGTTAACCAATTTTAGGCAAATAATGATAAACATCCCCATTCTCCTGAAGATCATTTGCCTTCTTTCACCCTCCAGAAACGATAATGGAAAATCATGTGCACATTTGCATTTGTATTTACTGTATTTGAATTAAAGCTGCAAACATCTCTGATTCACTAATAAGTGATAAAAGTGTCTCATTTTTGAGCTACAAAACCTTCAACAAATTAATGGAAATTGCTAACCACCTTGAAAATTGCAGGCTCTTTAGTCCCAGTGCTGAGAAAACTGTGCATAAATAGCCTTGTTGCTTAACACTTTTTAAAAAATTGCCTTCTTATTAGTTTTTGTTTGTTGGTTTTGTTTTGTGTTTTGTTTTTTTTTTCATAAAGCTCAGTTTACTAATTAAGGCAACATCTTAATTTTTTTCCCCTGTATTTTGCTTTCTGTACGTGAACAGTATGTCACTATTTTTGGTTCCTTCCCTTTTATACAATATTTAATAATATAGACTCTGCCTCTGATGCTAAGCAAGTATTTTGGGCACTTTTCTCTCATGTCCAGAATTTCAGTACAAGATTTAGCACTTTCTGATTCTTTTCTCTAGTGAGATAATTTATTTTTAAGTATGTACACCCATGATGTTTTCCTCCAAAAGACAAATGTGAAGAAAAAGGAGGGAAAAAAAAAGAAAAAAAGCCCACACCATATATTTTTTCATTTTTTGTTTGATGTTTTTACTGTTTCTACATAACTCTGAGTCCAAAAGGAGTGCCTGTCATTTGTAATGAAGAAAGATATATGGGAGTTCATCTCCAGCTGGTATAAAGTTTCACAGTTTCATTGTCATGGAAATCCACTCCAGCAGAGTATCAGATGCATTTCTCTAAAGGAAAGAGTGATTTCTGCAAAGTGCTAGATTCCCTTATACCCCACAATTCCACATTACAGCTACATCTCTGAGGTGTTCCTGATTGAATTAAAGGAACTTAGTTCAGTTTAACTTAAGTTTGAAATAAAAATCAACAGTTTGTAATTTTCTTATTTTTTTTCCTAATGTTTAAGTCATTATTAAGATTGTGGTGAATAATTTATTATAGTTTTCTGCAATAGATTTTATTTAAAAAAAAAAGATTATAAGGCAGACAATCTCTTTACACATAAAGTTCTATATAGCATTTGTGTTAGTCCAAGTGTATCTATGGAGGAACAGAATTTGCACTCAGATATTTTTCTGATATATTTGGTCATTTTGCTTATAGGAATAATACAAGCATTTGCATGTTGGCTTGCCCTCTAGATATGATTGCTAAGAGAAATCCCAAAATCTAACAAAATCTATGAGTCTCCAGCGACACAGCTGCTGCTATTATTTGGCAGATGTCCTTTACTAGAAAAGCTTTTCTATGATTTTCCAAATTGGTTTCTTTCTCTGGCTGAATAACCTGTGAGATGCCCATCATTAATTCTGTCCAACAGTGGAACTTGAAATAGCAAAGAATTGACATTTCTGTTTGTCCTGCCCCATGGTTACAGGTTTGATGAGCGAGGAAAAAAAGTATTTTCATTTTCTCTTCCTATTTTTATTCCTTCTAACCCACCACCTTCTGTTTTTCGCTTCATATTTTCTTCTTGTTATTATTATTATTAATGTACTCACAATTCTTACTGGTAATTTTCATTCCACTCCACCAGTCCAGTTTAGGTTCTTTTACGTATGAGCACTGTACTGACACTTGATCACAGCTTGCTAGCCTTTCACATCAAATGATGAAAGATCAAATATTGCTCCTTTTCATTTCAGCTTCTTTATATCCAATGCATTAAGACTTGAATAGTTAGCCTCCGTGACTGCACCCTGCACCCCCCAACAAAAAAAAAAAAANAAAAAAAAAAAAAAAAAAAAAAAGAAAAAAGAAGAGGAATGGAAAAAAACATCAGCCCAGGAAACAGGTTTGTTTCCTGACTGGCTTCTATCTACTGGGCAGTCACTTGTGCAATGGATACCTAATGCTTTTTAAATGGTATTTAACAGAATAAAGTGAGATAGCTTGCTGTCCAGGTCTTTCATGGTCTTGTCACCTTTTTGAAGTAGTGTTTGTTAAATATGCTAGGTGTATGTAGACACCACATGCACCTGTATGTACCATCATTTTCAGCATCAAGTTGAATGTAGGTGAATTCAAATGAATCATAGTCTGCTATCTGTCCTTTCTTCTTACTATGTATTTCAGGTTTTTGGAGAACACAATGCTTGTCCTAATTTTTGCTTGTATTGGATCTTGTTGAACCCATTCTTCAAGTATTTACTCCTTAACTATTGTGATGTTTAAGGGATCGTTACATACCAAGATTCTATGTCACAAATGGATAAGTGCACTCCACACTGGATGAAAAACTGTCTGGATGGCTGAGTCCAAAGAGTGGTGATAAATGAAGTTAGGTCTGGCTGGTGCCCAGTCACTAGTAGTGTCCCCCACGATTCAGTACTGGGGCCTGTCCTCATTAATATCTTTACTGATGATCTGGATGAAGGCATTGAGTGCATCCACAGTAAGTTTACGGATGACACCAAGCTGAGTGGCTATGTTGATCTGCTTGAGGGTAAGGAAGCTTTCCAGTGGGATCTGGACAGGTTAGACTGATGGATGGGCCAAGGCTAAATGTACAAAGTTCAACAATGCCAAGTGCCACATGGGAAGTGTGATTGGAAAGCTGCATCTTGGAGAGAAACCTTGGGGATATTGGTTGATGTTTGACTGAACGTGAGTCAGCAGTGTGCCCAGGTGGCCAAGAAAGCCAGTGGCATCCTGGCTTGTATTAGAAACACGGTAGTCAGCAGGAACAGAGATCATCCCCCTGTACTCAGCACTGCTGAAGGCACATGTTGAGTATTGTGTTCAGTTCTGGGCCTCTCACTATAGGAAGGATATTGAGGTACTGGAGCACGTCCAGAGAAAGGCAACAAGGCTCGTGAAGGGTCTGGAACACATGACCTACCAGGAGCTTCTGAGGGAGATGGGGTTGTTCAGTCTACAGAAGAGGAGGCTGAGGCAAGACCTCATCACTCTCTACAACTACCTGAAGGGAGATTGGAGCAAGGTAGGGGCCACCTTCTTGATGACAAGTGACAGGACTAGAGGAAATGGTTACAGGCTATGCCAGGGAAGGTTTAGGCTGGATATTAGGAAATACTTCTTCACTGAAAGATCAAACATTGGAACAGTCTGCCCAGGGCAGTGGTGGAATCATCATCCCTAGAGGAGTTTAAGCGGTGTGTGGACCTGTTGCTTAGGGCTGTTGTTTAGTGTTGACCCTTCAGTGCTGAATTGAAGGTTGGACTGGATGACTTTTGAGGTCTCTTCCAACCACATATATTCTGTGATTCTATGAATGTACACAGAGTAGTGAACAAAACCTGTATGATCGTTTATGATACTTGATTACTCATCAGACTAAGGTAATAACCATGTGTTCCCGATCAGTACTTGCAACACAGCTCTCTAACACAAATGAAATCTGTGTATATTAAGCAGATTCATAGTCATGGCTGGAAAAAAGGTTTCTGCTTTGCAAGGCCTTCTGCTTGAGTGAATTATTTTCTGAAAGTGAATTCCAGTTTTCTGGGTTTTATGTTGGAATAGTAGTTTAACTCCATATAGTGTAAATGTAAAGCTACTCGGAATGATGCAACTAACTGAAAATTACTTTTCATAACTGATACTTTTTCAGCTGGGATGCGGAAGTTGAATCGTATTAAACTCGAAACTTCTCCAGTGACAGTAAAATTCTGTCTAAAATAACTAATAAAATGCAGAGGAAAGTGGAATAAAAGCTGGTTTTAAACATAAGGAGTCTTTTATCAAAAAGGTAGTCTCTATGCAGAGATTAACATTCGCATGAATGACTGAAAGGTGTTGTATGGTCTGTGTAGGAAATTTTATTTAATGGAACTCTCATTTGACAGTAGCACTCATGAGAATTTAGAACATCAAAATAGTATGATGAAACTTATTAAGTAGACTTTCTAACATAGTAAGTTTTGTTTGATAAAAAATTATCAACTGTATTGCTTTCTTCTACTTTGTGTCCTTGTAAAATCTGCTCTGATATATCACAGACCCCTAACCAAAACCATGTAATGTTATGATTTTTTACCTAACATAGTCAAGAGTCTGTAGCTGACAGTCTTTTCTCTTGGGCCTTCATGTATGTGCAATAATAGCAATAGTGTAGCTTGATCATCTGTTGCTTCTATGCTTAGGTAGTTGTTTGACTAGCAAAGAATAACAGATTCTAAAGACGTTCCTTTGGTGTTTGTTATTTGGTTTGAAAGAAGAAAACTCTAGACAGCCAGTTTTGCATTAAAAAACACAATAATAGTATTGTATATGGTATTTCATGTGCATGTAATACTTTGTTTACAGACATTTTAGAGACGGATTTGTTATGTGCAAATAAAGGCTATGATTTCCAAATGTCTAGCGCAAGAATTTGGAAAACCAACTCTTTTGATGTAGGATGCAAAAAGGTCAGAGGAATTTCTTCCATATTGCCATTTTGGTTTTGTCTAAGTGTGTGTGATGGTCTGGGAGTTACCTGCCTCCCCACACTCTATGAAAATCACCCAGACTAGACTCAGCAGGCTGGAAGTTAAGAAATGAAGCTATATTTACAGTTTAGCACAATATACAAGCAGATATATACACAATATACAGGAATATTTACAGAAATATACAGAAATATATAAGTTAAAGGTAATACAGAAACACAATACCCCTCCCAGAAATCATAATCCCCAGGAGGGACTCCCAACCACCTTTCCACCTTCTTTCCATACCTCTACCTTATCCCAGGGTCTACCTTACGTGAAAGATGAGTTATTAGTTGGGTTATACAGCAGAAGGCCAGAAGACACACCACCTCCCAGAGAGAGAATCTCTCTCCCTTATCTATTTGCGTCCTTGTTTTTATCCATCTCAGCAAGCCTATGAGTGAAGTAGACATCATTGTTTTCTTTTCACAGCCTATAATCTATTTTTTTTCATTAAACTATTCCAATTAGCCTCAAACCAGCACAGTGTGTAGCAATAGAAATGGCTGTTGAGGGGGATTTTGAAATCGTCAATTCATGCAAACCCTACTTGCCTGTTTTTCTCTTCAGAGCTTAGAGCAGAAGCCAAGAAATGAATTTTTAGTTTCCTAATGTAACTGGTAGGCTCTTCTGCTTGACATTCATACTCAATACCATCATGATTCCTAAATGAGGTGATCTCAACTGTAAGTCATTAAAAGGTTGTCCCCCAGACAAGAGTAATGCATGCATCTGTGCTGTGTCAGCTGTACTTAAACAGGTGAGACTGAAAAAACAGAGTGGTAACTTCTCTCCATTTGGTTGTGTAGGGTCCTTGTTCTCTAAGAGAAATTTTTGTCTGAAAAGTTTATATTAAAAACTGAAAATATTTAAAGAGTCAACACAGCACTGACTTAAAGGCATATGCATTGGCAGAGTGATTGGTTATTTAAGCTTTGCAGTGAAGCAGGTAGTTTAAAACTCTACATATTAGTGCTTAGGACTATCTTTGTGAAGCATGCAGTGAAAAACTGAATCTGTTGTCCTGTCTTTCCAATTTGCCTAAAAGCATCATTTAAAGTAACCACAACTTTATTCTTGATATTCAATAGCGACTTGTTTGATAGTTATGTCTCTTCTAGATGAACATTACAAGTGATGAGAAATTGTAGTTCAATGTAGTAAAATTGTAATTAAATGCTTTCTTTAATTCTTGCATCATTGCTGCAAAGGTAGATCTCAAATCATTTAACAAGAATTAATAGTGTTCCTGGTAATATAATTGTTAATTACTTCAAAAGTACTAGAATACTACCTTCCACACTTTTAGAGAAGCTAAGATGTAGAGGTCCAAAGGCTTGACTGTGCAGGTCCTTTCACATGCCTTTTGAGCCTTATGAATTTACATTGACTAAAATGTGGGACAGAGGAAGCTAAGTTATGTGCTCAAGGTTACCCATTGAGCTAGGGGCAGTGTCAGAAATAAACACCAAGAACCTTGATTTCTTGAAATGCTGTATCATTTTCCTTCTTAGACTTGCTGGCATCTAGGCAGTATGCACTAATGTAAATAGAAAGTGTTTGCTGTCCATCTTACTTTTCTATTTAATGTTAGGTATGAAACAGTTGTTAATACTTGTTTAATGTTTGGAAGGTTGCATTACCAACAGCCATCTTTGTTATTTTTATCTTATTTTTTAATTTCCTTAATCTATTTAACTTCCTTTAAAGAAAATTATAGATAGTAAATATATCTAGGGGATTTATCCAGAAAAAAAAAACTGGAATATGTCTTCCTTATTTAGTAATCAGAACCACAGTGCTGGGAATAGAGACCTAAACTTGCGTAGGAGCTCAGGGAAGGGATGTAATGTACCAAGGCTGAATCTGACTGACAAAATAGTAGGATGATGTTTGAGGCAAGAATTGCCTTTTTGTTTGACAACACAATAGGATCTTCTTCCTTAATGAATTCTAAACACTACCTAGTATAACAACATGATAATTGATCCCAAATATAGAATGAGTAAGATTGGATGGTGGTCTTCAGGGGACCAGTTGTGTTATATGTAATCTAATTATGTTTGATACTGAGTTTTTAATACATATGTTAGCTATTTCCTTGACTTGGAACTAAGGCATATATGCAAGCTTGATGTTTGCTTGGTCTCTGTTCTGAAAGCACACAAACTTATTCTTAGGAGAAACCCCAGCTATATCTGTCTCATGTCATGCTGTATTCTAATTCAAAACTAAAACTGATTTGTTCCAGAAGATGTCTTAAAGCATAAATATGTTGTGGCTTGTGGAAATGTGGGAGGTGTGATGGAAAGAGCAAATGTCTATAGATTGTACTTCAAAAGACACTGCAACTTGCTACAGAAAAGACATAGTAAGTTATTGCTGCCTTGGAGCAACAATCCACAGCAGGCATTCACCCCTTTGCATGGGACAATATAAATATTTTAGTAGATTTATGAGCATAAAGGAGCATCTGGAGATGATGAGATTGTGTAAGACTAATTTTGGAGTCTGAATTAAACTAATTCCATAGCTACAAAAGTCACTACCATGTTCTATGCTTTTACTTAAAAGATGCGTATGGACTATGGTAACACCAGATTTTTCCAATCCAAATGTAATAGGAAAGGCTGACATAGTACTGCTGGTAGTGGTGTGGTGGACACTGGCTTACTCAAAGCATTATGAAAATCCTTCAAGGAAGACATTTATGCAATCAAGTTTCTAAGGCAAATTTCTTCTCAGATGTTACCATCTGGGTTCTATTTCATTGTGAATAGGTGACTGTCTCTTAAATTTATTTATGTTTCTTGCTTTTTCATAGAAAGTATAGCATGTATTCCTGACTGAGGGGGTGGTGTAGGTTTGTTCATTTTGGGGTTTTCCCCCCCTTGTATTTCACCATTGTCTGACAGCTTAAAATAAGCATCTTATAAATTAAATATATTAATAAAATTAGTGGTCTGTGATATGCTATTGAACTAGGCAGGAGAGTAAAGTTCTTTGAAGTCAGTGTTAGTTAAGGAAATCTAACTTACCTGAAGTAGCTGAAATACTGAAATGCAAGTTTTGTTTTATGATTAATATTTTTTTCCTCCCATTCCCCAGTGCTTCTTACTGGTGAAAAGCTTAGCAGTTAGATAGATGCAAAAAGTTCAGGTAATAGATGGCTCAGTAACTGAACAAATAGAAAACACTTGAGGAGCTCAGGGTCTCCAGTGCTAGAGGGGCATATATGACTTGCAGTGCCATGTCATTCTCTTATGTTGTCTTTTCCAGAATTGGCTGATGCAGAGCCACACCCAAGCTGAAAGTTGTAAATCATCTCACAGTGCTATCTGCACAGTGCTCTATATGCATCATTTTATGAGACCCTCTTGGGGATGGGGATGAAAAGGATAAGATCCTGATTCATTTGAAATCAATTAGGGCTTTACAATTGACTTGTAGTGGGGAGTCATTTAGTCATAACTTGGTGGACCAAAATTATAGTAGTAAACATAGAGGAAATGAGGATGAAAAGAAGTCACTCTGTAGTTTAAACTAAAAAGCAAAACAAGCACACAAAGAAGCCTTTAGATGATATACCAAATATGCTTTTTCTTGGCAAAACAAACATTTCCTGAACAGTGAAGCCTGCTTTCCTATGGATTAATTTCTTTAAATTAGTTGAAATTTGATATTTTAAAGTGTGTGGATCTGATGGAAGTTTTTGCTGTGAAGTACTGAAACAGTTTGAAAGTCTTTTTCTTTTACAGATCTTTCCATATTTGCTCATGGACTTACCAACAAAAGTTTTCTTCTCTATTCATCTGACTTACATTTGTTTTGTGGGACAGAGAGCTCAAAGCTATTCTCGAAAATACATCTAAAACCTCTGTTCTTAAACTTGATCACTACTGACCAGTGATTTGAAGACATTTAGATGGTGTAGATACACACAGTGTAATCACATACACACTCAGCTCTCTAACCTCAGAATCAAAGTAAAAAGAATGAATGTGTCCTTTCTAACAGAGAACTCTTTTAGGAGCAACCAGAGATTTCTGTAACAGGAACTGCAAATACACTTAGGTATACTAATTCTTCATTTATAAGATAATAAGTATTCTAAACAGGGTTTTGTTGGGTTTTTTTTTTAGAAGGAAAGAGATTTATATTCATCAGCAGAGCTCTACTAGTTACCTATTCCAGTGTTAATCTTATATTCATCAGCAGAACTCTACTAGTTACCTATTCCAGTGTTAATCTTATATTCATCAGCAGAACTCTACTAGTTACCTATTCCAGTGTTAATCTTATATTCATCAGCAGAGCTCTGCTAGTTACCTATTCCAGTGTTAATCTATGCTTCTTCATGAGTTGCCCAAGGCTGCTAAGTTTGTTTAAAAGTGAAAAAAATGCTAGATACCACCTCCCTCTTCTGCAGCCACCCAGGGACAATTATGACAATAGTATTTAACTTACAAATCAAAGTGATGCTAAGAGGACCTGTCCTCACACACTGAAACAGGAATAAATTTTTAATTAGCTTTCCAAGAAGGAGAAGGTTGATTGAACTTTCCGCTAATTATACTGCATTTGATTGAAAAGTCTTTATACTCACCTTCAAATCTAGAGGCTTGTCTTTTTTATGTCAGTGGTTTGTAAGTGCCTATCTGTCCACCATGGTTTATCCTCATCCGGATCTTGTCCTGTCTTGGATAAGTTCCTTGATGGCTTCAAAGAGAACAGCACCGTTCTCTTCCTTTCATTCTTAAATTTTGTTACTAAGTTATTTGTCCATATTACTTCTTTTTTTTTTTTTTTTTTTTTTTTTTTGTGCTTCAAGGAGCTAACAAAACTTCACTTCAACCTATATTTCATTTCTTATCTTGTACTTTTGTTCTTTCCCAGTCACACTAATTTCAGTATCGTTTACATCTTTCCAGACCTATCACTGCAGTATTGCCTTTCTTGTTTCGTGCACTATGAGGTGTGATTTCACAGAGGACACGTGGTCCTGACTGAGGACTCATATTTTCTTTAGGGGTCCTGGAAATTCACCTCATGATAAATGCTTGCTTTTTTTATAGTGAGAGAAGAGAGGGACTATATGAATTGTTACCTTTGTCTCACCTGTCTACCATTTTAAGATTTCAGACTTCTCATGTGTAGGTAACTGCCTTTCTTGAAATTTCCACTTTAATGTAAATGTAATAGCACATTCTTTCTTGGCATTTCATACACAGTACAGATGTCCTTTTTCATTTCAGTCCTCATTTCATGTTCAGATTGGAACATTGGGCATTTTTGGTGCTAGCTATTACTCATTTCACATTTATGGTAGATTCTTTAAGATTTCAAGAACCTTTCCTTAAACTGCTAGTATATTGGAGAACCAGTGAGAGGGGCAGACAGTTATCAAGATTTGCACTTGTGTGATGCCAATGACTTGCACTGGTTTCTGGTAGCAGACTGATGAACGGCTCATGCAAATCGGTATACAACAGCCTACGACAGAGCAACAGGCTCAGCTTTCATGGTTTAGGGTTATTTTGATTCATTTTATTTTGTTTTCTGTTTATGTTTTGGGTCTTCTTTTCCCCCTGATTTCTCTGTTGAGTATTGATATTGCATTTGAGATACGCAGCAGTGCTTAGTGAAGACGTTCAGAAGTCAGTTAGGAGACTTTTCCCTTGTCATTTTCTCTACCAAGAAAAGTCAAACTTTTATATTAAATAAGAAGGATTGGGTTCACTTTCTACACTATTTGGATTTAGCTGGAGGTATTCTGATTTTTCTTAACTGAACAAGGAAGTTATCATGATATGCAGTTTTTGGGAATAGCCAGCAACTGTCTATAAAATGAGAGGAAACAAAGTTTTGACTTAACTGTTGTGGTTGAGTTTAGATAGAAATGGTGCAAAACTGTAGGTGTTGTGTATGACTGTGCTGCACACCAAATACTTCAGAAGCCTCCTTTTGGTTTTAACACATGTATGTGCTTTGTTTCTGTTGTTACAATTCTTCTTTGACTTCTTTTGAATTAGAAAAGACATGCCAACCTCCATGCTGTATGCCTATTACTCATAAAGCTTATGTATCTTTTCAGTCTCATATGCTTTCATATGTAAATTGGCTATTGAATTCCGCTTTCAGCTTCAACCTGTAATAACTTCATTGCTTACCATGCAATTTGCACTGGTGTAATTTAGATCAGAATCTGGATGTATGTGTAAATATGCACACATGTAGTGCCTGCATACTTACATATCTATCTCTATGCATACACTTTCGCTTTACAGTTTAATACGAGTGAGAAGGAGATTCTGTTGATTATTTTTATGACAAACAATTTTAGAGCAATGAACAAGAGGAAAATAAACAAATTTGAGTTGTAGACAGACTTTGGAGTCCTAGATGCACTTGCACTCCTCTACAATATAGTGTGGTTCTTGTCAGTCCCCAAGCAGTAACTTCTCTCCTTTCACCTGACTTGATTTTTGGAGGCCTCAATTTTTTCTTTATCTTTTTTTTTTCACTTTGGGAAAAATGGAGGAAAAGATTTAAAAAAAAATTTAAAAAAAAGAAAGAAAGAAAGAAAGAAAAAAAAGGAAGAAAGAACCATCTAAAACAGCAGACCCCCTGCTTCTATACCACCAACCCAAACATGGAACATATTTTAGCAGAAGTTCCCCAACTCTATCATATGTGCTGTGCAGAGTCATCATGGCCATGGTGCATAGCTGAGAGCCGGAAAGCAAACAGCTGCTGTAGCCTGATTTGAGTTAAAATAGTGTCAGTGTTTAGTCTGGCGCAGTGCTTCAGGAGAGATTGGCAGCTGGGTCAAACAAAGTCATTCCATTGGCTCCCTTCCCAGTAAGCTTCTGCTAGTATTTAGGTACTAGTGCAGCCTAGGCCCCTTTTCTCAGGGATAGCCTAACATCTGACCGCACCCTCTTTGCTTTTTAAAAAATGCCTTTTCACTCTTTAAGATAAATCCTCTATTATACAATCTGCCACTAATTGTGTATTAAGACTGTTTTTCTCTCGAAATCTGACGCATCCTGCTCTCAACGTGGTGTAGAAAGCAGGCTGTTACAGTGCTGGATTAATAAAAGGGGCCTTTATGGTTTGTGAAAGAATATCTCTGTGCTTAGGCAGGAAACTTTTTGATCCACAGAAAAAACAGACGACATCTAGGTAAGGCCGCGTATCAAATCTGCTTTTATGGGATAGTCTTGTCAGGAGCGCTGTTAATTGCGATTGCTTAATGTTTGCATGCCCGTTTTGATAAGCTTTTTAGAAAGTTTAGGAAATAGCTGCTCCCGCGTATTGAGCTCTTTCTCTCCTCCCCCCTCCTCACTCCTCCTATGCCTCTAACGCTTGCAAAGTCTTGTAGTGTTCTGCTTAGTTTTCGCTGAAATACATGCAGGCGCCTCGCTTCTTTCTGGAGAGGGGGTTTCTTGCAGAGGCACACGGCAGAAAGTTCTGCTGTTGGACCCAAATGCTGCTAAAAGTGGAGTGGCTGGGGAGAATTTACAGGGAAAGCTTTCAACAGTTACAGACTGCCTGTGCAATCTTTTAAAAGTAGTTGAAAACTGCTTTGAATTAACAAGGGTTTAATTACGGAAAAGTTTAATGTGGCGATGGAAGGAATATTAAGTAAGTTGTCTTTGTCTCATACTTTTTAATTTTAGTTGTTGCTTTAGCCTGTTGGGTCACATTTTTTTGTCAGCACTGAAGGCTGCCATGAATTGGTAATGAGGGCCCCTTTTGCACATGATTTTGGCACTTGGCCAAAATCAACTTCCCAACGGCAAGCTTTCTCTAAAAGAACCTGAAGCATTTTTTTGTGATTAGGAATCATGTCTGAAAGCTGCCACAACCAGTTGTGTAGGCATGTCAAAATGACTTTATACAGTATATCTGAAGCATTTGAGGGGGGTGGTGGTGGTGTCTGTTTTTTCCTTGTGTACCAAATTGTTGCTATTATCATTATAAATTTTTGCAGCTTATGCACCTCCAAAAACCAGACTACAGGGAGCTAAGGCGTAATGAGGATCGTTGGTACCTTTATATTTTTCAAAATGCAAAAGCAACCCTAATTGTCATGTTTAGCAGCATACAGCATTAGGGGTTGCTTAAAACACTTGTGGAAGTAAAGCAGACAAATCTTTAAAGTTTTAAACTCAGTAAATTATGTTCAGTGAACAGTAAGTAATGATATTTTTGAGAAGTTTCTTTGTTTTAATTGTGCANCCGCCCCCCGCCCCCCCCCCCCTTGATCCCTTTTGCAGTAGTTCCTGCTGTTAAAATGGGCTTTACAGGTATTGTCTTTTCTTCTGTTAAACTGTACGTTTTCTGTAAGGTGTTTGTGTGTGTGTGTGTGTGTTTCCTTTATTACATAATGCAAGACATAGCTAGGTTGGGAAAAGCTCGAGTTTTATAGACTCGTTAAGGTCTGTACTTTCANGGAGAGATTGGCAGCTGGGTCAAACAAAGTCATTCCATTGGCTCCCTTCCCAGTAAGCTTCTGCTAGTATTTAGGTACTAGTGCAGCCTAGGCCCCTTTTCTCAGGGATAGCCTAACATCTGACCGCACCCTCTTTGCTTTTTAAAAAATGCCTTTTCACTCTTTAAGATAAATCCTCTATTATACAATCTGCCACTAATTGTGTATTAAGACTGTTTTTCTCTCGAAATCTGACGCATCCTGCTCTCAACGTGGTGTAGAAAGCAGGCTGTTACAGTGCTGGATTAATAAAAGGGGCCTTTATGGTTTGTGAAAGAATATCTCTGTGCTTAGGCAGGAAACTTTTTGATCCACAGAAAAAACAGACGACATCTAGGTAAGGCCGCGTATCAAATCTGCTTTTATGGGATAGTCTTGTCAGGAGCGCTGTTAATTGCGATTGCTTAATGTTTGCATGCCCGTTTTGATAAGCTTTTTAGAAAGTTTAGGAAATAGCTGCTCCCGCGTATTGAGCTCTTTCTCTCCTCCCCCCTCCTCACTCCTCCTATGCCTCTAACGCTTGCAAAGTCTTGTAGTGTTCTGCTTAGTTTTCGCTGAAATACATGCAGGCGCCTCGCTTCTTTCTGGAGAGGGGGTTTCTTGCAGAGGCACACGGCAGAAAGTTCTGCTGTTGGACCCAAATGCTGCTAAAAGTGGAGTGGCTGGGGAGAATTTACAGGGAAAGCTTTCAACAGTTACAGACTGCCTGTGCAATCTTTTAAAAGTAGTTGAAAACTGCTTTGAATTAACAAGGGTTTAATTACGGAAAAGTTTAATGTGGCGATGGAAGGAATATTAAGTAAGTTGTCTTTGTCTCATACTTTTTAATTTTAGTTGTTGCTTTAGCCTGTTGGGTCACATTTTTTTGTCAGCACTGAAGGCTGCCATGAATTGGTAATGAGGGCCCCTTTTGCACATGATTTTGGCACTTGGCCAAAATCAACTTCCCAACGGCAAGCTTTCTCTAAAAGAACCTGAAGCATTTTTTTGTGATTAGGAATCATGTCTGAAAGCTGCCACAACCAGTTGTGTAGGCATGTCAAAATGACTTTATACAGTATATCTGAAGCATTTGAGGGGGGTGGTGGTGGTGTCTGTTTTTTCCTTGTGTACCAAATTGTTGCTATTATCATTATAAATTTTTGCAGCTTATGCACCTCCAAAAACCAGACTACAGGGAGCTAAGGCGTAATGAGGATCGTTGGTACCTTTATATTTTTCAAAATGCCAAAGCAGCCCTAATTGTCATGTTTAGCAGCATACAGCATTAGGGGTTGCTTAAAACACTTGTGGAAGTAAAGCAGACAAATCTTTAAAGTTTTAAACTCAGTAAATTATGTTCAGTGAACAGTAAGTAATGATATTTTTGAGAAGTTTCTTTGTTTTAATTGTGCAAGTGATTTTTTTTGTTGTTGTTGTTATATTTGAAAAATACATGCCTAAATCCATTGGGGGAAAATTTGCAAGGGAAATCTCAGATGTGCCTTTGGATTTATGCCGATTCCTTGAAATCTGGGTAGGGTCTGATCTGTGAGACAGGGAGCAGGAGATAGGTTGTCCTTTGTTGTTTAAAAAGGGGGAAAGGGAGTTAGTCCAAACATTACTAAGGAGCCGAAAAAGTTCATGTTTCAAGCGTGCTCAGAGTTTTGAAACTTGTGGAGATCATCAGTGCAATAAATGGGTGATTATTCCTCACTGATATTATATAAACAAGTCTGGCACTGTAAGTGAATACATTATTATTGTACACTTGAACGTTTTGTGAATTTAATCTGCATTTAACAAAGCAACCCAGAAACTGGAAATTAAGGACCTCCTATTACATGCTGTGTATACTCTACCCCAGTGTCTTTTCCATGCACGTTCAATGTAAAGACAGAATGCGTTAGGCAGCATTTTTGTTGGGTATTTTTTTTTACATAACAGCATTTGTGACTATAGCCGAGGAGTTACTTGTTCCTTCCTCTATGTGTGTTTTACTTATAAGCAATACCATACTTTAGCAGCAATATCGATGTGGAACAGCCTTTTTGCACCTTCCCCTGCCCCCCACCCCCCCCCCCCTTGATCCCTTTTGCAGTAGTTCCTGCTGTTAAAATGGGCTTTACAGGTATTGTCTTTTCTTCTGTTAAACTGTACGTTTTCTGTAAGGTGTTTGTGTGTGTGTGTGTGTGTTTCCTTTATTACATAATGCAAGACATAGCTAGGTTGGGAAAAGCTCGAGTTTTATAGACTCTTTAATGTCTGTACTTTCATATGACTTGCCTAGGAGAGCTTGTTCATTGTTACGTTGCAGGAGACTGAGTTGCAACAGTGAAAAGTCTTCCATGAGTTTAACCATAGCACGCTGTATTTACAGCGAACGAAAGCAGACAAAGATTAACATACTGGAAAAAATAGGTGGAGAACATTAGTAAAATAAATATAGGGCATAACTATGTATTTTTGAAATTTTTAAGAAGTTTTACAACAGGGAAAAAGACACTGCAGTTGAATCCTATTATAATGTAAAGCTTTGCCAGAAAATGACCGTACTGACTGCAAAAGTAAATGTGATAGTAGGATCTTTACAAATCATTATGGAATATATTTGGCTGCTGCATGGAAGTAATTTATCCTGAGTTTCTAAATTAGATACAGTGAATTTAAAATATGTATATATGTATCTACTTTATGCAAAACCCTAAAATGTTCTACCATGATGTTCCTTGTCTTACCTAGGTTTACTGTGAAATAATGAATAGATGCTAGTGCATTTCTTCTAGAGGTTTTCATTTTGTTTTGGTTGGTGAAGGGTTGCGTTACAAATCACGGTGAGTTATGCTCCAAAAACTTTGTGATCAGTTTCTAAATTGAGAGTCAAATTTTGTCTGATAGCATGCCCGAAGTGTACGATATGATGTATGAAGTAAAAGAGAGTTTTGCTTAAGAAGTTAAAACATTATAAATTAGCTTTTGATTGCAGACACTTTTTCCTTCATCTATTGTCTGTACGAATGTACAAGGAAGTCATATTTCCATCAGAAAAAAATCTTTATTTTGTATTCATAAGGATAAAGTAAAAAGTTTAAAATGCATAGATACTGTATTCTGAGTTTAAATCCCAAAGCAATAGATTGAAGTTTCTTCTTTATAGTTAGGTTATTAAATAAATGGTTAGTTACTTTTCCTGAGACTGTGAAATGTGAAGGATATTAACTATTCTCCATTATCCTTTCATTTATTTTTAACAGCCCTTAGGAACAGCGTTTCTTTAGTTTTCCTACTTGGAGGGCTTCATGTTTTCTATTTGTTTGCAAACATATAATGAAAGACTGCAGTTATAAAGCTTAACTTTATTGTAATTTTCTATCTTAGAAAATTATCTTCACAGAACTGTTGAACTCCCAGTTACCCATTTCAGCAGAGTAAATCAATTTATTCTCCATTCAAAATACAAATTCTTGCTTTGTAGCTGGAATTTTCAATGACTGTTAAACATTAATGTTTCATGTTTTAGTAGTCCAGTGTAAGTGGTGCATATTATTTTACATTTGAATAAAAGTTATAAATATATTTATTAAAAAATGAAAAAAAAAATTCCCAACCCAAAATATAGTGTAGAAGACTTTCAGTTTATCAAGAAAACAGGAGATCTTGACAAAAAATAGCTTTATTCCTCAATAGATTCTACTGTGTGTTTTAAAATTGTAGAAATTAAACAGGGCTGTGTTGTTTTGTCTTGTGGGTTGGTTTGGGGTTTTTTTTTAGCAAGCATTTCATTCATATAAACTAAAAGCTTTGTTCTATATGTTCTAAACTTCGCCAATGAGATAAATAAATTGCTGCATCAGATGAAACATAGTTATTGAATTTTGGCACAACTTCAGTGAACTCTGCCATGAAAGATTAATGTGCACAATGCACTCTTAGATTCTAAAGTAACAGAGTAAGATAAGGGGACTGCACAACAGGCTCCAACCTTTGTGGTTTAGAGAATATAGAAAACTATGGGAAAATGTTAACTTCTAGTGTAAACTGCTAATGATAATGTTTTGTCATCTGGGTGATAAAAACTACAGGAGGAGAGGAGAAAATCCAATTTAACACAGATTCTCTCAATTTCTTTCTTACTCTGCTTCCCGTTTCTCAGTACTAGAATACCCATGGTTGCTCTATATTCTTACAAAAAGGAGAATGTAGCAGGCAGATTACTTGCAATATCCAGTAATGTAGTGTGCTAATGAAATCTCTTCTGTATCAGCATGTCATAAGTGCTTTTTTGCTAGAGTTATAATTTTGATTTGTGATTATGCTACGGTGATTTCAGAATATAAGTAAGATTGCACTGCCTGGCTGAAGGCTATATGTAATCATAGTAATGTTTATTACACCCTCTCTTCTCTACCAAGCCTTGATAGTTTAAAACATTTGCTTCAATTGACAAATTGTGGTTATAATTAAAAAATCATACTCCTATTCACTTTTAAATAATTACTGTGCCCAAATAATGTTTTTAATTGGGAACAAAAATGCATTGTCCTTCCAGTCCAGCTCCCTTAGCAAAGCCAATGGGACTGCAAAGATTTTTTAGTATTTTCAGTCAGTTTGCTATAGGAGAGAATGGGCTTTGTCAACTCCCAGAAGTAATCTTTCTCCCTACTCAGCATTGCTGGCACCCTGCACCTAGGCCCAGATGCTTTCCCTCTGCAGATGTGTGTGGCCCCAAGCACCACCAGCCCCTGGCCCTCGAGATGGTTTCCAGCATGTCTTAGGGGCAGCAGCAAGATGTGCAGGCTCCGACAAGGCTTCAGGCATGCAGTCTGCCTGACTCTTCTGTTCTAGGACTACAAATCCAGTGCACCCAAATGCAGTCAAAGGAATTTGGGCAAGAGGTATTCATCCATGGTGTGGGGTTTCTCTGTTTGCTCCTTGCTTCAAGGCTGCTAACCTGCCACTAAAGCTTGGGTGTGTTTGGCTCAGTGTTTTAAAAATGGCAAGTATCCAGGATCTTGGATATATTTCATGACTTCAAAGACATTTCTGCTCTCCTTCCCAGTCATATCCTTAAGCTCCTGATGACAGCGTTACGAGTGGGATAGTTAAAGAGGTATAAGGGCAAGAGGCTGAACTAGGGCCCATTTCACTGAACAGAGACATTCTCTCTGACTGTGGCACTTTGGATCCCACACCTTGTGACCTGGCTTCTCCTGAGTGCCAAAAACTATCTCTTTCTCCTTATTTCCTGATGGTGCTAGCATGACTGGCATTGCCATCTTCCTCAAGCAACTTCATTGTCTTCATTGGCGCTTTTCAAAGAGGATGTTTAACTGAGAGAGAAGCTTGAACATGTGTTCTTTGTGTGGTAAAGCAGCAGACATCTGAGTGCTTATTTTGTCCATTTGAAGTCTTTTCCATCCTCCTTCTCTGCTTTTAAAAATGACTTGTGGTTGGCCTTGGTCATATCAGTTCATATCATGGTGGGTTGGCTTGGATGTGGCACTTGGTGCCATGGTCTAGTCTCGAGGTCTGTGGTAATGGGTTGGACTTGATGATCTTTGAGGTCTCTTCCAACCTTGGTGATACTGTGATACTGTGATCATTTCAATTAGAGCTCAGAAAGTGCAGTTACCTGTCTTCTTGTGTATCTTTATTTAAATGCTGCATTAGATGATGTGTGTCCAAGACTAAATGAATTTACATTACGTTACATTATTTTGTTAAATAGACATAATTTTCTTTAAGTAAGAATACCTTCATTTTAAAACAAATAGAGTTTATTTTTATCTTTTGTAGAGCACTGTAGAGTATTTTAGGCTTTGTCTGTCCTTCCTTTAAGTATATAGCTGGAAAACTTCTTAAAAAGTTATATTCAGAATGTGCCTTTATTTGGATGGAGACCACAATCCTTTTTCTTCTGTTAGGTTTATGCAACTCACAGAAATGAACATTTTATTTTAACAGTCTAAAGTCTTTACCACAGATAATGAATGGAAAAGCAATATTGTGCTTTCTTCGAATGGATAATAAAGATATTTGCAATGAGAAATCAGGTTATGCTTTTATGGCATTGGGATTATGAACCATTAACATATTCAATCTCTTAAAATATTATAAACATTTTGGCCAAAGTTATATATATGACCCAGTGAACACTCCTTATATTATTTTAATATGTACTAGTAGGATGAACATTTCAATGCCTACCAGGTGTCACATGGGAGGCTTTGAGATGACAAAAAAGGTGCATTTAAAGTAAATCTTGCTGTTCCCTCTCTGCTGACCCTGAGAGTTCTGCCTGCTGTAGAAACAGCAGCTCTCCTGGGGGGTGTAAGATAGCAGCACTGGGACGCTTCTGTGCTTCGATGAGGCTGTGCATAGCTGTGGGGGAAGAGTGGCGGAGGGCAGGAGCAAAGCCAAGGTAGTTGTGACTGTACAGATCAGTTGCTATGCCTGGTAAAGAGGGAATGTAGCGACTGTCTTAAGATCCCAGGCTAAGAACTGCTTTGAGTCTTTCTCAAAGTAGGAGTTTCTTTCATTTGCAATCCCAGAGCCCTTGGCAGCATGCAGTGAAGTTACGTGGGCAGTGCACCGAGAGAATGCTCGGTCCTGCAAGGGATCATTTGGGGCTTCATAAGTTATTGCAAAACTTAAGTTCTGAATTAAAGGCAAAATATATGAGACAGGTGAATGTGTATAGGTCTATACTAACGTGGAAGCTTTTCTTTCAATTATAGTAGATGATAAGCAGATTAAATTATACTAAAGTAGTATTTGGAAATTTTTTTTGTTACTTGCCTATTTTGCAGATAAATGTAACAAATTATCTTAAAATGTGGTCTGTAAAATTGTGTACTTTACATTCTGCAAAGTTATACATACTGGTGTCCATTTCTGAGAAGTCTGTCCCTGGCCATGCCAGGTCTCCCAAGGGCTGAGTGTTACAAACGCTCAACCTTTCCATTCATTATGATATACAAATTTTTCTTACACTTTTCCAAAATACCGAGTCTTGTAAAGAAGAAAAATATTTCACAGACATCTAAAGCTTTTTTTTTTCTTTTCTCTTTGTTTTCCTTTTTAGAAATGAAGAAAAGTGATGAAAAAAAGCTGTTACATTTGGGTGGGGCAGGAGGGAGTAATGGGGGGAAGGTTAAGTTTAGAAAACCCAACCTAGTCGTGTAACTCACAATGTTTGCAACCTATGAAAATATTTATGACAGAATTGAAATACTGTTAGGCTGACAGATCGCAGCTGAAATAGCTTTTTTGTCATCTCAGGGCATGGCTGAAGACACAGAGTATTCGACTGTAATACTCCTATAATAATAGTAGGAAGGAAACAAATATTGGAAAGGAATTCTAAATACTTACGAGGTATCTCATTTAGGGGCATACATTAGTTTGCTATATTTCAGTTCCCAGACAGGTAATCATGATTGTTAATGTCTATCTTTTATGACTTTCAGAGCAAGAGAAGCCAACGTTAGGAGCCTACATATTGTGATATCCTCAGCGGTAAGTACCCTAACTGCAATCAAGTTTATTACATTTTTGTAGAGCAGAGGCCTTTTCAGGACCACACTTGCTGCAGCTTAGTCACACAACAGCTTCAAATGTCATTCTGGAATAATAGGGTAGTAATGTGATATAGTCTATAATGAAAATCAGTGTAAAGCACAGGTGGTTGCTAGCATTTGTGTGGTCAGATATAAAAGCTTGACTATGGGTACAAGCTACTGCTTTCCCACTTGAGGAAAGTATAATTAAAAGTAATTTCCAGATGTACTGGCACACATCTGCTGTTTTTAAAAGTAAATTTTGCAAATGCAAACTGAACTGTATTGCACTCATCGTTATAAAGCTGTTGATAGGTTTTCAGGTAATAAAAAGGTTGAAAGCGTCAACACGGCTGCTGTAAAACTGAGGTGCCTTTAGACAACAAGCAGTAGAATTTTATGTTTGCATTGTGTTCTTGGGATTTTCTGTGAGTAGTTCATAGATGAGCTGTTGCACATATGCAAAATCTATCTGGACAAAAAAATTAACATTTATTTCATGAAAAAAAATATGAGAACTGATTCCTTGCTAGCGATTTTACTTGCTACCAGATAGATGTGGCAAGTTGAGCTTGTTTATTTGTTTTCAGTGCAGTGAAATAAACGCTACCCCGAAACATTAGATTTCAGATCCTTTATCCTAACTCTCAAGATGTGTAAATATCCAGGAAAAAAAAATGCTGAAAATTGACATTTAATTTCTCTTAAATCAGAATACAGAAGCAGCACTGTACTTATAGGCTTACTTAACACATCCTTATTTGAACTATTTGGAAATAAAAAGACCAAAATTCGGAAGATATGCTAGGCTTTCAAATATTGTTGAGAAAAAAAAAGCAGATCTTTTGATTTAGCTAGATACAGATTTTTTAGAGCAAATATTTTTAGCCTAATATTCAATTGATTTTGTTAGAACTAGTATTTCCCCTGAAAATGCTGCTATTAGAAATACAAAACCCTGTTTCAGATGAAAGTTTTTGCAACTCTAGAAGTTTTAGCTACTGGTTGCTGCTTGGTAAGCACAGAGGAAGAATGCTGTGACTGCCATCTTAATGATGCTTCTTCCAGCACTACACCAATTACTGATGCCTATATCTTCCAGTTAATTTTGAAAAAAAAAAAGAAAAAAAAACAAAAACCAGAACGGGACCTCCTAGTCCAAGGGTTTTAGAGTATTATTCAGGCTGCTAAATATTAAGAAAATATTTTAAATGATACAATGTGCAATATTTCCTGACCTTTGCATTTATTTCTTTTACTTAGTCCCACAAATGTGACTTCTACCATTCCTTGTCACATAAGAGTCTAATCCTTAACATTTAATTTAGGGAAATGCTGAAACCAAGTAAACAAAATGTTTTCTGGATGTTTGGTCTTTGTTGGACTTCACATAGAAGTGGCTTTTTTCATTTTCTTGCTCTTTCCTGACTAACCATACTTGAAACCCACTTTGGGGTTGCAGAAGTCAGAAAAACACCTGCCCAGATCAAATAATTTTTAATATAAAGCTTGACATGTAGTCCATACTTAAATTTTTGGAATTACTTGCATGTATGAAACGTTGTAAGTGGTTACAAATGCACTGGCAGATTCAGTGAGAGATTCAGAGTGCAACCTTGGCAGGAAAGACAGCAAACTGTCTTATGTGGTCGTCTTTTCTGTGATATAATGACTTGGTAAGGTCTTAAGGGTGGTAAACAAGGGTTCTGGCTTGAAAATTTTTACATCTCTGAGCTGATATGTGCCATCTTGAATAGTTAATGAAACAGATGCAGGATATTAATAACCTTGTAGTAAAAATGCTGATTTCAGCAATATTGGCTGCTCGTACTATATGCTATTTTTTTCTTTATGCTGCAGTGGTTTTGTATATTATAAATGCCATACCTTGATATAAAGACTTCACATTTGGGCTACCAGTGACTGTTTTATGTATATATTTACTAACACATCCACATACACTTAATATTAAATCACACTTAAATCTCTGTTTGCCCAGAAGGTAGGATTTTAGCACCCAACTGCTATGTTTGTTGTTTGGTTTGGATTGTTCTGGCAAAATGCCATTCAGCATCAAACTTAGAAATGTCTACAAAAATACAGACATTCAGATGTGGAAATGTGCAAAATGAGTACTTGTGCAAATGAGGCCTTTAACTCACAGTCTACTCCAATTAAGACTTGTTAGTGATCCTTCTCCTGAGCTAACTATTCATGTCAGCCCTGGCCAGACCCACAACTAGCTTTCAGTTTTGTATACAACTGTTTGGTGTAAAGGTAGATATTCATAGAGCTTAGATGAGTTAAACAAATAAGTAGCTTACTGAAAAAATACTGGGGGGTGGGGTGTTATGTCATTTGTAAGTGCAGAATTTTGAGTCCATTTCGATTGCTTTACAACTAATAAGAATATGATTAAAGTGCTGACCTGCCTGGGGGACATGTCAAAAAGTCTTTTGGGGCTGTGCATTGAGGAGCAAGAAGACGACAGCTTATTAGATAGTAAAGATCTTGCCTTGACTGATGGATGCCTAAGAAAACCCACCAAGGTCATATCTCTCCACAAGTACAACAAACGTGGCCTGTGTATTTAAAACAGCAGAGGCAATACTCTTCCATGGTATAAACCTCTATCAGACATTGAGTTGAATCTTACAAGGGGCCAGTGAGTTGATGATTGTGAGTGGATAAACTATTTTGTATGTGTGAGACTGTTTCTGCTATTTATTGCCAATTTTAGAAGGACATGTTTTCTGAATATCTGTATCCTAGGGTTTGGTAGTATTTCAGAGTTCAGCATTTGAAATGAACTCTATTTTATCCAGGGGAAAAAAAAAAAAAAAAAAAAAAGAAAGAAAAAAAAAGATACTCCTTGCTTTATATAGCATTCTTAATCTGTTTAGAACATCTCTTTTGCCTTGGGCCTTGAGGAGTTGATTGTAATAGTTTCTTGTAAATCAGGATTGTTGCCAGCATTTCTTATGTCTTATGTCAGATACCTATACTTCACTTTAAGTTAAAACTTCTGTCTGTGGTTTCACAATTAGTTGCTACAAGAAAATAATCTATAATGTTTGGAATCATTGCCTAATGCCATGGGAAGAGTAAGTCATATAGAAAGGGTTCTTCTAAGTCTATATGCAAAAATTTACCCTAATGATGAAAAAAATCAGGGAGGATAAAGAAAGATACTTTCAAAATATTTACTACAAAATATGCTTCAAAAATTTTCAGGAAATGATTTTATAAAACTTGAAGATGGATCAAAAATAATTATAATGTGTGTCAAGATTTTTTTTAACTTCCAGAACTTTCTCCTCTCTGAAACATTGGGGGTGGAGGGGAGGAAGATAAAATATAAATTACTATATAAATAAAGGTCAGAGTAAAGATGAATTCAATCTACTTAAATATTTAATATGGGTAATCTTGAAACATTTCATTTTGATTTGTTTTCCTGCATATTTACATTAGTCTTCTACAACATTTTAAAAAAATATAATTTTGAACTTCAAATGAGAACTTTTTTCTTAAAAATATCTAAGGGGGATATTTGAACAATTTCAAAACTCTCTCTGCTTTTTGTAAAGGGAAATGAACTGACACATTTCTTTACCAATAGCATTGCTTTTAATGAACCAGCCTTTTCTGAGGGAAAATTGTCTGAATTATTTTCTGCTAACTGTATCATGTGAGAAACATATTATATATTTTGCACTTTAATCTTTGTGCTTGTGGGCATCTACAATGTGAAACAATAACAAATGATCAATGCAAGCCATGAGTATTCTTGTTTATTCTTGGAGAGAGTGAAGTGTCTCTTACCAGGGCAAAAGCTGGAGCTAGATGATCTGTGAGGTCACTTCCTACCCAAACCATTCCATGATTCTGTGATTTCATACCCTGCTCCTCCCAGTAAATAGGTCATGGGATTACGATAGAGTAGGAGGGGACAGATCCAGGGCAACTGATCCAGACTGACCAAATGGATATTGCATAATGTATAAGTTATAAATAATTCTGTTTAGTATCTTTACCAATGATCTCAATGAGTGCACCATCAGTAAGTTTGCAGACAGCACTGAGTTGGGCAGGAGTGTTGATATGCTTGAGAGTAGAAGGACTCTACACAGGGATCAGGAGAGCCAGTGATCTAAGACTTAACAAGGTCAAGTGCTTGGTCCTGCCCTTAGGTCTCAACAATCCTACACAACACTACAGGACTGGAGAAGAGTGGCTGGAAAGCTGCCCAACAGAAAAGGACCTGGGGGTGCTGTTTGGCAGCCATTTGAATATGACTCAGCAGTATGCCTGGATCCTGGCCCGAGAAGGCCAACAACATCGTGGTCTGTTTCAAAAATAGTGTGGCTAGGGAAGTGATCATCCCCTTGTATTTATCACTGGTGAGGCTGCACCTCAAATAGTGTGTTCAGATTTGGGGCACTCAATACAAGAAGGGCATCAAGGTGCTGGAGCATATCCAAAGAAGGGCAACAAGGGTGGTGAAGGGTCCAGAGCACAAGTCTCCTGAGCAATGGCTCAGACAATTGGTGTTGTTTAGCCTGGAAAAAAAGGAGACTGAGGAGAGATTTGCTTTTTTTTGTGTCTTATGAAGGGATATCTGCCCTTAGCCAGAAATGTGGGCACTGTGCCTTCTATTCTTGTGCAGGGTTGTCACTTGTGACACTAGCACTGCAGATGAATATATCCTGTCCTCACTTGTTTTACTAAGACCTTGTCCATATTCTTTGCTAGTCATATATTTCAGAATTAAGATTATTTCTCATCAGTGCTGATTCAACTATTAAAGACATTGAAGAGTGAATGTGTTCTAAATATTTATAATTTGCATTTTTCTGTAATGCAACTAAGCACTATCCGGTCTCTTATTAGAACTGCCTTACAAGTTCAGATGATTAAAGGGATATTGTATACCTCTGAGAAATGAGCTTTGGCTATTTAGGAATGGGCCATGGGTTTCTGTTTTTTTTTTTTTTTTTGTCAGTAGTTCAATTTAAATGCACGTCTGCACAGTGAGGGCAATTGCTGTTGACAGACATTCCCTGTTTAGTTGTACATGTGTTGGTAGTCTGGAGCATGATATTTCGCTTTGGGCACAGTACAGCAAGAAGGAGGCAGAGTACAATGATGATAATCAGAGATCTTAGATATTTGATTTACAAGGAAAGTTTGAATTAAGTGCAGTCATAAGCCAAATGTATTAGGAAAGAAGAGAATAACTGGTGCTGCCTTGTGGAAGTGTGGTAGACTAGATGTTCCCTTGTGTTCTCTTCAGCCTGTCTTTCCATTCCCTTCATCATTTCCCACATTATCCTATTACTTCACCCCAAACCTACCACCAACACATAATTTTTTAACATTTCTGGGATAATCTGTGGATAAAACTTTTTGTTATTAAGCATGTACAGGGATGGTCAGAAGTGTTTAACTTCATTAGGATAATATTTCATGTCTGGCAAACTGATTTGTAAGGCAAGAGCTACTTTAGTGAGTGACATTTGGGGAAAAAAAAATCTCCATAGCCTTTATCATGATTCCCTTCTGCTGTTGCGTTTCCTAGTACAGTGTCTGAGTAAAGTGTTGCTTTCTGAAATGAGTAGGATCAACTGTTCTGGAGCTCTTGGTCCAGGAGTGGGTTCTTGTTGCTTGGTTTTTTCTTCATTCATAGCTTGACTGTTCCCAGAGGCATCTGAAACATGCCACTGAAAATTCGATGGGAAAGCTCCACTTCAGTAAAGCTTAAATAAAAGAGAGTACTTAGTGGTGAATTGTGGATAGATTCAAACAAACAAAGAAAGACAGAAAAAATTAAAAATAAAAACACCCCAAACTTAAAACCTAAACCCCACAACCCCAAAAAGTTTTAAATTGTTTCATCTTCAGGATGGTAGCTTCCTAAATGATTAGGAAAACGTCTATGAGAAGATTCTGTACTTATAGGATAGTGGAAGAGAATTTGGGGTTTGAGCATTGTGGTAATTTTGCTTGGATTTTACTTTAGCTAAAGGAAACCACTAAAAGAAACATTCGTGTGCAATGTTGAGAATGCGTCTAATGCTAAACAAACCCTTTTATACATACAAAAGATGTAGTCTGTGTTTTGGCAATGGATTCAGTAACTCACTGTGATAAACTTGGAGAACACGTGAATTACAAAGTCAAGAAAAAATGGCAAACTACACATTTTCATTATGCTAGCTAGAGCTGCAGTAAACTGCTGCATCTTCCTGTAAAGGGTGATAGATATTGGATACTGGCAAATGCATCAAATGCCACAAAAGTTATGTAGGTAGATAGGAAATTTCTTGTCAAAAGCATTCAAAGTACGTTTCAGATTCTCTCCTTTGATGTGACCTGGAGAGTTTGTAGGGTGGAATGTGTCTCATGATGGTGAAAAAGACCTGTCTCTTCCCTCCAAAGCAACCAGATATCTTGCTCATAAAGCACTGACTCTTTGCCTCAATGTTCCACAAGACAATCTTGCAGCCCTTGTCTGCCAGGAAGCTCCTAAACTGGAAAGCAAATATAGGCTGGAGAAAAAATACACTCAGACATTAGAGTAAATAGAAATAGATGGGATAAGGGAGCAGAAGACATGTTGGAGATGTTTGTTGCCTTTGAATAAAATTAATAAAATTCCAATTTGTGATGCTTTGTATATGAATTAAAACAAACAAACAAACAAACAAACAAAAAACCACAAGAAAAATATTCAACTGTGTGGACCACAGGAAAGAAGCTACTAAAGCAAAACAGGAGTATAATTCATGATACAGTAAAAAACATGTTGTATGAAAATAGAGCAAGGGTGTTGGCAAGGTAAGTATCTTAGAAAGCAAATTCAGGTAGAAGCAGGTTTCCATAATACACCCAGAATTCTAGGAACTCTGAGGATACAAATTAGAAGGTATGCCCTAAAATCATAATTACTGAATAGAGTTTTCAAAGGCATATGGAACTCTTTATAGTTAAAGCCACGTCTAGGTAAAATTAAAAGATGACTAACTGATCACCATGGCTCATGGTCCAAGTTGTAGGTAGGTTAAAATTCATCTGATTGTAAATTTTATAGTAGTATAGTATGACAAGAAGAGTCTTGAAAATGGGGTTTTCTAGTCAGAGACTTCTTATTTCTAAGTACTATAACCTACCTGAATGGTGTGGATTTTTAAAATGCACTCCTTTTTTCTTTCTACTGAGGTTTCTCTTCCCTTGGTTTTGGTTAAATAAAAGAAGAAAGGGGGGGGAAAAAAGAAAGAAAGAAAAGGAAAGAAAGGAAGAAAGGAAGGAAGAAAGAAAGAAAGAAAGGAAAGAAGGAAGAAAGAAGGAAAGAAGGAAGGAAGGAAAGATTGAAAGAAAAGAAAAAGAAAAACCCATCATAAGAAACAAATTTCTCTTTCTACAGTATTTATCTTATCCACTTTTAAGCTGTAGAGGAGAGTGCAGTTGCCTCTGTCCTTACATAAACTGTCTTCTCTTCAGGTTTTTATGCTGAATTCAGCACACTTTTTTTGGGTAGGTTTTAGGCAGTGTATTTGATTTTGACTTTAATGCTCTTTTTAACATGTTTTTGGTTTGCTGAGGTGCTCAACACCTCAAAGATGATAAATGAGGTTGAAATAGTGGTAGGGCCAATGTAGGAATTAAGCAGTGCCTGACTTTTCTGCTGCCTTCCTGAGCTGGGCTTGTATTGCATTCAGGGTATTATTCATCCTCTGAGTATGAAACAACTTCTTGTCTGTTGCTTTTTATATGTTTGCTTGGTTTTGTCTGTTTTGTTTTTTGGTAAAGAGCTACTTCTTTTTTCTTTTTTTTTTTTAATTAAACTGGTAAGAAGAAATTGTTATTGCCAAATATCTCACAAAGGAATCAGAATTCAGAAATCTAAGCTTGCAGTGGGAATTGAAGGAATTGCCACAAGAGTATCTCTACAATAGGTGTCAGATTTGTGATGAGATTGTGGAAATCAAGGAGCAGAAAAGGAAGCATACCCAAATCAGATCTCTGTCTGACATTCTGCATGTTACAAACAAGTGCAACATTCCTGCTGAGAAGTGTGTGTTGAAAATGTGTTTTAAGCTGAGATAATTTGATAGCATGTTCATGAGTAATTAGCCAGTAAGCAGTGAGGAATCTATGATGTAGTCTAGAAAGTGAACTCATGCTTTTATGGTGGGATAGGAGGAGACTGCTGATGTACAGCTATCAGACCAAAATAACTGACAGATGAAATTAGAATCAAGACTGCTGCTTTATTTCATCTGTGAAGTGATGTTTCTGGAAAACAGTACCAGACAGGATTTTTGGTGCTTTTTTCTTTTCCCAAATCTCAAACTAAATCTTGCTGCTACTTGCACATATGCAGTGTTTAAAATGTTCTGGCATGAGTTGTGTCGTCTTCCAACCAGACAGAAGTCACTTTCCTCCTTATATACAACAAAAGTAATGAGATGTGACTGAGAACATGAAAACCCATCTTTCACTTGGAAGCACAGGAAAGACTTGAAAAAAAGATTTACAAAACAGAAGGGGAAATGGCTTTCAAGAAGTGGGGCAGCAGGGCAAATTATCCTAAAATTACACTACTAGTTCAGTAGTTTTCCCTGTGTTTTCCAGTCTTGTACACTCCTTTCTGCTTTTGTTCTTAGTATAGAGACTCAAAGTTAAAAGAAGAAAACTGTAGGTTTTATTCTGTTGATTCTGTAACAATGGAACTCTTCTTAGCAGTTTAATGTGATATAACAAAAGTTTAAAAAATGGATTGCATAAGATCATAGAATGGTAAGGTTGGAAGGGACCTCAAAGATCATCCAGTTCCAACCCCCTGCCATAAGCAGTGACACCTCCACTAGCACAGGTTACTCAAGGCCTCATTCAACCTGGCCTTGAACACCTCCAGGGAGGGAGCAGCCACGACGTCCCTGGGCAACCTGTGCCAGTGTCTCACCACCCTTAGTGGGAAGAGCTTCCTCCTAACACCCAGTTCAAATCTCCCCTCTTCCATTACCCCTCATCCTGTCATTGCAAGACCTTGTAAATAGTCCCTCCCCTGTCCTCCTGTAGGCCCCCTTCAGAAGGCCTACAGGAAGGCCTACTGGAAGGCCACTACAAGGTCTCCTCAAAGCCTTCTCTTCTGCAGGCTGCAGAGCCCCAACTCTCTCAGCCTGTCCTCATAGCAGAGCTGCTCCAGTGCTCTGATCATCTTTGTGGCCTCCTCTGCAGTCGCTCTAAGACTTCAATGTCCTTCTTGTGCTGGAGGCTCCAGAACTGTACACAGAACTCCAGGTGAGGTCTCATGAGAGCAGAGTAAAGGGGGAGATTCACCTCCCTTGCCCTGCTGAACACGCTTCTCTTGATACAGCCCAGGACACAGTTGCTGTCTGGGCTGTGCATATGCACACTGCTGGCTCATGTTGAGCTTTTCATCAACCCAGACCCCCAGGTACTTGTACAGACCTCGTGCAGATCTTGAGAAGTTAGAAAAGTAGATGATAGTCTTATTATATAGGTGTCTTCTCATTTATTTGGGTCCACTGATGGTGAAACACTTCAGTTTTTTCCTCTGAGAACACCAAAGTAGTGTTGAAGGGATTTTCACTGCTTATTAATAGCAAGCAATAATCCTAACTGAAGTTCAGATGACTGTTGGCCTGAAACTAGGAATTCAGTTTTGAAATAACAGCTTTCTATGTGGAATTCTCATGGTTTGTTGTTGGGTTGGTTTTTTTGGGTTTTTTTGTTTTGTTTTGTTTTGTTCGTTTGGTTGTTTGGTTGGTTTTTTTTGGTTGGGTTTCTGTGTTTGGCTATTTTCCCTTAAGATTCTTATTCTCTTGTTTTCCATTGTTGCTTACTAGTTTAGCTACTATGCTTCCTTCTTTTATGTTTTTCCTTAGAGCATTTCCTTCAAAAGGAATGTCGGGGAGGGGTAATTAGGTACTGCGAGACGATATTATAAAAATATTAATATATAATTTATTAATATTAAATAATCGGAACTCGCACCACCC
>WBNM01018157.1:46447-86215 GCA_013399055.1 Ramphastos sulfuratus | reverse complement strand
GGCCCTGCACAAGGCAATCATGTGCCCCCTAGCAACCACAGGTGATGGACAGGCCCCGGACCCCAGACTTAGTGGCGCCAGGTCCTTTGTCCCTTTTCCCGCGGGTGCTCTCTCCCCAAAACAGCAGAAAAACATGTCTGCACAAGCCAGGACATGTACAAGCCCAAGAGGCCTGTTTAGGCCTACCACGACATCGACATGATGCTGCAATATCAGCCTGTGATGATGGAAAGCTTTAGAAGTATTACACATGGGTTATTTTCATAGGTTATGTCCTTGTTTTGAAATACAGCCAGGAACTTGCCTTTCTGGAATTTTGAAGCTTTCCAGTGCTCACTGTAATACCAGTTTGGGACATTTCAAGTTTGTCCCAGAGTCACTTCTACTTTCATCTTGGCCAGTTCTGCTCATTCCCAGTGTCACATTTTTGTTGTTGGAAACATAGGGTAACTTTCACATCACACATTCATTGGACACTTGTCTGCAGGTTTACGAGCCTTTGCTTGTTGCATTTGTAAAGCTTTTGCAAAGCTTTTGCTTATACAGATTATGAGGTGTAGTGTTTAAAAGGAAAGAAAAGAAAAGAGCTGGCAACATATCATAACATTCTTCTGTTCAGTTAAATCATTCCAAATTTCTATTTATGCAGGTGATTAAATGAGATCCTTATGTGTTTTTCTTGCAGTGCAGTGCTTTAGCTTCACAGGGTCTGTCTTTAGCCATGCAGCATAGAACTTCCTAACAGTTTGAATTCATTCCTTACACTTCAGTTGTAGCTTCTGAAGAATTTCCTATGGTTTCTAGGATAGAGATAGAGACACACACACACGGTGTCACACACACAGAACCTTAGAGGTTGCAAGGGACCTCCAGAGATCATTGAGTCCAATCTCCCTGCCAAGGCAGGATCACCTAGGGTAGTTTGTACAGGAACACATCCAGATGGGTATTGAAAGTCTTCAGAGGAGACTCCACAACCTCTCTGGGCAGCCTGTTCCAGTGCTCTGTCACCCTCACTGTAAAGAAGTTTATCCTCACATTGAGGTGAAACCTTCTATGTTCCAGTTTGTAGTCATTGTTCTTTGCAGTTATTGCTGCAGACCACTGAAAAGAGATCGTCCCCATCCACTTGACACTCACCCCTCAGACATTTATAGACATTGATGAGATCTCCTCTCAGTCGTCTCCAGACTAAACAACCCCAGGTTTCTCAGTCTCTCTTCACAGGGGAAATGCTCAAGTCCCACATCCATCCCTGTGACTCTCCACTGGACTCTTTCCAGCGGGTCGCTGTCTCTCTTAGCAGGTCCCTGTCTCAGTGAAGACAGACAGAAGTAGAAATTTATAATTCTTCACTAGACTATTTTGATGTCATTCACAATCCATTCTTGGAGGGTTTGGGAGCTGTTTCCTTTATATAATATAAAAAGGCATTTCCAAAAAAAAATTCCCTCTGGAAGAGCAATATGTCAATATGGCAATATGTCTTCTTAATAATAGTAACTTAGGTACCAGAAATCAAGCAATGTTGCTCTGCGTTTTGAGCTCTTGTAATGTGAGTTATTAAGCTTGAGGAACATTAGAGGGAGATTCTCATAAATGATGTGAAGCAAACCTCAAAAGTCCCACCTCACTCTCTTCTCCAAGGTTTAAAGCAGTGTGCATTCTTATGCTTTGAAATCTGCGTCATCTGTTCATCATGGATAATGCTACACAACTCCAAACAATGATCTTTCTGTATTTTAAGATGGGAAGAACAAGTTGTTTCACAGAGACAATATTGCCCTATATGCATTGCAAAATTCTCACTTATGCATCTGGAGATGCAATTTAGTTCTATTTCTGGAGACTAACTATTAAATCATTATAGCTTTTACTATAAATTTAAGAAAATTTTAGTATCATATCTGAAGGATGAAGTATAGAAGTTATTTGATGCCTTCGCACAGTGCAGAGTTCATCATAAGAAGGATGCAGAAGCTGCCATTTTTGTGGGAATTTGTTTCAAAAAATAACCTTAGCATATAAAATAAGGTTTGAAAAGGGGATTGTACTCAAAGGATTGTCCTTTGCTCTTCAGGCAGTACTTAAAGTTCGTTCCTGCTTTTTCTGCTTCTCATGAATACGCAAATGACATCCTGCAAAACCTATCGTAATGCATTATTCTATATGCCAGTCAGGTAATATATATGAAGAAATCTATTACCCATCAGAGGGAAGGACTGAAGGTGAAAAACAGGCATGGTCTGAAATGCCCTTGTGCAGCTGAAGAATGGCATTTCACAGCAAGCTGACCCGATCAGAAGCTGTGAGCACAAGGATTTACAGTATCTTTAGACAGTATCTCTCTCTAGGCACAGAGATTCTCTGTTTCTTTGAAACAAGCTGTCATATTACTTGAAAAGAATTATCCAGTATTTCAGTACTGTGATATAAAAAATTTATTTAAAGAAGCAATTTTTCCTTAGGTCTGCAGGTGGAAGGTGAAACCCAACAATCCTCTGACAGGTGCAGGTTGGGGTATATAAAGCATTATAAACTACAATTCCAAAATGATAAAGCAAACCATATAAAAATGTCAATGTGGCAGGTAAACTGCATTCCTGAAAAATTACTGAGGCGATGAGGTCTACAAATGTATTGCATCAGCAGTGTTTCCTCAATTTTGTCTCATAAAAGTGTGCCCTTTTGAGTTAAAGTAATGGATATCCTGAGCTCATTCTTTGGACTGCCTGTTGGAATTCAAACCCACACACATTTTGGGAACTGGATCAAGCTTTGCAAGATGACTTTCAAGTTGTGCAACACAATCACAGGTACAGTAACTGCATGATGGGGCAGCAGATAGAGCTTGTAGCTGTACTATACTAAGTTTTAGTAAATCCTATAACAGTGATGAAAACCAATCAGCTCTTCCATGGCTAAACATGGTTCTGTTGACAAGTGTAGGCTTCACAAGCAGCCTTTTTTTTTTTTTAATTCACCAGTCTTAATTACAGGAAATGTAATGATAATGCATGGTAACAGAGAGTAAAATAAAAAAGCCAAAACAGGGAAAAGAAACAGGGAAATTTCCATCCAAAGGAAGAATTATTTTGGTAATAAATGGTGCTTTTACACTGGAAAATTCTTTTGTTGTACTTAGAGCATGTAATGCAATTAGCAGTTGTTCTTTATTTTGCTTTTGGTTTCCTTCTTATTTCTTCTTTGTTTTCCCTTTTATGGGTACAAATATCTATTTAATGATTGGAAAACATTACATTAACACATGATCCTAAATGGAAAGGCAGCTGCTGTCTTAAGACTTTGGTAATAGGATATCAGATTTTGACACTTCTTATATCAGATTTTGATACTTCTTATAAAGTCAGTAATAAACAGTCAAAATTTTGGCTCTGTTGAACAAGAGTTTTGCTATTGACTTCAGCAGAATCAGAATTTCATTGCTGGGGTATGATAAGCAAAAGCCTGAGTCAGAGTCTGTAACAAGCAGCAGATAGCTGCCTTCTTGGCTTGCCTTGACAGAGGCCTGAAACTATCTCCTGACTCCTTGGTTGCCCATGTTTAGAGTGGAATGCTTGTAGTCCCTATGTCTGTATCACAGAGGCATCCAACCTCTGCAACCTGTACCTTACTCAGTAGATGGATGGCTGAACAGGAAGAAAGGTACACAGACTCTTTTTTTATTTCAAGTGCTGGGAAGGCAGTTTGGAGAAGTAGCTTCTGCTGTCCTCTCTCCGCTTCACATTTTAGTAAATAAGGCTTCAGCCTTCAGGTTTGTAAGATGCCAAAGAATGAAATAACAAAGAAACAAATGTTCAGCAATTTGCACCAAATTAAACACCAGGATGATGAAGCGTAGGATCCTAAATCTGGAAATCTGTACAGTTCACAGGCTCACAGGATGTCACGGGTATAGACGGGACCCAAAGGGATCATTGAGTCCAACCCACCCTGTCAGAGCAGGACCATACAATCTAGCTCAGATCACAGAGGAACGCATCCAGATGGGCTTTGAAAGTCTCCAGAGAAGGAGATTCCACAACGTTTCTGGGCAGCCTGTGTCAGTGTTCTGTGATCCTTACAGTAAAGAAGTTCCCCTCTGTGTTGAGATGGAACCTCCTGTGCTGCAGCTTACATCCATTGCTCCTTGTCCCAACACAGGGAGCAAGTGAGAAAATCCTGCGCCCCACTCCTGACACCCAGCCCTCGCAGGATAAAATACAAATTACTCAATTACAAATAAAAGACAAATTCATATGATTATTGGGGGATCTATTGAGGTAATTTGTTCATGGTGATTTTTTGAGTAAAGTTAAATGTCCAACATCAGCAGTAGCTTACATTAGAGAGTATTTTTTTTTTTAGACTATAATCAATTAACTATAGTGCTCCTCATATGAAATGTTATAACTAAATTAATAGTTTTACCTAACTGTAAAATTGATTCGTGGGCTGGGTATGACAGCAACATTTATAGATTTATGACATGAATATAAAGGTGAACTCTTTAGTAATGCAGATTGTTTGGTAAACATTTGTTTGCATGCAGGATCCAATAAATTTAAAAAATACAAATTTGCAGAAGCCTTCAAATTTCAATGCCTGACAATAACATTCTTAATTTTGCACAACTTTATTAAAATATCTATTGAGTCAATTTTGAAATTGACCGAAACTTCCTTTTAAGTGCAGTGCAGTTATGCTTTCAGTTTAAGAGTTCTTCTTATGAAAAGTTCAGTAGCAGCAAAGATGATGCTAGAAACTTAAAATGTGTATTTTCTTTTTACTCTCAGTGCAGTAAAATTAAAAAAAAAAAACTTATTTTGCAACTCACAGCATTGTCTGAAGAACAAATAAAAAGCTGAAGAGGTGGTTTTTTACACCTGAAATGCCTTAGGTTTTAACTTAATGTCAGTAGTTGATTTCCTTTGAAATTTTTAAGCCCTGAGGACCTACACAGAATCTCAGCCATTCATTTCTGGTTTCTCTGTACATACTTATGAGCCAAGGTCAGGACACTAAGATAATATAGATTTCTGCCATATCTTCTTTAAGTTGGTACATGCTGGCTAGCTTCCTTATTTTGTTGTTCTTGGGATAATGCTCTGAACTGCATGCTAAAAATTAACAGGAAAGGTGGGAAGGCATTTTTATAATAAGATAATGAACTTTAGCCATTTACATTTCTTACATTTAAATTTAATACCTTATGGGCATGATGTGTATACAAGCCTCATGTGATACAGTAAAGAAGATGGAGATAGACTCTTCCCAGCAGTATTCAGTGAAACGATGAGAGTCAATTGCATTTAAAAATAAATTGAAAACCCCACAACTTTTTACTCTGGAGGTGGTCGCTACTGAAACAGGATGCTCAGAGAGTCTGTGAGGTCTCCATCCTTGGATATTTAAAGTCCAACTGTACACAGCCTGAGCAGCCTACTCTGGTTGACTCTGCTCTGAGCAGAGTGGGCCCAGGCAATCTCCAGAGGTGCCTTCTGGCCTCAGTCTTCTATGTGAACCTATACTATGCCAATGTAAGATCTTTAAAAACTATAGTTTATTTTTAAACATAGTTTTTAACCTTATGTCCACACAAATAAACCAGATTCTGAAACTGTATGATTTGCACTTCCACAATGTAAAATATATAGATGATAAGTATTTACAGTAGTATCACAGAATCATAGAAACATTCTGGTTGGAAAAGACCCTCAAGATCACCAAGTCCAGCCCATAAACCTGCTCTACAATGTGCACCCCAAACCTTATCCCCAAGAACTGCATCCAAATGACTTTTAAATGCATCCAGGGTTGGTGACTCAACCACCTCCCTGGGCAGCTCATGACAAGGCCTGACCACTCTTGCTTTTTCCTAATGTCCAGTGTAAACCTACCCAGTCACAGCTTGAGGCCATTTCCTCTTGTTCTATCACTAATTACATGTGAAAAGAGACCAGCACCAACCTCTTCTCAACATCCTTTCAGGTAGCTGTAGACAGTGATGAGGTCTCCTCTCAGCCTTCTCTTTTTCAAACTAAACAGCCCCAACTCCTTCAGTCACTCTTCATAAGATTTATAGTATTTATAAGGTTTGTAGCATTTATAACCATTCTTTAGGTAGGAGTTGATAATTTTGTTACTAATCTGAAAATCGAAGTTTTATTTTTATTGCCATAAAACAGAATTCTGAAGAGTGGAACCACAGAAGTTGCAAAAGGAAAGAATTCACAGTATTAATACCATGTTTAAAAACATATCCTGGAGGCATACATTAACTAGCTGAAAAATATGTAAATCAGGAGCTTTTAGAACGCTGAGTTGTGCAAATTATTGATAAAATCACTCTATGTTGACTTTCCACTCTTTGTTTTTGACTCTACTTCTGCTAAAAGTGTGTGTTCCCCTTAAAACCATCTCAGACTTTAGGAACTTTGCTCTGTCCCTTATTCTAAATATTCTACAGTGCATATTTACATGCATCTTGATCTGCTAAAGAATTCAGTGGGGTTTAGCGTGCAATATAGGGATGTTGCTAACATCATTGGTGAGTACTCCTACTCAGAGGCTCACACTTTGGTAGGTGCTATGCAGCACAGCAGGAGACATTGCCCGTCCGACAGTGTGCTCTTTGTGCTCTTCACAAAGCACACAATTGGAATAAGGTCCACAATAGCCTTGACATATGCTATTAGTATCATCCACCTTACCCTGGATTTCTAGGGGGCATTTCTGGAGAATATCTTTCCATATCATAATTAAGATTTGTGTAGGGAAACAGTTCTTGAAAACAAAAGGGACACAATAGAGAAAAATAAATTAAGGAAGAGGTGGTGTGACAACATTTGGAGCATCAGAACAAGCAGGTGGAGAAGTGTGGCTGATGTCTAACATTTGGACAGTGTACTTGCATGCCAAAAACTTCTTTAAAAAACAATTTGTAGCTGTTATGTACTTGCAGCAGTTCATAATGCAAAAAGTGTAGTGGCTTTTTATTTTCTTTTTTTTTCTTACTTTTAAAAAATAATTGTAGGCAGTATATGCTAATAGTTGTGTGTGAAGATCTGACTTCTAAAATGGTGCCTTTTTGGCTGCATCATTTGGCTAATGTCCTTTTCAGCAAACAAAGAAAACATAAAATTTATAAGCAGTTCTTTTCCCTTTAAATTAGCTTAGCAATTTGTATTTTTTAGCTTTGTGAAAAATTGCTTTCTTGTTTTTCTGAATGATAGTTTAAAATGATAAACCCAGACTTTTAATAACATGCATGGACATGCTCTAATGCATTCATGAGTGATCAAAATACAGTACAGAAATCACATATGCTGCTCTGCTGCAACTTTCAAGGTTCAATCCATCATTCTGGAACCCAGGGGGCTGAGATTTGACATCCTGCCTAGAAACCACACTTCAGATTGGCTGGAACTGTGCCATCTTATGTTCAGGTTAAAAGAGCAGCTGTAATTTGTCTGGATAGCACTTTAACTATGCACAGCAAATCATAAAACCCATTTTCAGTAATAAACTTGAAGATAAAATAGGTCCATTTGCTTCATTTCCTGATCCATGCAAGATTTTCATCATTTTGATACAATACCACTTGAAGCTTGATGTAGATTTCTATAACAATCATTCTCAGATTAGCAATTTTATTTAGTATATATATACTATGTGGAGATTTCAACATTTAGTGGAAGTCTTTTTCTATTGTTCTTTGTAACTGAATTTATAAGAATGATTACTTTGTAGGAGTTAAGCTTATATGTGATTGCCACAATAAACAAAACCTGACTGTAGTATTTTTCAATTGCATATACCAGATGTGAAACTATCCTGTTCTTTTTTTCCCCTTTATGTCTTAGTATGGTTTGCATACAAGGGAGAAGCAAATGCAAATATTTCCAGAAGCTCAAATAGGAACATTTTAAGAATATATATATAAATATTATTTTTATTTTTGGGTTTAGACCATAATTATTTGAGATCGACCTTTTGTGTGCACCCTTTGTTGCAAGTGTGCCTTTGCCAGAGCAGTAAGGTTGAACTTAACATGGGAGAATGATTTTCTGTGTAACATAATAACCCAAGGGAGTTCTCAGGATGGACTTTCCTCAAAGGGATTTTCCAGTGTCCCCAGCTGTGGGGAGCCTGAGCAGAAATAGCCCCACTCACCTGTATGTGAAGGGTGTGGGCTTCAGTTCAGCTCCTTTTGATGTCACATAATTTGGGTTTCAGAGTTGACTTTCTTCTGATATAAGCCTGCAAACTCTTTGTGTGAAATTAGGCCTGTACACTGTAAGAAACAATTTAAAATGCCATTCTAGTTCAGTAGACACCGAAATGGCTTGACTATTAAATAGACTAGCCCCCCAGCCTGGATCCTCAGTGCATTTGCTTCAGTAACATTCTGTCAAGCACCAGATGCTTTCTTTACTGAAAGAGTAGTCAGGAATTGGAATAGGTTGCCCAGGGACGTGGTGGGGTTGCTGTCTCTGGAGATGTTCAAGAAGCATGTGGGCATGGTACATTGGGACATGCTTTAATGGCTGTGTTGGTCTTAGGTTGACAGTTGGACTCTATAATCTTAGAGGTCTTTTCCAGTCAAAAGAATTCTATGATTCTACAAGCTCTGGTTTTACTTTTTCACAAGGTCATTTCTTTACCTGTGTTTCTACCAAGACCTCTGTCTTTCAACACCACAGGCCTGTCATTTCTGGTATGTTTTCAACTCTTGAAATTTTCTAAGCAAAAAAAGAAAACCCTGTGTCAGTCTTCCTAATCCCTGTCCCCCATTTCTGGAGTACAGTTACATGTAGGATACATCCTGTGCCCCTGTGTGCAGCCAATGCATCACCACTGTAGCTAGCACAAAGGAAACTGCTTTCTCTTCACCTTCCCTGAAAGCCAGCAGGCTCTTTGACACTGCTGGCAAGACAGCTTATCTGTGTTACTATATTGTTGTAGCTCAGACTACCCTACTGAAAATACATTCTTTCAGGGTGTTTGTTTCCTTTAAATTATTTAGCCCTTTGAAATCACCTTTGGATTAGGAATTGACGTTAGTAGTACATGCATATTAGCCACGTACTTCACTGAGATAGCCTAGCTAGGGAAAATGATGTGTGTTTCTGTATATTACATCTTCCCCTACTGTGGTTAAGTGAGAGCAGGCTACAGGATAGTATCATGCATCTTGGTGGCCACACAAGCATTTTGTATTCTCTGGAGACTTGGAGGTACGACAGCTGCATATAAATATGCATAGCTGAAGAGATTCATGATTGTGCCTCATTCTGGGGCTGATTTGCTGTAGTGCTGCCACTGCAGATCAATAAGCATTTTCCTCATCTATCAGATGCCTGCTTGCTTGAAAGCTGACAAAATGGTTCAAACACCGACAGCCCACAGAGAGCTCCTGAGAGAGTGAGACTTGGTTGCTACAGCACTCAAAACATTTCCCTGAATCTACAGTAGCTCTCAGTAGATGAATTTAGCACTCAGCAGATTAATTTAGCTCCCAGTGTGCTGGATTTAGAAAGAAAACTAATATAGATGAATACATTCTGTTCAACCAGCATATTTTGTTTTGCAACAATACACATGTCTTATTTGAACTGCAATATGGTTGGAAAACATTTTGCAAATGGTGCATTGGTCATAAAAATGAATCATGCTTGCTCATTTTTTAAAAAGCTCTCATCTAGTGCAGATTAAGGAAAAAGGTATTGAGCAGTTCACTGGAGAAGTATTGGAGTTTTAGCCCTCTCTAATGAGATTTGGGCAGTTTTTTAAGATAGGCTTTGATGTTGTACTGCAAAAAAGGTAGCATCTGCTTTTCACTTTGTTACCTGCATTAGCTTACTGGATGATGCATACCGCTCTGCTTGTGGTTACTTTCCTCATTTGACTAATGTGTGTAGTTCCAGCCTTGGAAGGATTTTCAGGATGGAAGTTGAAGGTATGTCTAATGGCAGTTGGGAAAAGCTCCTGAAGAGGAAAAAAAATCAGGATACAATTTCAAATGTTTTAAGACTTCAGTAAAAGCTTTAGCTACTGTCCTTGAAAATGTCACAAGGAAAGTGTCACAGGGACCATTGCTTATGCATGGTAGAGGAGTGACTAGCTTGCTTGTAATAATTTATGTGCTTATCATTTCCAGAATTGGGAAAATAAATTAAAAAGATAAAGGTATAAAATAAAGATGCTAAAATCAAGGAGCTGAGGGTGTAATTTCGCTGGCTTTATTTAAACATAAATTGGTCAAGGCAATTAGAAGAGAAATGTGAAATGACAAGCTGGCTTTCCAAAGTAGCACCCTCAGTGACTGAGTATCTTCTATGAAAGACTGATTCCTACTGTATCTTCCAGAGCATTTCTTGATAAAGTATTTCCATTACCAGCAGCAGGATGATTGTCGTAAAACATACTTTCATCCTTCCAAGTTTGTTTTTGGTGGGTTTTTTTTGTTTTGTTTTGTGGTTTGTTTTGTTGTGTTTTGTTTTATTTGGTTTTGTTTTTTTTAAGGTGGGGTTTTTTAACATTACAGAATGAGTTTATGAGCAAATAGCTCCTTTCAGCTGAGTCAATGCTGTACAATGCAGACCTGATTTACTCAGGAGGATCTCAGCTTCTATAAAGCATCCTGTAATGAATGCTATATCATAGTGATTCTCAAACTTTATTTAATCAAAGGACAACTGAACCTTTTGGAGAACATGAACCAAAGACCATTCCCATCAGTGACAGTGCAGTGGTTTTCCTTTACGAATAGATAAAAATGAAACAAAACTTTGGTTGCTCAGGTCAGTTTTCTGTACTTTGTGCACTGTCTTCTGTGTGCAGGGATGTGCATTTGTTTTTTAGATCCCTTTTTAAATCCTACAATATTTTTGGAAGTTATCTTGTAATATCTTACAGGCTATCAGTAGCTTTTAGTCAGTAGATTGTGAAGCACTGCTATGAAGATACCAGAAGGCTAAAAGCCTGGTTTGTATGTTTGCTAAGAGTCTTACACATCCAACTGTAAAGTGACCTGTGCAGAGTTTCCCTCTTGTTGCTTTCAGTGAGAGATTGTGAAGTGGAAATTGCTCAGGCATCATGTGGGATTTTATTGGTTCTTGTGTGCGAAGGATGAAGCACAGTGGTGCAGCCAGAGGGGCACTGCAGCAAGGCACTGGTGACTCAACCTTTATGGCTCCTCTTTTCTGGGAGGAAGGGGAATTTGTTATGAGTAAATTCTCATAACAAGAGAAGAGAAGAGGCTGTTCAGGCTGAAGAAACAATGGAGCAAACACTGTGTTCTTTCCTGCCTATATGGTCAGAAGAGCAACAATACGTGGTGCATATATGTTATATGCGCTACAGCCCTAAGCATATTCCTTTCACACCTGAACCTGATGTTTGACTGCCTTGGCTCAGGGTCTGGGTGTCCAGGCTTGAAGCGAGCTGTGAGAAGCCTCAGGAGGTCTCACTTTTTTCTTCAAAGCTGCATTTTGGCCTTGGTCCTGATGCACCACATCTGTGCCAAGTCCTGGCCCCTACTAAGTTGGGTAGCACCCTGGTCCAGACCCCAGCCCAGCCCATTTTGAAGGGTACCTTCCTGACCAGGCTCAGGATCTGACCTGTTACAGCAACTGAGCATGGAAGGGCTGTTACCAGCTCTGTTCACTGTCACCAGACCAGTCCAGTTCACCTCCCTGGGTGCTGCAGGAAGGATCACAAGAGAGAGTACACCACATGTTCCTGGTAACCCCATGGCCTTGTCCTCACTCCTGCAGTCCACATCGCTGGTGGATCAGGGATGGAGATTGTGAAGTCAATTTGTTGTAACAGCCTTGAGCGACATCTAGGCCATACTGGAAGCAAGCAAGTTTTCTTCATCCAGCTTTTTATTGATGCTAGTTTTGAGTCAGCTGATCTTTTATTTTCTTTGGCTGTATGAAGATGGTTTTGTAGGCAGATGGAATCTGGGAAAGATAATGCTAACTTACAAAAAAAAGAAAGCCTTACTGCTAGAAGGCCTTTGTGATGTTGCAAGATTGAACACTGTAGAGTTTTAGCTTCCACAACTATGTTGGATAATTGTGGTTTTGGGGTAGTCAGGCTTTCCTTTTAGTAGTCTGAGCTTTTGGCCTTGCAGAAGGAAATCCATCTTCAGTTATTTCTCTGGTGCTGTGGAAGGAATCTCTCCACATTCTCCTGCTACTGCTGCTGTGAATCCTTACCTTCCACAACCCACTTCATTCATCTCCTGTTTTCAAGGCTTAATGTGTTCTTGGCATAGATATAAAGGAAATTAAAGGCTTTATTTCCAGACTAGCTTCAGATTTCACAAATAGGGAGGCTAGTTTCTGAGAATCCATTTCTAAAAACTATTTCCTGTTTTCTGTGCTTCCCCACCAACTGCTGTGTTAAAATTCTACCATCACTAAGATGCATCAAGCTAAATGTTAGCATGTTGCTAACTTGTGAATGGCATGCACTCATTCATAATGCAATTATGGTTTAAGATCATACCAAACTTTATGGCATGGATGGCCTTGTTGTGATTAATTCAACTTGATCCAGTTCAAACTTTTCAGCTTCGGTCACATTCGTAAATTGGGATAATTTAATCTAGATGTACTCCTATAGAGAAATGGACATTTTGTGACTATCTGTGCATGGAAGCAAAGGATAGTATATATTATTAGAGTTGACTTGACTGTATATTTTAATATTATAGTATGTCCCAAGTGGTGTAGTAGTGCTTCTGTAACTTCTCATGTAGAATACCTGCTGCAAGCTTAAAACTTGCTTTATACTTGGTGGTTATAGTAACATTTATACATTTGTACAAACATAGTTTCAGCTAGCAACATACCAAGGTGGCCAGCAGTGTTATGTGGTGCTTTAAGAGTATGGACACCAGGTCAAGGGAGGTTCTCCTCCCCTCCTCTACTGTGTCCTGGTGAGGCCACACCTGGAGTGTTGTGTCCAGTTCTGGGTTCAAGAAGGACTACTGGAAAGAGTCATGAGAATGATTAGGGGACAGGATCATCTCTCTTACAAGGAGAGGCTGAGAGACCTGGGGCTCTTCAGTCTGAAAAGACTGAGAGTGCACCTTTTCAATGCATATAAATACTTAAAGGGTGGAGGTCATGAGGATGGGGCTGGGCTCTTTCCAGTGTTGCTCAGTGGCAGAACAAGGAACAATGATTACAAGCTGGAACACAGAAGGTTTGACTTGAACTTATGGAAAAACTTTTTAACTTTGAGGCTGACAGAGCACTAGAACAGGCTGCCCAGAGGTTTTGGAGTCTCCTTCTCTGGCACTTTCAAAAGCAGCCTGGATGCATTCCTGTGTAACCTGATCTAGGCATACCTACAGGATGTTGGACTAGGTAGTCTTCAGAGGTGCATTTCAACTCCTAAAGTTCTGTGATTGTGTGAGTTAGAACACAATTGGCTATTTCTTCCCAGCAGCACAATTTGCCACTTCTTCCCCTTGCTGTGACTTAATTTTAAGCTGCTGTTCTCAACATTCTTGACATTATTTAGTAGTTTAACTTAGAAAGCTAACTAGATAACAGATGATGTTCAGATTTCCACCTGTGCACAAACTATATTTTGTCACAGAGACAGGACCAAACGAGCAGATTCACAGAGATTGGAATGGACTCTCACAGGTCATCTTGTCCAACCTCCCTGCAGTGAGTAGGGAAAAGCATGGTAAGCCTGTTTAATAAATTTGCTGGTATCTAGAAATAATATTTGGTTTGTTTTGAAATTCATGGATATGTGGATGTAGAGATTGTAGAAGTTTTGTCCTAGGGAACAGTAATTTTGTTTAATGAGGTGCAAAAGTATTTTAGTTCCCAAAGTTCTTCCTATCCACTGGAAATAATTTTTATTTATGATATTTTTCTACATTAGGCACATAATTTACAACAGCAAATCATCAACACCTTTTCTTCCTTTTTTCCCCCCTCTCTCTGCCCTCCACTTCAGTAGACTTACCTGCCTGATGCAAATAACAATAATTTACAATAATTTTACTTCTAAGGAGTTGTATTGACAAAGTCATAGCAGTTACTTCTGGCCACTATCTCTACGTAGGCAGCTCCTTCATAACGTGGTGGAGCTGTTTCTTCAAGATGGGTAGCAGAGTCTGGAATTGTTTGTTGCTTGGACAAAATCCCAGTTTTTAGTAAAGTTTTAAGTGGATATCATTATGCTGAATTGAACAATGCTTAGAATTTTGATTTTTATTTTCTTTTTCTCTGTATTTGAGGAAAGATGTAGCAAAGGATGTTGAGCATTATGATGTGACGGACCATACTTCCCTGAAGCAGGTGCTTTTATAGCACACAAAAATGGTCCACTATTTTTTATTTTTAATTTCAAGAAAAGAACTTTTGACAATTTCTAGTTTAACTTTGAACTTGATTTTAGTTTAGCTCTTCATGTTGGATATTTCAGTGGCAGAGAAAGTTAGATTCCTGAGACCAAACCCCACAGCCAGGTTGTAACCTCCTTAATTGATTGTGCCAGGTTACAAGAAGATATAGTGGTATATAGCTTGTGCTGTTGTGCACACTGGCTGCTGCAGAGGTATGGAATGGCTACATTAGCTACCAGAAGGAAGACTGAAGACACAATGGGAAGGTCTGAGAAAACATGCTTGAGCAATGCTTCAGAAGAACAACAACATTTCTAGGTACTCTAAAGTGTTCCTATACCATAGGTTTATTTTGACATAAATCCACTACAGGATCTGTATTTCATTTAATATAACTATGTTAGCATAATCCAATCGTATGCTGGGTTTTTATAAGTGCTGTTTGAGATATTCTTTGGATCCACAGTAGACAGGACAACATTTCCACATTTCCACACAAAAGTCTGAGTTAAGACAGATGAGTATAATGCAAATATTTCAGTAAGTAAAATGTAAGTGGAAAAAAAGAGATGATAGAAAATTAATAATCCTTTTTTGTATAAAAATAAGCCACACAGCTATAACCAGAACAAAACCATTCACTACCATAGAAAACAAGATGATATGGGAAATAGCATGGATTTCCCAGTTGTTTTGGAATTCCATGCAGAAACCACACATAGCACATTCCTTTCTTCTCCCCCTTCATCTGTTGTTTCTTCTTTAATTGCATCTGGTAATAGCTATCAATTATTGTTGTATCAAAGACTGAAATTAGAAGTGCTACACACAGCAAAGTACAGAACAATTTCTTTTTAAAGGTGCGTAGGTGAAGGAAAAGACACCCCATTTCTTTGCCTTGAAGCTGGCCAAAGTAGCTCATCTGTGCACAGATCGCTCAAGAGGCAGCAGGGGAAAGAAACAGAGGGATAAGTTTTGCTGAAACCTTATCATTGAAGAAGTGGGAGGAATTGTCTGCATATTTACATTCTAGTCTGAGTTATCAGAGACTTTACTTCAGTTCCTGAGTCATCACAGATATCCTGTGGTTAAGTAGCATAAGTAGTTTTCCTATGCCTCAGTTCCCCATCAGGTAAAAATAGGGATCTCTTACAGGGCTGTTGTAGGGATAAATACCTAAAGCTTGTTAAGTGCTCGGATTATGCAGTCATGAAGTTTGTCTAAGTACCTCAAAGCACTGTTTAGTCTGGAATGTGTATACGCTCTCTCCATGCACCGAGGACTTAGTCAACTTAGCTTGGAAGACAATGGAACCAATGCCTCTGGTTCCACCCTAAGAAGATGGAAAGATCAGTGGTGTACTGAACTGCACTTGTGTCAGAAACAAGAGACACTTCTTGTCAGAAGACATTTCTTTTTAATGTGGCTGGATATAAACTAAGCAGAAAACAACCAAAATGCTTGATCTAAGGACATGCTAGGGAATGAGAGAAAACTGGCTTATCAAATTCATTTTGAGAGAGGAGGCAATGGAGAAGCAACACAAGCAAGTACTTTCCAAGAGGGGGTATTTCTAGAACTGAGATGTCTTTGTGGAGGTAAGATGTACAGGAACAGAAATGAAAAACAGAATAAAAAACAAAACAATAAAAAATAGCAGTAAAATTATGTTTCACTTAGTAGATTATGTATCTCCAGACATAACGTGGGATTTGTAAGAGGAAAGAGAGAACATGCTGAAGTGTGAGTGACAGTAGCAGCTAGTGGAATAGAGATGTCGATTTATCGGATTTGACTAGTGACAGACTGGTGTTGTGGATGAGGTTGTGCAGATGGAAGACCAAAGAAGGATCAAAAATCAGAAGGCTTTGCAGTTAACTAAAATATTTTGTTTGGGAAGATGTCTGTATTACAATAGTCAGTGGAATAATATTAAAATGCTCCTCTCCAGCTGCAAGACCTCTGAAAGAAATCTGTGTTAGCAGGGAAAAGAAGGGTGCTTTAGAGATAACAGCTTTTCAAGGTTAAAGGCAGAGGTCACAGCAGTGCTGTAAATTCCACCAGCTTCACTTGTCTGTGTCAGGCTCCAAGAGCAGACCTTAGGCTGGCTGCTTGCAGTGAGCCAGCCTTTCACACGGGTGGTGAAACCATGGCATTTTCTTAGTTCTGATAGTAAAAAATGCATTGCAGGTAAGTTTTCAGCTATGTAGGCAACAGGTTCCTGTAAAAATAGTTATGGGTGTGAAATGTGATGTACGTGGAATAATACTTAAGGATGAGCTATTGAACAAAAGGAAAAGCAGTGGGAGTACTGAAACTGTATCAGAAAGGATGAACCAGGCTTTATCTAGGAACAGATACAAAAATTTTAATGTAGAGAATTATCTTTATGATGAAGTGTAAGCACAGAGAGTTTCAGACTGGATTTGGAAGATTAAATATTCGTAGAAAACTGTCTTTGAGAATCTCAGGGATTAGAGTTTTTACTTTGTTTTGTGCTTTTATTTTCTTCACTTTGCTAAGACCATGCAGTTACATGTATTCCCATCTCATCTCCTATATGGAACTATACTTGGATAGGCTTGTTAGCTGGGGCTTTTATTTGGTTTCTTTGGGAGAGTGAGCAGCAAACAGAATACATACAATTTTCTCCTATTTATTCACATTCATTAAAAAAAAGGGAAGAAAAAAAACCAATCTGGTGTTCAGCTATCAGGTCTATGTAGTGTCCCTGTACTGTAAATACAAATGAAGTATTGAAAACCTAAAGCATCTGGAATGTTTTAAAGATGCACTGAAATATAACGTGATTAGTTTCTGTCATGCTAATTATACCTATTATGAGTTAAAATCAATTCTACTTTTCAACCATTCTTATGTAACTTGTGGCTTTGCAGTTCTTAGAAATGCAATTTTCTATTCACGTGGTATGTTAAAAAATGTTACAAGAGAAATTACAAGGCTTAAGTGAAATAAAGCCAAAAATCTTAAGCAAGTTATTTTACTTGATATATAACTAGTGTAATGCTTACTACTGAGTTGAGTTTTTTTAACCAAAAAGAAATAGTAATGTAATGAGTCAGTACTTAGCAGGATGTGGTTTTTTCTGTTTCGTGGAGTTGCTCTGCAGCAACAAAGCTGGTGAAAAGCCTAAAGGATTAGTCTTAGGAAGAGCGGCTGAGGGAACTGGGACTTCAGTTTGAGGAGGAGGAGGCTGAGGGGAGACTTGATTGCCCTCTACAACTACCTGAAAAGATAATATAGAAAAGTAGGTGCTGTACCCTTCTGACAAATAGAACAAGAGGGAACAGCCACAAACTGTGCCATGGTAGGCTTAGGCTATACACTAGGGGAAAAAAAAAATAAAATCACTGAAAGAGTAGCCAAGCATTAGAACAGGCTGTCCAGGGAGGTGGTTGAGTCACCATCCCTGGATATGGTTAAAGGTCATTTAGATGTGGTGCTTAGTGGTATGGTTTAGTTGGTGAATTTGGTAGAGCAGGGTTAATGGTTGGGCCTGATGATCTCAAGTGCCTTTTCCAACCAGAATGGTTATATGATTCCATAATGAGGTATCTGAGATGTTTGTGAGCTATTACTCCTGTATAGTATTTTATATTCAACAGTGCATTCAGCTTTATGCTGCATGGATTGTAAGTGTGGCATATCTGAGTTTGAGAGCTCTGGCATGTAATACATATAACAGAGGAAAGTGTTGTGACAAGTTTTTTTTACAAACAGCAGCATTCTCAGTCATTCAGCAAAATAGAAGGGGCTGCACCATGTGAGACTTGTCCCTAACTGTGGGTCTGGAAGAGATAGGTAGGATGTCTTTGCCTGTTGTGAGTCTTTAGATGTGGATATTTGGTTTCATCTCCACAGGGGGACACTTTGGACCCTTTCAGTGAAGCTGCATGGGTCAATAGGAAAGAAAAAATTGACTGTTTATTTGTGGAAAGGGAATAAGGAGACTTGGGTGACTTCTAGGATGGTCACCTTGCTATAGAACTGCGAGCAATGGTGGCCCTATGGAAATTGTATGCGTGTTGATGTGCCACCTTATCCTTCTTCAGATGCAATGGAGGTTTTACTTCTGTCTTTTTCTGCTATAAGGGTCTTGCTGTCCAATGCAACCCCTAGCAAGTATATAAAAAAATAACTAATCCTGTTTTAAGTACTTCAGGAGAGAAGAGTTTTACTTAAAACCGCCTCCTTTTTTTTTCCCCCCTCTAGTGAGTGAAACTGTTGCTAACAAAATGAAAACAGTTATGTGAGCTTTGTTTTGATAAACTGATCATTGCTTCTGTACTTCTATAGGAATCTGACTGCAACTAGAAGAACCATTACTCGAGTCTAATTTCACCCTTAATTTGAGAACTGAACTTGAAGCCTTAAAAATTAAAATAGATTTAGCTACAGAAAGAAATAATAAGTCCTTGCTCTCAGATCAGTCAACACTTGCAAGAACCTTGAAGTTTGATTCACTTAATACAGTGCTTGTTTCATTTTCTGTATTGTTTCTGAGAGAACTACCTGCAGAATAAAAATTATTTTTAAAAAATTGTAAAGTCCATATCAAGAAAATACCTTTAAATAGTTTCAGTTTTTTGGTTGTTTTTTTGTTTGTTTGTTTGTTTTTTCCACACAATCACATGAGAAACAAAGGGAGTTTGGTTCTAGTTGTGCTTATGTACTTACTTTAAATGCAGAAAATGCTATGAATACCTTCTTTCCCCACAAATATCTCCATTTCAGTTTTAGCAATATTGAAGAACTGGTAGAGAATTTTTTCAGGTTTTATACCATTAAGTATGACTTCTCAGTCTTTTCAGATTATAGCTGGAAATATGCATTAGAGAAAGTGGATTTTCTTTAACATTAAAATTTAAAGAACTACAATATTTTCAATAAAATTTAGAGGATTCTGTTGTCTATTTATGTATTCATTTATTGCTCACCATCTCAAGTACTAGTAGCCTTTTCCTCCTGAAATATATAATTTCACTTTTGTAAAAATTTTGAGTTTGCACCATTTTAGTTTGTTTTATGACGTTAAGTTCTGTGCCGCATAACATAATTTCCATTTTGTTTTAACTGCATAACGGGGTCAGAATCAGTCTTTTCTAACTGTCACTCACTTGTGAGGGTAGGAGCATGTCTTGCAGAATAGTACAAGCTCTTGCACATTTATTGCATTACTTCTGTTGTCAACAGTGTAAATAAGCCTACCAGACTTTGTCCACTGAGCCAAATGAATCCACTTTTATAGGACTTCATAGGACCGTTGGAGTGGTGATGATCTCTCCTAGGCACTCAAGTGCTCCAGAGTGAGGGCTGTCTCCACAGCAGCCTAGCTGGAATCACTTCTCACTGTTGCTAGCGTTCAGCTCCAGCCCTACTCTGCTCATTGCAAGGACTAAGCAACCTCCATTTTATTCAGCCATGCTTCAGTTTCTTAGGAATATTAATCAGGTCAGCCAGTCTAAGGTCCATCTCAAACTGCGGATACTTCCTTTGGTCTTTGCAGTGTCTATATGGGCATCTATCCCTCCCAGAATGCCTGAGTTGGAGAGCATAGTAACTCTGCCTTATGCCAGTCCATGCTGAGTAAAGCTATCAGTGTCCTAGGAGAATTTGGGTCAAACTGGGAACCTTTGTTTGGCTCAACTGTTTGCTTTCTAGGATTTGGGATAAAAATTGAGAAAATAAACATCTCCCCCTCCTAAGAATGATGTATCATGACATATCTGAATCCACTTTGAGAACAGAAGCCTAATTCCAGGCTTGAGAGAAGTGAGTGGTTGACATGGAGGTAAAAACAGTTGTATGGTGGATTGAAGGAATTTGCAGCTCTTGAACTTCACTGGAGACATACATCATTGTGTTTGCAACCAGCTAAGTATTTTGCTGGTGTGGAGAAGATTCATGAAACTCATCGCAGCATTATACTTTAAAATGCCCTGAAACTGCTGTACAATGATGTATACACTGTCCTGAAATGCCTTGGTGCTACCATAAAGCTATTCAACTGTGATCCTCCCTGTCTCCCCAACTTTTTCAATGCCCTTTAGACAGATGTATGGACTATACACTGATAGATTTATCTGTTGACTTTACATTGTTAGCTGGAGGATTTACAGTGCTGTTTTTTATTCAAGACTTGAGTTAATAATAATAATAATAATAATAATAATAGCAACAACAACAATTTTTAGCACTTAAAAAATCCTTACTTTAATAGGCTTTCATCCATTTCTTTTGTTCCTCAGTTCTTGCTTCATTTCCTTTTACATGAATCAGTGTGAGATAGGAGAAGAACTTTAGGCATTAAAATGTACATTCCAGTCTTATTTGTTCTGACCCAACTTTAACATCTACAAGACTAGGGTCAGAAAAGTAATTTTAATTATCTACAAACATCCAAGAGCTATAGACAAGAACCTCTGTCTGTTGCTTTTAGCTATTGATAGGGCTAACCCCACCACTGATGATAGTGTTGCAAAAAAAAGATTCCCTAGAAACTCACTTAATGGCATCTTTGTTCCTAGCTTGTGACTTGGTAAAAGTTCTAACACTGGAGATTTTAAAAATTAATAATGTAGAGCTGAAGTGAAAATAATACTTTGGAAGTGGGGATGAAACAAACTCTTCCTTTTTCATCTTTCTCCAATGATTTGCAGGGAAGCACAACCCCAGGCAACTTCCAAAGTTCCATAATTGCGTTGAATTCCTTGTTAATTGGGCTTTTCTCTTGCTATTGAGTTCTTTCTTGAATAATGCCTGCTTTATAATGATTTGTGAGCAGACAATAAATGCAGAGTTTTAATAGGATGAAGGCTGTGGCTCCATAGAAAGATATTTAGCCCTTAACTACCGTTGAAATCAATACCTTTGCAAATCTCATTAAAAGAAACCTAAAATTAATATGCATAAAATAGGATTACTATATAAATGTTTAAGGGATAAAAAGTGAATAACAACACTGTTCTTCTCTGAAAAGTGACTGTAATACTTGATTCCTTGGAGTTGCATGATAATTACCTTGATGCTTTTCGTATCATATCATATGTGCTTGGTTTGAAAATAAGTTGGTGATTGTTTGGAGTAAAAGGGAAACTTACTTCATTTCCTGCTTGGACTTTATAGTGGGTAAAAGAATCCTGTCTTTCCCCAGCACTCTTCATGATGCCTGTTCCTCCAGTGAGGCTGGAGGTAACAGTTTGTGATTCGCTAGAAGGAAAAGAATTCAAGTTATTTTCTCTTAGCAATACACATAGAAGTGGACTAAGGAGGGTCAGGCATAATTTCTTCTTCTGAAAGAGGCTGTGACTTAATTAATGAAAGAATTGGAGTTGCTTATGCAAAGTATGCCTTTTTTTTTTTTTCTTGGAGCAGAGTCATATGTTTAGAGCTTTTGGCTGGTATAAGAGTGCTGGCAGCAATAACTGCATCAGCAGGCATGGGTGTCCATCACAGCTTTGAGATGTGGCCAAGATAAGCAAATTGCATTCAGTCTGTCATTAACCCACTTGCTTTTGTTAGTTTTCATGCATATCATGATGTTACTGAAAGGCTATGCAAAAGTTGATCAGTGAAAGACAGTTTACTCTCCAATGCTAAACACATGCAGTCATCTGGACTGTCACTGATGTCCTTGGTTCTAGAGTCTAACCATGAGTGACTGAGCATGGTGGGATAGAAGTGGTTTGCCTGGAATTTGTATCCAAAGCTTCCCTTAAAATACTATCAGGAAAAGGAAGATCAGCAGTCATCCAGGAGAATTTTGACTTTCAGTTCACAAAATAGTAGTTGTTGTCTGTCAAACATGACTTTAGTTAAACATGAGGAGACAGATATTCTCCTGAGTTTCTTGCTGTTCTGAACACATCTTGACTGTCCAATTCATTACATGGCAGTATGGGTGGCAGTTATGTTTTCTGTTGGTTTTGGTTTAGAGTTTTTTTCCTAGTAAAATTCATTCCACTTCTGTTCAGTGTAGAACCTCAGAATAATCTTAGAAAAGCACAGTGGTCACTGTTCACTTTCTCTTTTATCCTGTCATCAGTCATTTTTCCACTCTTTGCATTTACTCAAACTTTGTTCCTGTTAAAACTATACAAAACTTCCCTGCTATTAAGTCAGAGCATGGAAACTGTTGGGCCAACACCCAAACAGAACTTTATCTGGCTTCAGTTGTAAAATAGAACAAGAAATGATTCTACATGTAAGGAGAATTTCTGTTGGATGAAGGGGGAACATACTGGCCAACAACCAAGATACTCAGTGTCTTCTTTGCCTCAGTTTTTAGTAGTGAGAGCAGTTGTTCATGGAATACTCAATCTCCTGAGGTGGAAGATAGGGATAGGGAGCAGAATAAAGCCCCAAAATCCAAGAGAAGATGGTTAGTGACCTGCTGCTCCACTTAGACATACACAAGTTTCTGGAGCTCCCTGGAGTACACCTGAGGGAGCTGGCAGAAGTGCTTGCCAAGCCACTTTCCATCATTTATCAGCAGTCTTGGATAGTCAAGGAGGTCCCTGTTGACTGGCAATTGGCAAATATGGTGCCTATATACAAGAAGGGCCGGAAAGGAATATCCAGGGAACTACAGGTCTGTCAATCTGACCTCAGTGCCAGCAAAAGTCATAAAGCAAATAATTTTGAGTGCCATTATGGAGCATATGTAGGGCTATGAGGTGATCAGGCCCAGCTGAAGGGCATATCCTGTTTGACAAACTGACAAGGTGGTCTGTTTAGCATTTGACACTGTCTCCCATGCCATCCTCTTGGAGAAACTGCCTCCTCATGGCTTGAATGTGTGGACACCTTGCTGGGTAAAAACTCACTAGATGGCTTGGCCCAAAGAGTGGTGGTGAGCCGAGTTAAATCCAGTGGAGAGATAGTCGTAAGTGGTGAGCACCAGGGACGGTGCTGGGATCAATTCTCTGTAATATTTTTAATAGTGAGAAACGAATTTGCAGATGACACCAAGTTCAGGGGAAGTGTTCACTGGATCATAGAATCAACTAGAGCGTAGGAAGGTTCTACAGAGGGACCTGGAGGGGCTGGGTCGATGTGCCAAGATCAGCTGTATGAGGTTTAGCAAAGCTAAGTGCTGGGTCCTGCACTCGAATCACAACAACCCCATGCACTGCTACAGGCTTGGGGCAGAGTGGCTGGAAAGCTGCCCAGCAAAGACCTGGAGGTGCTGATCAACAGCCAGCTGAATATGAGTCAGCAGTGTGCCCAGGTTGCCAGCATGACCAACAGTATCCTGACCTGTGTCAGAAATAGTGTGGCCAACAGGACTAGGGAAGTGATCATGCCCCTGTACTCAGCACTGGTGAGGCCACAGCTTGAATACTGAGGTCCTGGAGTAGGTCCAGGTAAAGATAATGAAGCTGGGTAAGGGTCTGGAGAGCAGGCCTTATGAGGTGCAACTGAGAGAACTGGGATTGTTTAGCATGGAGAAAGGGAGGCTGAGAGGAGACATTTTTGCTCTCTACAACTATGTGAAAGGAGGCTGTAGCAAGGTGGAGGGTCAGTTTCTTCTCCCTAGTAACAAGCGATAGAACAAGAGGAACAGGTGATAGAACAAGGTGCCTTGAGTTGCACTAGGGGAGTTTAGGATGGATATTGGAACAAACTTCTTTACTAAAAGGTCTCTCAAGCATTGGAATAGGCTCTCCAGGTAAGTGGCTGAATCCCCGCCCCTGAAGGTGTTTAAAAGATGCGTAGATGTGGTGCTAAGGGGCATGGTTTAGCACCAGGCTTGGCAGAGTTTGATAATGATTGGGCTCCATGATTTTAAAGGTCTTTTCCAACTGAAGTGATTCTGTGATTCTGTCATCTACAATGACTTGCACAATTGCATCAGTTCACTGATGCAAAACCAGTAACAGGACAGTAAACAGAAAGTCCCATGTTTTGTTTGTCATTGGTTTTTTTTTTCCTGAGATGAGGTGGTGGTTCTCAAAAGTCACAACAGGCAAGTGACTAAGGAAATGGTGAGAATATGACTTTCTGCTCAAAGATGATTGACCCAAATCCCAGTTTTCAAAATCAAATAAACTACTATGGCTACATTAGAAGAATGCTAAAGTAACCAGGAAGAAACTGTATTTTATTAGCAGCGTACGGTCTAGAGTTTACTGATAACTGGGCTAATCTGACAGGGTTTGCAGTTTGTCTCTGCCCTTCCTCATTGCTGTTTATTGGTCCTTTCCAAAACTCTCATCATCACAGTCATTTTACTGAAAACTGCAAGGCTTGCTGGGCGATACTCAGATAAGGAACGGTGGTCCAGATGCCAGGAACTGCTGTCTCAGGAGAATCAAAGCAAGGTGTTAGAGCTATGTTATCATAGTCTCTTTCAAGTATATTTCATTGATGTTGTATGACAATTCCCATTATAAGAACTAATTTCCGGAGTCCTGGATTGAAATCATGATTCTTTAGTCAGTTTCCTTGTGGTCAGCAAGCATTTAGTGAAGCGCTACCCAATAAGCCTTCTGTCCTATCAGTTTGCTGAAAGGATGGAATGTTGTCACTTATTCCCTGGCCTTGAGGAGGACTTTGTGCTCATTTCAGCATTGATGTTGGTGGTTGTGGCAGAATTTCTGAAGATTTTATGCATTCCCAACACTCTGAATAGACATTTACTTATCAAGAAAATTGGTGTATTAACATTATTGAAGTGGTGAAGTGCTAAACTCGTAAAGCTGAACTGTACTAGCGTGGTTTATACAGCTTGATGTAATCATCCTCTGGATGCACTGTGGGAGTCTTCCCTTACTTGGTAACACAGTTTTGATACCACCATCAATTTAGACAGTGAGCAGATGTGCCATCTCTGAGGGTGAATTTGGTTCATAGTAAGGGAGAGTTTTGTTCAGAAACAGAAAGTATCTGATGAGTGAAACCACCGCAGGACAAGAAAAATGAGTCAGAACAAAGCTGCTTAAAGCCTTGGAGAATAAAAATCAGTCCTCTGATAAAATTACAGAGTTCCTACATCAAGGTGTGAAGTACACTGTATCAAGTTTTTAAAGATGGTCAGCAATTGCAAGTTTCCCAATTTTTTTAACCTATCAGCTAATCTGCAATGTGTTTGGACTTTTTCTCACTGAAATCCTTGTGAGCAGTAGCTTGAATGTATAAAGTGTGGTGAAGTGTTGAGTACTCTGAAAAAAAAAATTAGTCCCTGTGACCCAAATTAAGGATTCACTTTTTAGTTTGATCTCTTAGCACCAAGGAATTAATCTGGGACAGTGTTATTCTGTCAAAATAATTTATTTAATTTGAGTTACAGAGTGTTTACAACACAGTCAAAGCAATCCTGATTAGAGCGTATGTGCTATAGCAAAATGCTGCAGTTTTTCTATCCAGGTTTGAATACTTCTCCACCAACATCTCCCCAGCCCACATGTTAAGGAATGAAATTAACATAACATTATCAGTGCTTGAACTTAGTGGATGGCTGTTTGTAAAATGAATGGAGTTCCCATGGAATGATACTATGTAACTAGTTACTGAGAAATGAGCAACCGTAGACTATTCCATACTCATTGAAGAAAGAAAAGTTGCACAGACAGGCTAACATTTTCCAGTTTCTGATATTTATATTAATCATATTACAGTCTTAATAATGTTGTTTTCATAGCATTTCTATGTAAAATGTTATAGAAAGTAAATGAACTCTGTGTATTCAAGCGCCCTGAAGACCATTTAATGAGAAATATATAGATTTTTTTTATCTTCCCTGAGTATCCTATGGTAGCTATATGTTTGTATTTGAACAAAAAGACACAAAAGTTGATACCAACTTCATAACAGATACCTTTAATCCTTTTTATTAAGTAGCATGATACAATATTTCTCTAGTTTTAGATTGTTTATAAATGTAATCCAGCCACACACTTGGGAAAAAAAAAGTAATGTAATAGATTTAAAGATTTTTTTTTTTTTAGTATATCATGTTGCTTTCAATTTCAATTTCTATATTAATCCTTTTTAAATAGCATGATATAATATGTCTCTTAGTTTTAGATTGTTTATAAATGTAATCCAGCCACACACTTGGGGGAAAAATGTAATAGATTTAAAGATGTTTTTTTAGTGTGATCATGCTGCTTTCAATTTCTTTACAATAGTAACCACTTGTTACTATTAATACGTTATCAAAACTAGGAGAGAGAGAGAGAACTGATAATTATAAATTAACTTTTCTTTTACAGATTTCTTTTACAATGCATTCTGCTCAGGCCAGTGACTTTGGTTTACCTGACCAGGTAAGTAAATATGCAGACACACTTTTTATCATAGAAAAGTTTTCTGGACATTAGGAAACTAATTCTAAGAGATTGGTGTTCTGCATTGTTGGGGGGAAAAAAAATTTGCAAAATCTATGATAAATATGTTCAAAATGCCATCATTAGTTTCTAATATAAAAAATTCTGTTGAAATTTCCAGAGTTCTGTAATTTTCAATTAGAAAAAGAGTTTGTTTTGCAGATGTGCTTAATGTTTTGTTGGTTTTGGGGGTTTTTTTTGTTTATTTTGTTCCCTCATTTCTTTTCTCTTTTTTTTCCCGGTTTCCTCACTCTTTGCATTGATATTTGTGTTATTTCAAAGCCTTAGATGCTGAGCTTTTTTTGACTGGGTACTATCAGTCTCCCTCTGTATACCAGGGTATCACAACTGTAAACACAATTGTCTGACTGAGAACTCCAAAGATGATATTTCAACACCACAAGAATGGTACAGCAGTAGTTGCTGGGGAGTTGAGATAGCTTTTTAAATTTACAAGCATCATTTCTGTATATCTGAAATTTATAAAAGACAGTTATGGAAGAACAAAACTGCAGTTAATCATCTTGTTTACTGGGTACTAGAAAGTCAAGGCAGTCAAGCACCAGTTTACAATCTTACTGTGAGTGGGTTGGTGGGCTGGCTAGTATTGCTTTATCTTTGGAATTCCAGTTTGGTTGGTTGTTGCATGCTGTAGGTATAGTTTGGAGAAAACACTTTTTTGATCCATGTGACACTTCTTTGGCTATTTCTTTTATTGTTATATGTTTTAATGAGAGAGTTGAGCAATATAATTTCCATGTGGTAGAAGCAATATCATTTGCATGTAGAAGAACTTTAACATTACCCACACACAATTTGTTCATTTTTTGGTTGCTTCTTGTAGAGTGTTGAGCTACCTTGTTGGAAGAGAAAGGGGTGAACAGAAATGAATTAAAAATACTGTCTTGTATGGAATATATTGATCACAGTAGACAAATATTGTTTGCCTTAGATTTAAAGTTCCTGTGCTTTTCAGTAGACTCATCTTAGCCCTGGTTAAAATAACTAAAACCAGACAAAATAGTAAATAACTTCATGGTATTCCTATATAAGTCCCTCTCTCGTTATATGTTGAAATGTTCCATAGCCCTAACACTTTATAAATACTGTTAACTTCGTATTTATTTTAAGATGAAGTGATCTCCTATCATCTTCTCATCATTCTAACTTCTTATGATTGGGTTTTCCTGTGGTCCTGCCAACAACTAGAAAGCCTTCTCAGTCTCAATTCACCAAGGAGAAGTTTCTTCCCTTTGAGTCTTCTTTTGAGAATTTGTTTTAAACCCACTATTTCCAATACCCTTATTTCCTTTGAAGAACAGGCTTCAGCTAGTGCTGTCTTTTGAGTTCCCTTAGTTTGATATTCTTGGGTTTTGTTTGCAAATTAGTCTTCAGTCAGTCTGCAAGCAGGATGGAAATCTTGAATTAAAAGACACCTAGTGATTTCAAATGAAATATTTCATATTAAAAGATTGGTGGTAAGGCACTAATAATCAGGGAGCAAAATCTGTTTCTCTGTTGGTTTGGGTTTTGTTTGTTAGTTTTTTTGGTTTTTTGTTGTTTTTTTTTTTTAATCTGAGCCATCTTTTTCTGGTTCTTTGATACGTCCAAATTAGTCATTCCTCCAAGTTTCACTAATCAAGCTTGAGACTTTTAAATAGTATTTTGTTCAAAACATTGCAAGGCACGATTAAAAAAAAATAATAAAATTTTAATAGTTCTGGCAAAAATATTACTTTTGACAATATTCCTTCTTATAGAATCATAGAGAGGTAAGATTGGAAGGGACCTCAAAGATATCTAGTTCCAACGCCCTGCCATAGGCAGGGACACCTCCCACTAGTACAGGTCACTCTTCTTTCAAGATGTCTCCTGAAGACCTGTTTGCTTTACTTGCCTAACAGATATGCATTGTAATGAAGTTGTAATGCTTATATTGATTTGAAATAATAATTGATTTATTCTTCAGTATGAGAAATCTGAAAAATGAATTCATTGTGGCTCAAGTACCAAATTTAATTTCACTTTTTTAAACAGCCTTTGTTTCTTTATGTTTCATCAACTGTTTTTCTGAAACAAAAATCAATATAATTCAGTAAGGCTTCTCCAAACCTATCTCTAGCAAGAAGTAATTTTCTTATACTAAAATAATGAAGTCAAATTCATCTGCATTTTTATTACATTAACTTTGCTCCTAGCTCTTCCCTGTACTGTCCATAGCCTCTTACTCCAGTCTCCTACTCAGAAAGAATGCTCAATCTGTGTTTCTGGGTACAATATGACTGTCAGACAATCCTTTATAAAAAGAAGTAGAGATTAGACCTCCAAAAGAAGTTGAACTGTTTGCTTTCCTTAATGGCTTCACTTACGGGTGATTTTGTCCTTAATTCTGGCAATTGTGGCCTTTATGAAGTAGGAAAAATTATTTACAGTAGGTACTTCCACTCTATGGAGATGATATGCCTTTGTATGTTTCCATTAATTATAAACATGGTTGTGATGAGGTAAAGGTTTTGGCTGAATACAGGTGATGATAGTGGTAATAAAATGGGAGCTGATTTGGCATCTTTCATGTCTCTTAACCAAATTAAAACATGAATCAAAGTGCTTTCAAGATTATTTCTGTTTCTGATGAGCCCTGTATTTGTTTGGTATTTGTGGGTGGAGATGCTGTGAGTCTGAATGATTGCCCAGTAATTGAGGCATTGGGTTGTTATTGCAATACTTTGCAATATAAGAATTTTCAAGTAGATATGGTCAACAGCAATTCTTACAATAGTTAGCCCTTTGGCAAAAAGTTGTGCTTCAAAGTTTGCAAACCTACTGGTATTCTGATAAAAGTATGGGTTTATTGTTAGTGTACAATTTCTGTACAGTACACAGATTGTGGATATGGAAGAATATGAAGGAGTTTAGTGCACTGTAACTAACATGGCATGTCAGTTTGTTGCAAGGGTATTTCTCTACAATAAAGGAGCTGCCAGAATTTCTATGAACTTTTTTAAAAAAAAATATATATATATATAAATAGTACTAAATTCACCCCCATTTTTACTAAATTCTGTGGGTAACTTGGACTGCAACCTCTCCAAGACTTTTTCCGCTCTGGACTGACATTCTTCACATACACCTGCCTTTTCCCAGCAGGAGGTTATCATGAGAAAGTTTCCCTCACTCTGATCACACATTTTGTGCATCTTGGGTCAGATGCAGCACCCACACAGTTAAAGCACGACTTAGTACTGGTGGCTCGAACTCTCCTGTGCAGATCTCATCTTGGTAGGGAGAAGAGCTGCCCATGAGAAATAAAAGCAGTATGTGCATAAGTGATTGAAAGAGATGATTAGAGAATTGAAATGTAGGCTTCATTAACAGATCAGCATTATAGTCCAAGCCAACTGTGTATATTCAAGAAGTCAGAATTGAAAACTCTGTCTCCCCTCAAGTAACTCTGCCACTATGCATTCTCTTTGTCTTTTTAAAGGAAAAATAAGATATTCTTCTGATCTTTTGAAATTCAATATGAGCTCTGGAACAACAGATACTAATGTATGTGGAGTACACAGCATCTCTTTTTGTGCTCTATCTGTAGCTCTTGGAATGTCTAACCACACAGATCCTCAAGCTAACTAACCAATTAAAATATTTTTACTATCTTTTTGCAAAACTCATATACTAAGTTGTTAGCATGTACCTATACAATGTTAGCTACATCCAGACAAAAAGCTCTTGCTTTCAGACAAGACAGATTTTGACAGACTTTGATACAAATACAGGAGGCCACTCACAGAGTCAGGATCTCATCAAAATTGTCAACTTTTTTTTTTTTCCTTGCCATCTATCTCGCAAACTTTTATAGTTTTGTGAGTGCTTCAGCTGTTGAATGGAAGTATGAAAGAACTCCTTCCACACTCTCTTTAACATTGTAGCCTTAGTATTTACACAGGACATTTTCAAAGACCCACTATTTCTAGCAGTTTATGAAAGCAAGTATAGCCAAGACTCAAAAGTAAGAACCAAGTCTTCTTTTCTTCCTTAAATGTCATAATTTCTGCAGTAGTCCTGTAATTTTTACTACAAGGAGAAGGAAGCCTGAAAATGGAGTATCATACCTATTTTTTTCTAAATTCGAACAATTTTGAAGTAGGCATTTAAGGGAACTGTCTTTTATGCTTTTGTTCTTCTGAATTTTCTTGTTTTCATAAGGAAATGCCAAATGAAACACAAATTATCAGTTACCTGAAGTAGAGTATGTGACTATTTCAGAAGAAATATTTCATAGAATCATAGAGTCATAGAATGGTAAGATTGGAAGGGACCTCAAGGATCATCTAGTTCCAACCCCCTGCCATAGGCAGGGACACCTCCCACTAGTAAAGGTCACTCAAGGCCTCCTCCAACCTGGCCTTGAACACTTCCAGGGAGGGAGCAGCCACAACCTCCCTGGGCAACCTGTTTCCAGTGTTTTACCACCCTCCCTGTAAAGAACTTCCTCCTAACATCCAGTCTAAATCTTCCCTCTGCCAGTTTAAACCCACTGGCCCTTGTCCTGTCATTACAAGACCTTGTAAATAGTCCCTCCCCAGCCTTCCTGTAGGTCCTCTTCAGATACTGGAAGGCTACTATAGAGTGTCCTTGAAGCCTTCTCTTCTCCAGGCTGCAGAGCCCCAACTCTCTCAGCTTGTCCTGATAGCAGAGCTGCTCCAGCCCTCTGAGCATCTTCATTGCCCTCCTCTGGACCTGCCCCAACAGTTCCATGTCCTACAATTCGATTACATAGAACTTCAAATTTGCTGTTTAAAATTAATCAGATATGTAGAAATAGAATAGTGTATGTATTTTTTTTTTCCAAATACCTCCAGACAGTTGTTTGCCAGAAGTTACAGAAATTGTGAACTACCAGCCTCGTCTTGGAACAGTAGAGCTATAACTGTTGTGTCTTTGGCATTTTCTCAACATGAGTAACTGGATGAGATACTAACTTCGTGTGTCACAGTGTCTTAAAAATTATCCTATGTCCAAAGGCTGAGTTCTAACTAGTTTTTCCTGGAATATTGAAAGGAAATTTCATCTAAATATACCCACAGTACTATTTTGTCATTTGAACTCATATCTTCAGGAAGTCATTATTACCACATCTTTTATGTCTGAAGTTACTTGCTTAACTTTCCTAACATATAGCAAAAATTAACAGCTGTTCACCAGTCTTCTTGTGATTTCTTAACAGTTCAAATGTTCTAAATCTCTGGAGATAGTTTTTACACACTATTGATAACGTTGTTTTCAATCTACTGTTTTGCAACTAAGCAAATAATCAGAAAGAAAGGCTAAGGAGGAAAGGCTTGATAAAAAATAGTTATTTTCCATTATTTTTTTTTTTACAGCTGCCCTGATGAAAACAACAGCAGCGATAATAAATTAGAGAAGTTAAATTGTAGAGTTTTGTGTACCAATTTTTAAAAGTGTGCTAATTATTTTAGATTGTTTTATCCAATAACTTTTGATAGTTATAAACCAAAGCAAAATGTGTTGGGGTTTTTTTTTCCAAGCACATCTAATACATTTTTTATAGTAACTGCACTGTAAAGAATTTATATTTTAAGGACGTTACTTCTGTTACAAAGTGAAATGTGAAAGCTAGGAAATGGCACATTTACAGGTCTAAATCTGTTCCCCATGTATCAGTCTGAAGACTGCAATGTAGCTGGGACCTTCTAGAAAATTGCATTGCTTTTATGCATACCCATAGGTACATCTTAGTCTCCTTGAGATTCAGTGATGGCAACGTTTTCTTCATCCTTTTAACAATGAACTGAATTGAAACCTTAATTGTTGGAAGGTGTTGATGCCTTTAATGAAGTATTATGTAGTACAAGAAAAATGTACTTGTCAGACTGGAATCACAAGATCTGTAGTGCAATTCCTGCTCTCCACCGTAGATGGGCATCAAACTAAATTCCAAAATGCCACCATCTATCAGAAAATACATTATTTACATTGATAATGAGACCAGACATACAGCTTTGTGGTTCTTTTGGTCCATCTCTTTTAAATATGATACATAATCTTTTTAAAACAGAAAAAAAAAATACAGCCAACATTTCGCATGAATGCACTTCTTAGTGAAAACTGGAGAGTAAAGAATAGAAGAGGGCCAGTCACAGAAACTTGGTGGGATGAATCCTATGGCTAGAGTGTGGCTATCAATGGCTACAAGCTGTTCAGAAAGAGCAGGAGAGGAAAAACAGGTGGAGGTGTTGCCCTCTATGTAAATAAGTGGATAGAGTGTGAAGAGTTGTCACTAAAGAATAGTCATGAGCAGGTTGAAAGCTTATGGGTAAGAATTAGAGATCAGGATAACAAAGGGAGCCTTATAATAGGAGTCTACTACAGGCCACCCGATCAAACAGAGCCTATCGATGAAACTTTCTTACTCCAGCTGGAAGAGACTGCAATCACAGTCTCATCCTTCTGGGGGATTTTAATCATCCCAACATCTGTTGGAAAAGTAGCACTGCTAGCTGTACACAATCCAGGAGGCTCCTGTAGTGCTTACATGGCAACATCTTAAGACAAGAAATTAACAGCCCTACATGAGGGGATGCATTATTGGACCTCTTGGTCAGAAATACAAGTGAAGTCATTAGAAATGTCAAAGTCAAAGGCAGCTTGGGCTGAAATGACCATGTGCTAGTGCAGTTCACTATCCTGAAGGATATGAAGCTCACGAGAAGCATACTTAGGACTCTAAATTTTGGGAAAGCAAAATTCCGCCTCCTCAAAGAGTTAGTAAATAGAACCCTGTGGGAAATAGTCCTCAAGGACAAGGGAGAAGAACAGAGCTGGCAGATCTTTAAGGATACTTTCTATAGAGCACAAAAGACCTCGATCCCCACATGTAAGAAACTGGGCAAGGAAGGCAAGAGACCACTACAGATGAGCCATGACCTGCTGGTCAAACTAAAGGGCAAGTTGGGACTGCACAGGAAATGGAAGAAGGGACAGGTATCCTGGAAAGAGTTTAGGAATGTTGCCCAGTTGTGTAGGGATGAGGTCAGGAAGGCCAAGGTGCAGCTGGAACTGAACTTGGCAAGAGATGTAAAGATAAACAGAGCCTTCTACAGCTACGTTAACCAGAAAAGAAAGGTTAAATAAAGTGTACCCCCCTACACTTCCCTGTGAGGAGCAACAGTGGTGGACAATTTCAATGGATGAGGAGAAAGACTGAGCCCACAAGTTGGAGACCAGGGAGAGAAAGTCCCTCCCAGAGTGAGTTAAGACAATGTGCATGAGCATCTGAGGAACCTGAGGATGTACAAGTCCATGAGACCTGTCGAATTATGTCTGGAGTCCTGAGGGAATGTCGCTGCCAAGCCACTCTCCATGATATCTAGCAAGTCCTGGCAATCAGGTGAAGTCTTTCATGACTGGAAGAGGGAAAACATTACATCCATTTTTAAAAAGGCTAGAAAGGAGCACTCTGGGAACTACCAACCTGTCAGCCTCACTTCTGTGTCTGAGAAGATCATGGAACAGATCCTTCTAGATGCCATGCTAAGGCACATGGAGGACAAGAAGGTGATTCAAGACAGCCAGCATGGCTTCACTAGGGGCAAATTCTGCCTGACCAACCTAGTGGCTTTCTATGATAAAGTAACTATGTTGGTGGACAAGGGATGACCTATGGAATGATCTATCTGGACTTCTGCAAGGCCTTTGACACGGTCCCCCACAACACCCTACTTGCCAAGATGAAGAGATATGGATTTGATGGGTGGACTATTCAGTGGCTGGATGGTTGCATCCAGAGGTAGGTCTCAACGGCTTGAAGTCCAGATGGAGAGCAGTGACAAGTGGTGTCCCTCAGGGCTCTATACTAGAACCTATGCTGTTTAATGTTTTTATCAATGATATAGTGAGTGGGCTTGAGTGCACCACCAGCAAGTTTGCAGATGACACCAAGCTGAGTGGTGCTGTTCATATGCCAGAGGGACGAGAGGTCATCCAGAGGGACCTGGACAAGCTGGAGAGGTGGGCCCAGGTGAACCTCATGGGGTTCAACAAGAGCAAGCACAGGGCTCTGCACCTGGGCCAGAACAATCCTCCCTATCAGTACAGACTGGATATGAGGTAATAGAAAGCAGTCCTGGGGAAAAGGACTTGGGGGTGCTGATGGACAAGAAGCTGGACATGAGCAGACAGTGTGCACTTGCAGCCCAGAAAGCATATCACATCCTGGGCTGCATCCAAAAATGCATTGCCAGCTGATCCAGAGAGCTGATTCTGTCACTTTGCGCTGCTCTGGTGAGACCTCACCTGGAGTACTGCACCCAACTCTGGAGCCCTCAGTATAGGAAGGACATGGACCTGATGGAGTGGGTCCAGAGGAGGGCCATGAAAATGATCAAGAGGTTGGAGCACCTTTACTATGAGGACAGACTGAGGGAGTTGGGATTGTTGAGCCTGGAGAAGAGAAGGTTCTGGGGAGACCTAATAGCAGCCTTCCACTACCTGTTTACAAAAGCCTGAAGTGATAGGACAAGGGGCAATGGCTTCAAACTAGAGAAGGGCATATTTGGACCATGAGGGTAGTGGAACACTGGAACAGGTTGCCCAGAGAGGTGGCTGGGGCCCCATCCCTGGAGATATTCAAGGTAAGGCTCAACAGGGCTCTGGGCAACCTGATCTAGTTGAGGATGCCCCTGCTTACTGCAGACGGGTTGGACTAGATGACCTTTGGAGGTTCCTTCCAACCCAGACCATTCTGTGATTCTATGATTCTAGGTAAAACATCTGCTAGGAAGTATGCAACACCAAAGACTAAGGACATGCACAGAGCATATGCTTTGCTTCATAGTTCTCTGTCTTTGACGCTTTTTGGTTTTAAGCTCCTCAGTACTATTTCTAAGTCATTCTGTATGCCTTTCTTTCTCAGGTCTTTTGCAGGTTGTTGCAGGTTGTGTATGGACTCTTAGTATGTGTATATTTATGCATGGTCTTCTAGTATATATGTAACAGGCATTATCCAGCAGAAGAAGAACTTAAAGAATATATGTGAGGAAAGGATGAAGGGTGCCTTAGAGCATCCTTTCACATTGCAAGACTGTTTCATAGGCTGTTGTTTGGGGGCTTCATGTCCATCTGGGTTGCCTTGCTTTTGAACCACTTCCGCAAATGAGACTCCAGATATCTGTGATAGAGATGAAAGTGTGCTAGATTTGGCCGGCTGAAAGTACAGATGCAAGATTTATTGGAGTGATGCTGTAAGATTAATATGTAGACACTGCAATTTGAAGGATAATGTTATGCAAATATTCTTAAACGTGACATGTTAAAACATAGTTATATTTTACACACATCCATTAATATTTTCCCTTGACTATCAAGGACTTCTTCCTACCTGCCATCTCTTCCATATTTTCACTTGCTATGATGCTCAGATGTCATAAAGCTGTCACAATGCTGTGACTAGGCTTTTTGGTTAGTAGAACATTGCACAATCTGCATTTATATTGTGCTCAACACTTTAAAAACAGATTATACATTTCACGCTGTACCAAAAGGACATATTTTTGATAAGTATCTCTTCCTCTGGGGCAGATTCTGAATTGCTTTTACTGCTTCTAGCATACAGCATTACTATGTTTTGCCCATTAGCAGAATATTTTAAAAAGGCTTAATGGCTCATACTGAGTCCCGCTGCACTCCCACTTCACATTTACATTAAACATTCGATGGTGTCAGTGGCTTTTTAAAGGAGGTTGCAATTCAAGGTACTCAGGATTTGATGGTAGTGATACTTAGCTCACAAGTCACCTAAACCACCATTTTTATAGTGGTGTTAAACAAGAATGGTAGATTTCTTCCTCCCTGGAATTTTATCTTTCCTTCTATCTTAGTTTGTGAGCATTTTGAGTTCTTAACAACTGGATTTAGACGCCAGAATTCCACACTTGACAACTGAGCAAGCAGATGAATTGCCAAAGTCTATAAAGAGTCACAGCTCTTGCTGAATCTTGGTAGCATTTGAAAGTCAGTATTTTTTTTCTCTGACCATAATTGTCTCTTAATGCTGTTGTATATGTGCCCTTAAGTACTATGATTTCTTTTCCCCCATTTGAAAAGTATAAATGTGAAAATTCTTTTTTCAAAGAAAAAAAGTTTCTTCTTGTTGTTGGTTAGATGATTAAGTACATTTGACATTTTGAAGCGAGAACAGTGAAAAGACATAAGAAAGTATTTAGATTAGATTTTGACAGAAAAAAAAGGTGAAGTAAAAAAGTAGCAAGTCTAATCCACACAAAGCATTTTGGTCACGAGAAATTATGAAATACAGCTGACATGAATTATAAAGTAATATTTTTTTCACACGCACAACATTTTAGCAGTAACAAGGAGATTAATTAAAGCCTATATTAAAATAAATAGTAGGTATCTGTGTGGTTAAGTATTTGAATGACAGTTAAACATTCCTAAGAGTTATACAATACTGTCAGTAAAATAGACTTGATTATACAGAGTAAAAGAATTCATATTAACCATGCTGTCATTTAAATAGTACATCAGAGATGTACTCCTAGGAAATACGTTCTCTCAAAGCACAGTAATCCAAATTGTGAGAGAAGATAGAAATGAACAATGAAATTACTTTATTCCATAAAGGTTATAATACTGTGCTTATCATAATATTTTCTTACTTTCTGGTGGTGTATTATGGGATTAGCATCTCTTGCCCAGGGTTTTGCTATTGCATGATTATTCCTTTGTAGGCTTGGGGGAAAGTGGAATCTGGAAGCTGTGAAAACTTGCTTAAATATAAACAAATTCTGCATAGAATCAGAGAATTGTAGAATGGTAGGGGTTAGAAGGGACCTCCAGAGATCATCAAGTCCAATCCCACTGCCAATTCAGGATTACCTGGAGCAGGTCTCACAGGAATGCATCCAGATGTTGTCTTGAAAATTGCTAGAGTAGGAGATTCCGCAACATATCTGGGCAGCCTGTTCCAGTGTTCTATCACCCATACAGTAAATAAGTTTTCCCATATGTTGAGGTGGAATTTCCCATGTTCCAATTGGTGTCCATTCCCTCTTGTCCTATCACATGGCACCAGTGAAAAAAAGACTGGCCTCTTTTTCTTTTTTTGTAGACGTTAACACGATCCCCTCTCAGTCTTCTCTTTTCTAGACTAAAAAGCCCCAGGTTTCTCAGCCTTACCTTGTAAGACAGATGTTCCAGACTCTCAATTGTCCTTGTAGCCTTATGTTGGACTTTCTCCACAAATATCCCTGTCTCTCTTGAATTGGGGAGCCCACAACTGCACAGAATACTCCAGATGTGGTCTCACTAGGGCAGAGCAGAGGGGAAGGAGAACCTCTCTTAACCTGTTGGACACACTTTTCCTAATGCTCCCACGGATGCTGTTGGTCTTCTTGACCATGGTAGCAAATTGTTTTCCCATGAATAACTTACTGTTCACCAGAACTCCAAGGTCCTTATCCATGGAGTTGCTATCAGGTCAGCCTCTAATGTGAACTGGTGTAATGTGTTTTTTCTCTCCAGGTGCAGGACTCTCATTAGGTTCCCCTTTGCCCAGCTCCCCAGTCTGTCCAGATCTCTCTGAATGGCTGCACAACCTTCTGGTGTATCAACCAATACTTCCAGTGTTGTACAATCAGCACACTTGCTGAGGATACACTCTATCCTCTCATCCGGCTCACTGATGAAGGTGTTGAATTAAGACTGGACTTGGTACTTCCACTGAACATGTGGAAGTGTTAAATAAAAGAGGTGAAAAGAGCAGGAGTGATGAAAATTATATCAAATTATATGTGAGAGAACACATTTACATGTCTTGGTTGAAACTGCAAAGACTTTTGCGAGTTAAGGCTGGTAAGAGGTTGCCATTTGATCCATAAAGATTGATATCTGTTTCAAGAGTAGTTCAGAAATGTCTGACAGACTGTTAGAAGGTATAACAATTCATAGAAAAGATCAGAAATTTTCACTATTGAACTTTAATCAACCCAATGCTTAATTTGAAAAGGAACTTTTTTTTCCAAAATATAGTATCTTTATAGCTCTTCTTTGAGCAGAAGTTTTAGAAAACCCTTCTGAGACCAGTGGTGGGAAGACACCTAGAAAACCTACATCCATAATATACTCAAAGAAAGTATTAAAAGGACAATAGGCAAATACAATTAAGCTAAAAAGTAAAATGTGTTCATCAAGAAGCTAAAATATATATGGAGTCAGAGGCTGAGAGGCCTTTTAAAATAATCAAGGTCGTGCTTGAAGATCATAGAATGAGAAAAAAAAATCAACAATTGAAGGGACTCTTTCCAACATAAAAGGAATTGTATGATATTTCAAAAACCTCTGCAATTCTGATGAGTACTGTGTACAGTTCTGGAGCCCCCAGCACAGAAGGACATGAAACTGTTGAAGCGGGTCCAGAGGAGGGCAACAAAGATGATCACAGGGCTGGAGCAGCTCTCCTATGAGGACAGGCTACAAGAGTTGGGGCTCTTCAGCCTGGAGAAGAGAAGGCTTCGAGGAGACCTCATAGTAGCCTTCCAGTATCTGAAGGGGGCCTACAGGAAGGCTGGGGAGGGACTATTTACAAGGTCTTGTAATGACAAGGGGCAATGGGTTTAAACTGGCAGAGGGGAGATTTAGACTGGATGTTAGGAGGAAGTTCTTTACAGGGAGGGTGGTAAAACACTGGAAACAGGTTGCCCAGGGAGGTTGTGGCTGCTCCCCTCCCTGGAGGTGTTCAAGGCCAGGTTGGACGACGCCTTGAGTGGCCTGTACTAGTGGGAGGTGTCCCTGCCTATGGCAGGGGATTGGAATTAGATGATCCTTGAGGTCCCTTCCAACCTTACCATTCTACGATGATTCTATGAGTTTTCGTGCCAGTTTCTGAAGGAAAGTCCAAGAAAGTTCTGGTTTTAAAGTAGTTGTTTAAATGAAAAAAAAAAATCCCAAATATATAAAGCATTTAAAAATACATATACTTAAAATATCTGGACAAAG